>VRYO01001463.1:88518433-88529332 GCA_009812075.1 Sialia sialis | reverse complement strand
GGTGGATCTCTGCATCCCCTGTGGATCCCATGAGCTATGGTTGGATCTCTGCTTTCCCTGTGGATCCCCATGGGCTGGGGTTGGATCTCTGCATCCCCCATGGATCCCCATGGGCTGCAGGGACACAGCCGCTTCACCACGGTCTCACCACAGCCTGCAGAGGAATCTTGGCTCCAGCACCTGTAGCACCTCCTGCCCCTCCTTCTCCATCTTGACTGATCTCCACCTTTTCCTTCTCTGGCCTTGGTGCCACCATGTTGTTTCCCTCACATATTCTCACCTGCTCCTCTTCTCTGACTAGAAGCAAAACCCATGACTTTGTTTTGATTTCCTTCCTAAATATGCTCTCACAGAGGCGTTACCAGCCTCCCTCAGGGATCCAGTTTTGGCCAGCAGCATGTCCATCTGCATAGCCATCAGGGATTGGCTCTGCTGGACATGGTGGAAGCTTCCAGCAGCTTCACACAGGACCATCTTTGTGCCTCCCCCCCGCTACCTAAAGCCAGGCTACTTGATGCTTTTGATGCTGAGTGATCAGTGTAGCAGGTATGACACGAAGCTGTATAAACCCAGGTGTGTTAAATAATAGCTGGCTCTTACCTGATCCCTGCCCGATTCTCCTTACCCCATTTAAAACTGCTGTGGGCTTTTGGCTTGGCTCTCACAGCTCACAGGGCCATGGCTGGCAGCACCAGCCTCACCAGCTCAACTGGATAGGCTTATTCTAAATGAAATTTGAGGATGCTTTTTGACATTAGAGAGTGGTGGGATTTTCTTTCCTCGTTTGTCCTTTCTCTGTATGGTTTTAAATATTCTCAGAAGTAGTAACAAAACTAGTCTCTGTTTCCTACAGGTTCCATCTGGTAGTAGATGTAGACTTCTGAGTGAAGTTTTGACGTAAGTCACTGCAGGTTTCACACGAGAGTCATGTTTGTTCTTTGTGAAATAGAGGAGTAGTTAGGAGTAGCTAGCTGGTTGAGATGAAATTATTTTGCAACACTGTCTTGGAAACTTTCTAAGACACTCTTTAATGTTTTCTCTGCGTAATTCACCTGAGCAACAAAAGCTTGTAAGTGACTCCTTTGTGCCCATTTGCACGTGGCCAATTAAATAGGAGAAATGTGTTACGTTTTCTGTCTGGGGGTAGAGCAGTATGCTATGTTTTATTATAAGTAGTCTGTAGGAATGTTTATGTCATGTATGACTGATCTTTTCATCCATTCCTGCTTCTATTTGTGGAGATAAAATAGGCTGTGTTTTACTCTGAGGATGGTACTTGGTATACTTCTGTGTATACACAGAAGCCTTGGTGCTGAGGGATAGAAAAATTATGGTAGGTCTAATTTTCTTTTTAATCTCACCTCCAGAGCTCTCAGATTTACATAAATCTGTTCTCTGTGAGGTTGTTCTAAACAAAAAAAACATAAAAACTGATATATCTTCAATGTACTTCACTCTTTAGCAGGGTATGATTTTTGCCTGTGATCCTAATTATGAGTGACTCCGTTCTGAAAGAGTTAAAGTTCTTAAAGTAGTTTCTTCAAATTCAACTTAAACAATTCAGATAATTTTTATGCATGCATTTTTAGAAGTTTTCTTGCACATGTGAGCAGAGCTCTTGATTATGTTCTTGCAGAACGGTTATGTGGGTTGTGCTTTAGATGTTAGTGTTAACTTTGTGTTAGTGCAGTAAAATCTGGGTAATGTGAACTATTTCTGTTACAGGTCGGGAGTTCCTTATCCCTTCACTGGCGCACAGGTTCATAGCAGAGATGGTGGATTTTTTTATTCTGTTCTTTATAAAGGCAGCCATCATTTTAAGTATTATGCACCTCAGTGGACTAAAGTAAGTTGAACAATTTAAAGCTTTGTTACATACAGCTTTAAGCTTTTCATGCTCTTTGAGGTGTCAGGTTGTATTTATGGTATATTTATGCATATGGTATCATTAAATAACTGACAGAAGTTGAAGAAAAGCACCACTAGGCTAACTTCCCTGTAAATACATCCTGATTTTGGGTCAGCTGATGGAAACACAGAATTTGTATGTGTCTGTAGGCTCACAAACTCCTTACTAAGGAAAGATTAGACTTGCATATTTATGGGGTGTGGAGGGAATAGCAAGATTATTAAAAAGTCCTTTATAATTTTCAGAGAAAAAATGTTGAGAAACTTTTAAAACTGCCTTTAAAAATGTACTAGATCTGGCTGGGATGAAGTTAGTTTTCTGTATAGCATCTTCTGTGGTGCTGTGTTTTAAATTCCTGACCTAACAAACCTAACCCCCTTCCCCCCCCCCCCCCCCCCCCCCCCCCCCCCAAAAAAAAATAAATCTGATCAAGCAGATCAGATATGTATGTTCTTTGAAAATACAGCCTGGTTGCTAGGAGTACTGCCACACTGCAGGCTTCACTAGGTGTAAATTTGATTTCTTAAAAAGTGCAGGTAAGCATTGTTTGTGTCAGCCGTACATTAGACTGAAAGATTTGTTATTTCACATTTTTGTACACAGATGTAGTAATTTACCTCAAACACTTCCCTCTTTAACTGCTTCTTTACTGTAGATTACTGAGTTTTACCTTTACTGTAGATAACTGAGTTATTCCTTAATTCAGTTATTCTGCTTCGGATTGGTGTAATCAAATATTTCAGTCTTACTAAGAGATGAGATTTTGGTGTAGTTGATCATTCCACTACTGTACAAACACATTTCAGAACCCAGGCTTTCTGCTCCAGAACCATCCAAATGTTGCCTGATTGTAAAGTGATACTATACAGATAACATGTTCCAGACACCTTCACCTGCAGCTTGAAAGGGGTGTGGAAGAGGGTCAAAGTCAAAACAGTAAATACGTTGATGCAAATGATCGCTGGGTTTGGTTCAGATAAGCAGCAATTAAAATGCCAAACGTTCATTTCTGTTTAGTGGCCAGATCCCACCACCTGTATCCTTGCCTTTAGTAGATGGAGAATGATACCAAGTGAAGTACTGGAAAGATGAGGAACAACTATATGCATGTTGCTGCTGTACAGTGATGAAAGAGTATTTACAGCATTTTCCATATTAATAGTTCTGTGAGACAGTTGCTTACAGAGAACTTCAGAGAAATGTTCTGAGGGCATTTTCTGCTTGAGAGACATGATGTTCTTGGGGTTAGGGTGAATTGTCATGAAAAACATAGGTCCTCACAGGCTCAAGAAAGGCACTTCAGACGAAAGCTGTACTGAAGGGAAATGCAGGTTGTGCTACACTACTTTTTTAATTCCTGGGTTGTTTTGGGTTTTATCAGTCCTTAAGTCTGTATAAAGAGGAGGGAAAGTAGCACAAATATTAGATGAACTATTTTGAAGTGGGACTGTAGTTCTGTGTGAGCCTTAATTAGATGCATGAGTGAAAAATGCTTGCCTTAGTGTGTTGCAAGTATATCCATTCTAGGTATCAGATAAGAATGTTAGATCTGCGGAGTTTATCTTATACAGATACACCATTAACTCGAAATGGATGCTTTGCATAGCTGTTAAAGCAATTGAAACCTTATGGTTTTTAGTTTATGCTTAAATCCTCCTATTGCATACCAAGGTGCTTCCAGACAAGTATGGTGAGCAGTAAAGAATGAGAATGAGGGAGAACCCTGATCATGCAAAGGAGGATAGAGGGCTCCTCTGATTTCTTAGGGAGGCTGCCAACTTCTCCCTTGCATTCCTAAAGAGTGCCCTTTTCTTTTTCCTTGAGTGTTTGTGTAAGAAGATACTTGGAGACTTGGATGCCTTCCATTTATATCAAGTTAGATGATTATGTGCAGAATCTGTTTACCTCCCAAGAAGTGTGAGAATTCTCAGAACAGTTCTGCAGCTCACGACCCAGGGGCACCATTGCGCAAAAGTGGTAATAAAGAATGATCTTTTCTTAATAAAAAAGACAAAACAAACTAGGCAGCAACTCAGAATGAAACTGAGTGTTCTGAATTTTAATGGCTTCTTTAGTATCAGAGACGGCAAGGAGCTTTTGTTCTCTTATAATAGCAGAACGGAGGGAGTGAATTCTGGTATTAAAGGGGTAACACTAGTATTGGGAGAAGGACAGTTTTAAAGTTGTTTTATTTTGTACAGGGACATCTCTAAATTTGCCATGCATTACATCATAGAAGAAATAGATGAAGATACGTCCATGGAAGATTTGCAGAAAATGATGATAGTAGCTCTCATCTACAGATTATTAGTCTGCTTTTATGAGGTAACTACTCATAAACATTAACTCCTGTAATTAATAGCTGTGTGTTATTGAAGAAACGGTTTTAAAAAACAATGTTATCATTGGCCAATAAAGTAAATCCTCTTCACAGTATTTTGGATTATGTTGAAGCTCATGACATTCTGAGGACAACCAAGTTTGTGAAACCTGTCAACAACACAGTGGTATGTGGAATTGAAATAACCTTTCTTTTACAGATAATCTGTATTTGGGGAGCAGGTGGAGCAACCCCAGGGAAATTCTTGCTTGGACTGCGAGTTGTGACATGTGAAACATCTGTACTTATTGCACCTAGCCGTGTGTTAGTCATTCCATCTTCTAATGTCAGTATGACAACGTAAGTGCTCCTGGCTCAGTCTCACTGCATTGAGGTTAAGTGTCAAAAGCGTGTCCTTCAGGAGGAAGTGTGCTTTGTTGTTGACCTTTGCAATAATTAGACTGCAACAGCTATTGCCAGATTCTGTGATCTAAGAATAAAACAGAAATTATTTAGTCACATGAAATATTTTTCAGGGTAGGTGGTTAAATCTCCTCTAGAGCTTGACTTTTGTGACTTGCTGTGCAGAACTTGGGTGCTAAACTTGAAAGTTAACTACTTATGTAAGCAGAAAAGTGAAAGTAAGGCACTGAATACTCTGTTCTGATTTCAGGTCCACAGTACGAGCTTTGATCAAGAATTTTTCTATTGCATCATTTTTTCCTGCATTCATTACACTGCTGTTTTTCCAGCATAACAGAACAGCCTACGATATTGTAGCGGGAACTATTGTGGTGAGAAGAAATGGAGTCAGATGATACCAAAAAATGAGATTTTGGGACTGATTCTGAACATCCCCTCCAAACCCCAGTGAATTAAAGACCTTGAAGACCTATCCCAGAACTGCAGTTGAGGTGTCTGTTGGAATCTTTTGCCCTAATTAAATAGGAACTGATTCAGAAGTTAAAGAAAATGTAAGATTCCTGTATGATGCCAGCAACTACCTTCAAAGCATTGGAGTTTTCATAGACGCCAAAGAAGTTTGGGAGAGAAAATACATATTAAATCCAGGAGTATTAATTAACCTCTGACTGCTTTAACTGCAAAAAGGAGCCGTTCTGTTTTTCAGTCTGTGGAAAGCAGATCCCTAGGAATAAAAGAAATGTTGCTCCTGCAGTTTTGAATGTTGGCAGGTAACTAGAAAATACAGTTATTTTCCAGACAGTTGCCTGTCAAAGGATAAGGGGAAAGACCTGCAGTATTAGACAACAAAGCAAATTATGTTAATTAAATTGCCTGTATGCAGAAAGAGAGATCAGCGGAAGTTATCAGTATCTTTTATTACTGCTTCACAGATCATATTCCCTCACCTTTTAAGTATTTTCTCACAACATTGATGTGAAAAGTTTTTTTGCATGATTGTCTCAAGCATTGTCACTTACTTCACCTGTCCAAGCTAATGAAGAAGTGAAAAAATAGCTGCTTTTTCCTCTGGGAAGGGTATGTTACACTGCAGTGTTAGTGATCTGGTGTATGTAAATAATTCTGGAGCCATCAACAGTACAGACCATGCTAATGAAAGGTAACTTTTTGCTTCTGTTTGGAGTGAAAGCACTTGTCTATTTCTTGCATATAATGCAGAGCAGAAGTGAATGTGTTTCAGGAGCATTAACTGAAATGTGTTATGGGTATAAATCTGCAGAAGTATAAATACTGGTTATTTTCACTATCATTCTGGCTAATTGTTTGTATATTCAGATTAACTTAAATATTGAATAAAGAAACTTAATATTTTGCATGACTATACTGATTTGATGATTCATTTATTCTCATGTTGTTAGTAGCTCAGGAAATGGATATAAGCAATATTAATATTTTACTGAAATCAAAGTCAGAGTTTGGAACTCTTCAATCACAGTTTTTGTGTGTTCCTCTGTTAGGCCTAACATGCCACGCAGTGGCTGAAGTTCTCGCCCTGCCTTCAGTTTGGGACAATGGTTTGGTTGACAGTAAAAATGAGAGCTTGGTTATTGTTCTTGTCTCCAGGTGTAATAACCTAATCAGTGACGTGTTCATATGCCGCAACAATTTTCATTTGACAAGCCGTGTTCTTTCGTGTACGACCGTATTGTGCATGCATTTCAATTTTCATTTGGAAAGATGATTCAGGACTAGATCCTGTGCTTAACAGTTGCAGAATGACATTGTGCCATCCATTACGTCTCCAGACTGAGGTCACTAACTTTTTAGGTAACTACTTTTAAATACTTTTGAAGTAAAGAAAAAAAAGTTGTCTTGGCTAGAACCCTACTTTTAGAGTCCTTGCTCAGTCACATTTTTTGAATACTGCTAGGTGTGGTGATCCTACTGTTTACATGGGCAGCCTCTTCCAATGCTTGACGGCCGTTTCCATTAATTTCTTTTTCCTAACATCCAATCTAAACCTCCTAACACTAACAAGGCCATTTCCTTGTCCTACCACTTCTTTCCTGGGATGAGAAACCAACCCCCTCCACTGGCTACACCCTCCTTTCAGGCAAGTTATAGAGAATAAGGTCACCCCTGAGCCTCCTTTTCTCCAGGCTGAGCAGCCCCAGCTCCCTCAGCTGCTCCTCACAGGACTTGTGCTCCATTCTTTCAAAGACTTGAGCATTGAGGTCGAGCATGGCAATCAGCTTGATGAAAGCTAAAGCTATCAGAACCAAATTAAAAGTCCTTTCTAGGGTGAGTTTTGCCTATTCACAAGAAGAACTTTCATTCTCTTTACTGTAGCGGTGACCTAAAAACTAGGATTCAAAAGCAGGGGATCAGGAAGGAAGGGAATAACGACACTGTTGGCTAAAACTTTACTACCAATTCAGATATAAGGGAAGGTATCTGCAGAAAAATGCCACCCCTTCCATAGCAGCTACAGAAAATTACAAGTGCAAGAACACAGAGCCTGTCCATGGAACTATGTATACATTGTGCTGTTGGCTGTCCTTTTTGTCTGTCTCTTATGCAAGCTGCATCCCAGATGTGGCTTGTTTCTGCTTGAAGGACAAGTACTTGGCTTGATTTAGGGCTGAGGGGGACAAAGTGGAAATCTCTGGCATTTTTCACATGTAGACAGCTGGAAGCAGATAGTTGTATATAATCCTTTTATGGCTACAGTGGCATGATCTGAGTGCCTGAATAGCAGTGACTCTGTGTGTGTGTGTGTGTGTGTGTGTGTGTGTGGCTTGAAAGTTGAGTTGCTGAGCATTTTGTGTTTCTAGAAACAGTGAACTGGAGCCCTGCACCTGAAAAGAGCAGGTGGCCTTTGCCTTTCTTGTCATCTCCAGCTTGTACTTGAAAGGCATCTCACCTTGTACCCAGCTGCACCTGCTGCAGGACCAGGGAGCAGCGCTGGGATGCACGACAGAAGTGCCAGCCAAGACCCCAGCAGTGCCTCTGAAGACATTTACACCATTGACAGTGATGCAGGTCTCTGCCCTTCTAGCTGAGGGAAGAATTCATGTCTGAGTCAGAGATAGACTGCTGCGACTTAGTACAAACACAGCTCCAAAGTCCCCAGATGAACAAGCATTTCCTCTGATTTTACTAGAATAATGTCTGTTCTCCAGGAAGTTCCTGTAAGTGCTACAGAAGTGCCCCCCCACCCCCTATTACTCATTTCCAATCTTTTCAGTTAGAACAGTGGTGAATGATTACAACATTAGGTTGGGTTTAATAGCACTACAAAAAATTAACTGCAATCAGCTGACACATTGATAAGCTGCTCCAAGCTTCAGCCTACAGTAAAACTCCTTCCTACAAAGAGACTTCGAACTTATTTAAGATCCTCTACAATCAGTGAGAAAAAGCAGAGGTTGAAGAAAGCACGAAACATTGCTCAGATTGAGGGACCACCTCTTACAGTTAAGCTAGGGATGCCTTTACAGAGAGTTAAAATTGCCAGGTAATATTTCGCAGTTTTTATTGATGGCATTTATCCCATGGTTTAACATGTTAATTATACTGTAATAAACATGGCTTTAATATTAAACTTTTCCTTATTATCCAAAGTCACCACAGTCCATTTCAGTAAATATAAAAATATATACTTAATACTTTGTACAATACTGGTTTTTGGTCCAAACAAAAATGGATCAGAAAAGCCAATAAACTTATTTTAAGAATTCCCAATTTTAAAGATTTTCTAAATGGATTTAGGCAACTTTGAATAATGGGATTTACATAAAATCTGAGACAATACTAAACAAAAATGGCTGTAACACACAAAATTAAAATTTCAATTTCACAGATTTGTTATGCCAAAAACGTACAGAGAGAAACAAAATTGTATTTACACATTTCATAATAAAATAACAAGGCGAGACAGGTGATAAAGGGCTGTAAGAATGAAAATATAGAAATAGCATATAATTATTAAATGAAGAACTACAGATCTAACAAGTCCTTAGCATGGATCATCCTTTAATCAGTCTTCCCCTATCAGAAAATTTTAGTGCACAATACACCCAAACTCACTCACTTCACACATACACCAGCACAAACTCAGCATAGAAATCATTCGTTATCAACATTCTCTACTCTATACAGCATCCCTCGCTGATATAATTACAATTTCGAGGCGTCAGTAAACGCAGATGAGCGCACGTAGTGGTGCGGATGAAGAGGTATCGACAAGCCATTCACTGTGCAGGCTCTACTCAGGGCTACAGCCGGACCATGCCGAGTCAGTGAAAGAAGTAACTTGAGACTTTTGCTTGAGAACAGCCTTGTTGCCAACTTTACTTGCTACCAAAAAACGTAAGGGGAAAGAGGGGAGGGAAAGACAGGAAAGCTAAGTTTTATATTCCTTTAGGCAGATCTGACTTCCGACAAGCCAGCGTGAGGTACAATCCCAGTAACTGAACAATTCAGGGTAGAAGCTGAACAATTCAGGATAGTAGCTGACAAATTCAGTCAGGGTAGAAGCTGAACAATTCAGGATAGTAGCTGCTTCCAATGTTTTTGATGCTTTACCCAGTCAGGCGTTTATTTTCTACGTCTAACAGCAGTCTTTATCTTCCGACCAGCAACTGGAGGTCCAGAGGCAGAGAAAACATTTTTCCCATTAGTCCTATTAAAAGAAATTAGTAGTTCAGAGTTTAGGACAGTGTAGCTGAAAATTCAGTAGCAGCACTGAGTAGATATTCCAGAACAATTGTTTCATAGTCTTGTCTCACTAGTTACCAGCTGGCAACAAGCAGCAAATGACGAACAGGAGGAAGAGAGTTCCAGAAACCAATTAAATCTCTCTTATTCAGAAGGTAAGCAGCAGCATAATGGCTGGATATGGGTTCTACTTTCAAGAACAAGACAATCTCACATGTGTTGATGTGTGACATTCCTGACAGCTAGGCTCCTTTACAGATAGCGATGCTTAGTTAGCCAGTCAGGCTAATACAAGGAAGGATGCCAAATTTAGTTTCAAACTCCAAGGTTCAGCTGAACACCTCATGATTTAACAGCAGTAGAGGCTGAACACTGTCCACTGATATTACCCAAAGCTCAAGGGAAATTCTGATACGGTCTCTTACCCCACTGTAAATGTTGGAGGCTGGTTGAACGAAAATCCTGGAGTGCCAGAAGGTGGTGCAGGAGCTGCTGCTGCAGAAGGATTTGCACCAAAAGTGAATACTCCTGGGTTATTTGGAAAGCTGAAATTAGAAGTACTACTTCCAAACTGGAATACAGGACCTGGGAAGATGGGGTGGAAGCAGAAGTAAGAAAGTTGAAATCTCAGTTCATCCTTTCCAGCAAAATCCCCTTTTTCTTTTTACAGGTTGCTCAAGATGACAAGGTTGGGGGAGGGGGAGGGAAGGGGCACACCACAAGTGTCACATTACAACAGGAACAGTTTATTGAATTAATCCATTCACACAGATTGAGGAATTTTTGAAGTAATACTGCTGGCACACTGATAATTAGTTGTTTGCTAACTTCTGTGCCACCATTAAATTTATACCTGTGCACAGTGAAGTTTATTAATCAAGTCTTAAATTGTAAATTAATATTCAGGCAAACATCCCTGTGTTCATGTAGTGGATCTGGGGACTTCCTTTCCTTTAATGTGCTAACAGCACCTCATATCTGAAAAATCCCCAAACATTCCATCAGAAGAAACTAATATGTAATACAGAAAATCCAGGGAGAACTTTACCTTTAAACTGCTACCTGATTAATGAAAGATCGACTGAGTAATGTGTTGTGCACTAATCGGCTTGTACTAATCTACTGGTTAGTACAAAAATGTCAGTTACTTTTAATTGAGGCTATTTTGTAAAACTTCTGAGAGGAAAAAAGGAGGCTTTTTCTGACGTGATATCAAATAGACAATCTGGCACTGTTTTTGTTTTTTAATGATTACTAGTATGGATCAGGTCGTTCTTAAGTTATAAGGTTCATTCTCTGCTCCTTTCCCATGGCATTTTTATACTTCATTAGTAAAAAGATCTTAATACAGTGTAAACCAAACAATGCTTAACCCACCCCTAAACAATTCTGCCTGTATTTTATACAATAAAGCCTATTCAAGTCCAATAATTAAGAATTTCTCAACTCAAAAAATAATAATTTTGCAGTGTGTCTGCTCTTTTGTTTTGCACAATCTTACCAGTGATTACTCCATGGTATTCAACAA
>VRYO01001463.1:88496117-88507551 GCA_009812075.1 Sialia sialis | reverse complement strand
AAAAAAAACCTGCTTATATTCGGGTGTGGCTTATATATGGACAAATCCCGTGGTCTTCCCAGCTACCCGGAAGTGCGGCTTATATTCAGGTGCGGTTTATAACTGTGGAATTACTGTACCTTTTGAAACACCTTTAGGAATGAAGTTTTCTTTACCATTCTTAGTTTCTGGAGATGGCGAAGGTGGGAGAGGAATGTTTGTAAAGCATTTTACAAACACTTCCTTTCCAATTACATACATTTTATTTACTTAAACAAAACACTGATTCCTTGACTGATTCTTTTTCTACTCAAGTTTGAATTACAACCTAACATGTAAAGGAGAAGCAATGCACCTGGTCTGAAGCTGCAGTTTTCCCATCAGCAATGAAAGCCCCTTAAAACAGAAGGGTGCATCAAGCATAAGAGATGTAGCATTTAAGTCTGTATTTACTGCTGACACTGCCTTAACTGTGACATATTGTCTCAGGGGTTTTTTAGTTGCTATTGAGCTGGGCTTTTTAAAAATCAATGCAGCTATATGCAAGTGTATTCTCTGCAAAATATTTTAAAAGAGTTCATTATCTCACCAGGGCTTTTTAGAACGTCTAACACACTTCCTTGCTTTAAGAACTTAGCAGGTTTGCAGATTCCATCATATTCTTCGTCCTCTTCCTTCTTATTGCTGGTGCTGTTTACAGTGGCACTACCTGTAAAAACAAAACAAAACTCACCTTATAAAAAGAAATCCACTTAGAACATATTCACATTTGCTAGAAACAAGAATTTCCATGTTTCATTCTTCTTAAATAAGAATCTTTAAAATCTGACCTTATTTACAACAGTTTATAGTTACAGTCTGATTATAAGTAGACCTGTAACTGAAAACACACTTTGCCTGGAACTTGGAACAAGCTTAGAAATGACAGATTAACTATTTAACATATATATTTAAAAAAAATACAATTATCACTCTATGAAATGCTAAAATTTTTGTTACCTGGACTAAGGATGGATGTCACTGGTGTGTCAGTGACAGTGGCAGAAAGCTCTGATGACTTTACGACAGGAACACTAAATGTAAACTTCATCTGCTGTGAAAAAGAGAAGGGTTTTTTAGATTCTAAGAAATTTTAATCAAGTTTCACACATAAGTAATAATCTGAAATACAGTCTTCAAACTTTTGGTGGGTGCTGGGTGACAAACTGCAAGTCAGAAATCTATATATTTGTTACCACCACTGACCAGGTGTTGGGGGTTGGGGGGAGGGCTGGATCTACTCTTTCCCTTGGTAAAGAAGCTGAGAATTTTCACCATTATCATGTTAAAGGCCTAGCAGCACGGCGGGGTGGAGTTGTTAATTGCTCAAGACAAAGGATGTAGATGGGGGCTGGCTGGCTTTGATTGCTGGTAGTTGGGGGGTTTGGGTTGCTTGTCTCCTCCCTGGGGGGACACTCCCAGCTCGAATGCGGAGGAGAGAGGTTCTGGCTTCTTCCCTTCAGTTCGGATTTGCCTGCGTGCCCCTGCACTGCTACCACCTCCTGCCTTTGAGAACAGCACTGAGCACAGGACCCAGGAACAGTGAGCAGTCTTCTCTCTCCCATCTGGGACATGCCCCTGCCTCGGCTCCCTGCTCCTGCAGTGCTGCTGCTGCTGTGAGGGACATGCCCTGCTCCCCACTGGGACCATGTGGAGAAGAGTGTCTGAGACTGGAAAAAAGGACTGAGTTTTGTTCTGTCTTATTGCTGTTTCTTTTATAGCTGCTGTTCTTGTTTGTCTTGTAGATATATCAGTAAAGAACTTATTCCTAAACCCATACTTTTTCTGCCTGAGAGCTCCTTAATTTCCAAATTATAGTAAACTGGGAGGGAGGGGATTTTCATTCTCCATTTTAGGAAAAGCTCCTGCCTTTTTTCTGGCAACACCTGTCCCCTAAACCAGGACACCAGGACCAATTCTGCTTTACTGTTCCACAGTATTCTACTAAAGCCTTGAGAAAACACTGGGATTTATTTTACTTACAGACAGTGGAGGTAGCACTTTCACCTCAGCAGATTTCACAATTGGAGATGAAAATACAAACGTAGGACTGCCAACATTACTTGCTGGTTGTACCTGTATTTTCAAAAGAATTAAGGTTTATATCTTAAAGAAAAGCATCCAGGTGAAACAACAGAAGCTACCTGAATTCACTATCTAACAGACATTCTGCAATGCAGTGGGGAAATCTGATGTTTGATATTTCTGATCAACAGCCAAGAGTTATAAGAAAAAACTGGCGAGTATAAGATGGACAGAAGTCACATCAAAGTATGTCTTCCTCTCCCCTCCGCCAGTCTGAAACAAGCCTGTCTAATTCAACAGGTTATAAATTTAGGTTGGTTAGTTCCATGAGCACCACAGAAAAAATCAACATTCAGCAAGGAGGATGCATACTCAACCCAAACATGTATTCACAGTATACAGCGAAGATTTACCTTGTTCATCACCGGTTTTGAAACAGTGCTGGGTGATGAGGAGACAGCACTACTGGTAGGGAAACTGAAGTTGAATGTTGGCAGCGATGCAGTATTGATGGGCAGGGGTACTTCAGGTAGTTCTTCTTGCTCCATCTCCTAGGGGCAAATTTTAATTTTTTGTTAGTTTATTTTTTTCTTTAAAGAAGCTGCAAAATCTGATTTTTCACCTTCTTCAGAAGTTCTAGATTTTAATCTCTTTCTTTAAATAGTTATAAAATTTTAGTTCTTCTTTTTCACAAGATCTACTACCTTCCTACCTTTAGTTTCTTAACAAAGTTAAATGTAACAGAGAGATTTATAGACAAGGCAGGTTTTCAAAAGGAATCCTAACCTTTCTGAATCTGCCACATCATTTTCATTTATGGCAAGCCTGTTTCTATGCAACACTATATCCATCAGCTGTCCAGAAAGAATACTGAAAGTAAGCTCAAAATTGCTACCTGAGCAGAAGAGAGAAGGGTGCAGATTGAGTTTTATTTTTGGTTTTGTCCTTTAGTTAATAAAGATCTAGAAAGACACAACCATTCCAGAATTCTATAATTCCCTTATCTTTTTAATTAAGAGCACAAATTCATGGCAAGTAAGAAAGTGTTCCTCTTGCAAAACTAGGTAGGACAACTGACAAAGTCTCTGAAGTCACTTGAACATGGAAAAAAATATTTTACAAAGGATGTGTGTTCCTTTGAGTACCAAAACCCCCAAACCAAACCACACCAAACCACAGAAAGTCAAAATGAAACCCTGATGAGCAACACAGAGGATCATACTCTGGTAAATCTATTCAGTATCACGTATCGGGATGCGAATTTAAAATTCAGAAATCAGGATTCTGATTCTTATCCTTGTCTCTTAAACCCTTTGATTACCAAGATTAGATTGGTTAGGGTTTAAATGGGAATAACCAATCAATTCATAATTTGGACAGTAGTACCAATGTCCACTCAGAAGTGACTAAGCAGAAATACACATTGCTATTACAGACATTTAATGCACACCCCCCACGGATTACTTATTTCAGAGATCTGATCTGAAGAGTCTATCACACCTTGATATTGAGACCATTTCTCTTACAGAAACTTTCTCCAGTATTTACTACTTCTTTATTTTGTATCAGCCAGAAGACCAAGGTAACCTCTTTAGATTTAAGACCCAGTAGCAGGCAGCTTATGTAATACTCACGGAGGAAGATAATCCTTATGGTCACAACGACTATCACTGCATTAAATTGAGTTCTCATTAAAATAAGATAAGAAACTGCTCACAGGGAGTTTGAATAAGTGCCAAAATTGTGAATGATCGTTAGCAAACATGCCAAACACTGTCTTCTGCTTCAGGCTCTTGGCCCGTACCTTTCTACATTATTTACGTGTAACTTTTTTTTTTAATACTTGGCACCTCATTCCTTTCTAAAAATTCTGCAAACCTCAACCATAGCTATTAATTCAACAACTAATAAGAAACTTTATAGTATGAAGAATATCCAAGATAATATAATGGAAGATTTTAAAAATATAAAACCTAAGTCAAGGCACTTCTACGGATAACTGAACTAGAGCCTGCTCTGAAACCCACAGCAAAACAGCCACAAAAATGAAGTGGCATTACTGTAAATTACTGAGAGGCAATGAAGATACTTATTTCAGTAATCACAGTGAGATCGATTAACCCGAGACACCCTTACCAGTTGCTGTTGTTTTTGTCCAGGTCTTGATGCACAGTATCGTTCCCTTTCCCTTCTCATCTTGCCACAGGAACTATCCATCCTTCCTCCTGAAGACAGACCATTGGATGCAGGACTATCGAGTTTGGGGTAGTTCAATTTGCTGGCACAAAATAAAAACACATAGGAAGGGGATTAAAAACAAAGCAAAAAGGAAAAAAAAAAAAAAGAATATAAAAACCCCAAATTTATCAAATAATTGCTTCAAGCTATTATAGCCACTATTAATCCTAGAACAGTCTCCTGCTAATTAAAACCAGAAAAAACCATCCCTCAAGTTCCTAAATGCTGGTAAATAGCTGGTGCTCTAAAGAGCAAAAGCTGAGTAAGAGCAGCAGTGAGAGTAACATACATAAAAAACAGTCATAACATCCATAAAGGAATGATGACTAAGCCAGAAGACCAGAAATAGCAGAACTGATTTAGATCATTATTTTCTAGTGTTTGCTTTTAATAGTCCAGACACTGGAAATTTTGACTGCCAGTTCTCTGATTCTGTGATGAGCATGTATCTCTGAAGGGATTTAAAAGAATAACTAAAAATATATGGGCAGGGGGTGGGCAGGTACGTGTGTGTGTTCACACAGGAAATGCTGCCAACAGCTCTTATGGAAATGAGAGACTTAAACTTGTGTGGCAAGAAAATACGACAGAAGCTTCATAAGCAGCTCTGGCCTTCCTGACGCCATCAGCAGAAGCAGCAGAGGTGTTTGGGTGTGCCAACATTCCAGAAGTATTTTCAGAAATGAATACAGATCCCTTTTGTAAGGCATACAAAGGCATTTCTCTGTTCATTACAAAAGCCTAGATCCAAAGCAGAAAGACTCCCTAATCCAAGTGGGAAGGGAAAGAAAAAGAAAAAAAAAAACAAAAGACTCGAAACAAGAAAACTGGTATCCTGCCACACAGACATCCCCAACCCCCACCAACAAACCAAACCCATGTCACTTCCCAAAAGAGAAGTGAACTAAGAGTAACAACAATAAAAAGCAGTATGGCATTACAATTAAGTATCCCTCAAAAAATTACAATATCAAGCTTATCCTGCAGCCAATCAGTCAGTCATTACAAAAGTACATTGGATAACACTGGAAGACACCAGGTCAAGTTTTGAGAGGACTGAGGAAAATAATTGGTCTAAACCTCTCGGATAGTTGCAAACATCTGCTCAGCATTGTAACCACTGAAAAGCCAGATCCTTAAAGCCATATGCTCAAACTTTTCCCTAATCCAAAGTGACAATCAATTTGAATCTCGAAATAAAAACTCATGTCAAAATAAATCTTTATTCAGACTATCATAGCATGTCTATGATAGCCCATATTCCTCTTTTCTGTTAACACCTGTCAGCTTCTAAGGGGCAAAGACAGCTCTCTCTTCAAGCAAGTCGATATACAGTACTGATGCTGGTTTAAAAACTAAACAGCTTTGTTAAGCTGAACAGAGATGTACCAAAGTACTGCAGTTTAGCTGCCTGAAGAGACTCTGCCCTTTCTAGTTTTGTATTCCTACTCCATAATATGACAGTCAACACAAGTCAAGACTGGCTTTATAGAAGAGTTAAAATAAAAAGACCATCTAGTCTTAAGTCAAAAGTAGAAACACAGCAGTAAAAGTTGTGAAACACAAATGAAAAGCAGTATCAGTTTCCTGGATCTCCATTCTACATGGGGAAAGGAGTTGCACCAAAGAAAACTCAGAACAGTTTGAAAACCCACAATTAAAACCTAACATCTGTTTGCACCTCTGCCAAAACCAAAGACAGTTCCTGTAAAGTCAAACTATTAGATTGTAAAACAAAGGGTTGGCTTTGGGGTTTTTTGCAAGCCAAAGAATGCCAAAGGCAATGTAAGAATTGCTTGCAAGATGAACACAGAGCCAACATATTAGCAGATTCCTAATGCTGTTCTTTAAAAGGTTTGAATCCTAAAAAAAGGATATTTTCTGAGCCCACAGTGCCTTAATTCAAGCAATATCCAAAAGATTAGTTCCCCAGAAGGGAGAGTCACCAATATCATCTCAAGTCATTCTATGCCAAGCAAGCAGCGTAATGCAAGACAATCTCCTCAAGAAGAAATACAATTATCTCTCCTGATTTTTTTTTTCAGAGACAAGCTGGCATTTGTCTTCAGATGACTCTGAAGGGCTTGTTTTTCATGCAAACTCACAGAGCAGACAAGTGCCTTTGTCATGTAAGGAAAACAATTAGAAAACAAGTTTTGTCTAATTATTTTTATAAATAAATAAAGAAAAAAAAAACCACCTAAAATTTTAATTTACTCCTGAACTGTAAAACATTGCACATTATAAAGAATCTTTCAAAAAGAAATTCCTGTGCAACAAAGCCTTCAGACTCAAAGCAATTATTTAACTGCCTGAAACTAACAGCTGCCCCCCTAAAGAATACAAGAAGCACAAATAGTTAAACTCTCTCACAATAATTTTTTTTTCACATTTCTATTCACTTTTACTGAGAACTCTTCCTGCCCTTCCAAAAGAAGGCAAGCATGCAGACTCTACTGACAAAGCAGGGGCTTTCTTCTTTCAAGTATTTTAAATTAACAGATTTGTCATACCTTTCAGATGATTTTACAGGCTTTTCTGCAGGAAAACTCTCCTCCATCATATCCTGCAAAATAAGTTTCATTTATTTCAAGAATTATCTGAATATATTTATAAACAAAACACAAAAACAACTAAACACACATTTTGTGTGCTGTTTTGTTTTTTTTATATATACCCCTAAATATACCTCATCTGCTTAAGCTTGTACGCTAACTACCCCAACTATCCACTTAATCTCCAGCCCATATATTTAATACCTGGTCATTTTTACATTCAAAATTATACTGGAACAATAGGTGATTTTTTTTCTGAAAGAAATACCAGTATTGTTTTAAGGAAGGCTTATCAGGGACTCCACCTAAACTGAAATGGTAAGAGTGGGTAATTATGAAAATGATCTGAATTGATAATTGCTAGAAATCTGACTTGGAGCCCACAGTTCACCTGAAACATTTTATACACAACATCAGCATGTTCCATCAGCTTTCTGAACAGCAGCACATGTAAAGGAAATTTGTGTTTCTGCATTTTAATGTTCTTTTACTGCGAAAACCCCGGTCCAACAGCATACCACCAAATTCTGAAAATAAGCACCAGCCACTTAGTGTGCCAAAGATACAATTATATTTATAAAACCTCTCAGTATCTCTTTCACAATGGTTCAACCACTTTTTCTTAATGCTTACCTCAAGTATACTATAGGTGCTCTTACAAGAAAGAGCACCTTAGTAGACTGGTTAGACACATTCCAATCTTGCAAAAAGCAGGCAAATTAGGACATGAAAATTTACTTACGTGATGGTCTTTATCTACCCTTTGGTGAATTTTTCTGGAATTAGTAGCTGATTTCAAAGATGGTTTAAAATACGTGATCCGACTCCCTGTCAGGGAGACTGGCTTTGGTGTCACAAGTTTCTGGACAGGTGGATGTTGCGAATCCATCTTTGAAAGGGAAGCAGCAATCAATTTATCCTTGCACCCACCCAACTTATCACAGCATTTACTGATGAGAGGAGTTACAGAACTATAAACCTCCCACCAGTCTCAGCACCCAGTGAAAACTACGTGGAAGTGTTGAAAACATTTAGCTTGCAGAAGGAAATCACCAGAAAATCAATTACAAAATCCAAAAAGCTACAGGAGCAGTCGAAGTCTGACTGAATTCTGTGTCAAAATTTGGGAGTTACTTCACAGACAAAATAAACTATATTCCTATCAGCAAAATAACTCGTGTTTCAATAATGTGCTCCCATCCTTTCCTCTGCTCTGCCCTCACTGTGACTTAATCCATTAATTTAATACTGAAACTGTTAAGCAGAGTTAAACCAGGTTCTGGGTTTCTTTTTTTTTTTTTGTATTTTCTTCCTTTGAAGTTACACTTTTAAAAAAATTGTGAAATATTTTAAAAGAAGTCTCCTTAATGCATGTTCCCTTGTTTTAGATTTGCATTTGATGCCCATAAAAGTACTGGTCTGACTTTTCTTGTCAATGTTTTTTTATGGACAAGGGCTAATTATTAAACAGAAAGCACTGTACATTCTGCAAAACTGGCTTAACTGAACAGAGAGAGAAGGGAGACCGCAAAAGGCCCCATGATATATCAAATCATCTGTAGCCTTGATAAGAAGAATGAGATTTAGGACGTATCTACTATATAAATTAGTATCAACAGATGATTGTGCCTCAACCCAGGCACAGAACTGCATGACCTTCATATGGGCCCACTTCTTCTAGAGCTGGTCCTGGTCCTTCTGGATGGCATCCCTCAGATATGCCAGTTGCACCACTCAGTTTGGTGTCACCTGCAACCTTGCTGAGGGATGCACTCAGTCCCATGATCTCAACGATGAAGATCTGGCATTTGGATTTGTGAAATTTCATCCCACTGATGACTTCCCAGTGCTCCACTCTACTTCTCTGCAAGGACTCTTGTCCCTCTAGAGGGTCAGCAGCACCTCGCTGTTTCATATCATCCACAAACCTGCTAATGGGGCATTCAATTTGTGCCTCCAGATCACTGAGAGATATTTTGAACAGCACTGGCCCTAGAACTGATCCTGAGGAACACCACTGGCGATTGGTCACCTACCAGATGTAGCCAATTTCACTGCAACCTTTTGTATCCTGCTGTTCAACAAGCTCATTCCAGAACTGGACAACTTGCCCAGAAGGATGCAAGAGGAACAGCACCAAAAGCCTCACAAAAATCCAGGAAACTACATTTGCCACCTTAGCTTCACATGCCAGGCAGATGACATTATTGTAAAAGGATATCAAAGCAGTAAAACGGGCATGTACAACAAGAAAAAAAAGTAGCCCAGTTACATGTTCAATACACTAAGAGTTATTCTGTCTGGTGTAGATCATCAAAATAAGAAAAATATCACAAAAAAAAAGACCTGTAAAACTTTTGCCTGAGTATCCAAATATCCTGTCAACCACTTGTTCACTTTAGCAGGAAAACACACAATCCTCTTCTGGGCATATACAATCCTGTCCTCTCTTTTCATCAAAGGCTACCCTTTCTCTCTGCCAAATTCTATGAATTCTAGCATTATGAGTAGACAATTTCTCTATTTTTACCCAGTGACAGCTGTACACAACATTCACTTTCTGACGAATGTCAAGGGTCTATGCTGCAAATCTGGTAGATCATTTTAAATGCCTCATCACAGGTGTGGTTCTGCATTTTAATGTAGAATCCGTATCAGCTTTGTTTTCAATTGCTGGGACAATATTTAAGAGGTGGTCAAAAAACTTACATCTCTACTTTCCAACATTCTCGTAATTTATCATGTCCAAAGACAGTACAGGAAATCTGAGATGTTTATAAAGTCGCAAGTGACTGCAGAATTAATTATACTCAGAACCAAGCCATTAGCATAGAAGCTTTTTAAAACATTCTGCCTACTTCCTCATTACAGCAGCAGATTAAAAGTTTGCACTGAAGAAAAACCATTTTTGATCGTTTGACTGCCTGAACTAAAAGTGATCTTTTTTGGTTTCACAATTTAATAAATGTAACTTTTTTAACAAAAGCAAGGAAATAATGATTTACCACAGCAACAATTCAGTGCTAGTTCCAAATAGGAATTTAGGAGCATAAGTTAACAGAAGTAACAAAATTTAACAATTGTACAATTTCCTCCTTCCCTTGCGTAGTAATAAAAAACGTAAGCATTTATTTTTTACTTAAACATGGAAATCTGCACAAGATCTGAACAATCAATGTTTTCCTATTTCCTACTTCTGCAAGTGAAAACTTTCTGAATCAAGAATGTTATCATGCAACTTAACCCCAAGGTGCAGGCCAAGACAAAACCACTTTGTGTGTTCTAGAGAAGCTGTTCTTGACATATCAGCACACCATCCCAAAAAGATAATAATTGTTCACCTGAGTAGTCTTCATAGTCCTTCATCTAGTGTGGATTGAAAAGACATTTTAAGCAATTTCCACGCAGCCAAGGCAGCTGTCACTCACATAAAGGCTAACACTAACTTGAATGTGTGTGCTGTCATTGAGGTTTCTAACATTTCTCATATGAGATGTACAGCAGAGAAAGTTACCTATCTCAGCTTAACATGTTACTGGTTCTTACCTGGTTTTGTCTGGATTGGAAGCTAGTCACATTCAGCACACTCCTGTCCACAGGCTAACAGGGGAAAAAAGGGGAAAATTTCAGAGGGTGGCTTTTTCCCCACAAGAAGGTTCCATCCAACAAAAACGGCAGGGGGGTGGAGGGGCGGGGTGTGATCAACTTACAGAAGACAGTGGACTAGAAACAGAAGATGGAATCCTCTTAGCATCCTGTTGAAAAAACGGACATGACATTAAGTAACATCTTCATCCTATACTGGCACATTTACTATGTTTTTCAAACACATGGAATAAAACATTAAAAGGAGTTGTCATTTACCGCCAAAGGGCTTGACATCTTCTCCAATGTCTGCAAGATGCGCCGCGCTGTGGAACTCGTCACACCATAGGATTGCACATTTGCTTGTTTAGCTTTCATTTGTCTTTTTATTGGTGGCTGAAAAATTAGCATTGCCAATGTTACCATGCTGGGCTCTGAGTTAAACACGTGTCTATTTTATGCCCTAGGGCTACACTGGTGATATAACCAATACTCTTATAATGACAGAGAAAAATGCACTCATTAAGCATTCAAGGCATGAAGAGGAAAAATATACTCCACTGACTTTACAGAAGTTTAAGTGGAGCCCTGCACATCTTCCACATCTTTAAATGTAAAAGGTCATAAAATGAAGACGGTAGGATCATAGGGTCTCTGAAGCAGTGATTAGGAAAACAGAACTGAAGCAAAGGCTTGTACTGCAGAAAGTACTTTCAGTAGCAAAACAGATCTTGGAGTTTCATGATGGCGTAAGCATGGCATCTTAAAACCAGAGTATACAATCATCATCATGAATTTTAAGTTTTGCTTCTCTCATTTCCTCCAAGACTGCAGCTGACTGCAGATCTTTTTACTCTGTTTAGAAAGATAAAGATCTGATTTGAACTGTAACAGATCTAAACATAACACACTGAAAAAGTACATGTTGTACCACATGACTGAACATACAGTAATTTCACACTCATAAGCCGCATCTGGTTATAAGCCGCACTTCTGGGTAGCCAGGAAGATGA
>VRYO01001463.1:88435012-88491150 GCA_009812075.1 Sialia sialis | reverse complement strand
GATTGGTTTACAGTGGTCAGAAACGCGCGATTCGTCGAAATTGCGCCTGCCACACAAACCCGTACTGGAAACAACGTAGCCGAAGTGACTGCAACACATGCGGCTGAGTGTCAGGTAACTTCCAGGTTCGCTATTCTCCTGAAATTGTCCATAGATAAACCGCACCTGATTATTAGCTGCACCCCTGGCGTGGGCTCCAATCTTCAGTGAAAAAGGTGCGGCTTATATTCGTGAAACTACTGTAATTCTGATATCTAGAGCTGACATTCTCCTACTTTACCTGCTAAGGCAATGTGGAATATTAAATACAAAGTACTTCACGTTATCAACCAAATCAAAATAGAGAACATAAAAGTTACCTTTATCAGATGCTCTAGAAGAGAAGCCACTGGTTGTTGAGATGTTATCGTCATCATGCTGAGAGGTAGAATCTTTTATTTCCTTTACGAGGGACAGCCCAGGACTGCCGATGCCAAGTGCAGAAGACGTGGAGGGCTGACAATGTGGGACTGTGGAATCCAACACGGTGCAGTTCAAATGGCTCCGGTGAAGGGAGGGCCTTGTTAACACATCTGAGAAGTTCAGTGCAGACCTGCTTGTGGATGGTTCTAAACAAGAACAGCGAGACAATCAGCTTCCCTATAGACAAGCACATAGAAGCCAAAACCTGTTTTCTATCAACAGCCACGCTTATTGCCAAGTTCTAAGCACAAAAATAGAGAAGCCGAATTTAACTTCCTCACCCAGATAGGGTTTCATCATCTGATTACAACAGCAACACTGCTTGCAATACTAAGCATTAAAGTGGCATTAAGAAGTACTTAAGGATGGGATTTTTCTGAATTTCATCAAAATCTGACCCTGCACTCAAGCGCTTAAACTGTGTCTTTTGCTAAACCAAACATCTATGAAATCATTTTTGCTTGCAATAAGCTTTCCAAAATTTGAGATTACATAATAAGTAACATTACATTACTGTCAACTCTGCAGTTCTTATCATCTTGTAAAAAAGATGGTGTTAGTTTGAATATGTAACACGAAAATATGTATTTGCAAAGATTTTCAGGGGTTTATTTGTTCTAGTGTCATCATCCTCCCTTCCAAATTCTACCATATCAGGTCATGCTAGAGGTGAATTATCTTCTATCCATTTGTTTTTAAGATTTTGGCACAAAGGACAAGAAAGCAACGTGGTCTTGTAAGATGGACATTTCTTCCTCCTGCAAAGGGTCTGTAAGCATTGACAGTGTCCTGTGAGAGATGGTCTCAGCTCCACGTGCCACATGAACAGAACAGCAATTAATGGTCATCCTGCCTGATATCTGTATTTCTACAGTCCCTCCCACGATTTTTGGGTATGACTATAGTTCTGAGACACTGTCATTCTGACACTTGCGCTGAAGCTTAAACTAGCTACTTCAATCTTCATATGCACTGCACTATTGGTAATTAATTCTCCAAAGCACTGTTAGACTTTTAGGAGACAAAAGAAAGCGCTATCAGACCAAAGCCTGGTCAAGCAAAGGAAAACAGGCTCTTGCACATTGGTACGTCACAGCCAAAGAAACAGGCTTTCTAAAATAAAAATACCAGTAACAATTAAGAAATTATTATTAACTATAGCTAGAAAGCTTAACTACAATGTCCACAAACTGCAACACAAGCTACTGAAGGTTCTAGGGGGTCCCATCTGCTCCTGATTTCTTGGAGATAGAGTTTGCTGTGCAGCTGTTCTCACTGAAAGGTCCTTTCACACAATTCTTCAGGAAAGCCAACACGTGTTACTCATTCATGAAAACCTTCTCTATTCCTTTATACAAACTTATGCTCAAGCTACAGCTACACAGAAAGCAGTAAAGCTCCTTACTTAAAATTAGGTAACATTGGTGAGAAAGGTATTTTCTCATTACTTTTCATTCTGCCAACAACAGAAGCAGCTGACTGTCCACACAGATGGTTATGTACATGTGCTCAGACAAAATTTCTCACCTAATTAAAAACTAAGTTCCCAAAACTGCTAGTTTAAGTTTCTCAAACTGCATATGCAGAGCATTTGCAAACTCACAGAGTACTACAGAAACAGTGAAAGGCATAGATAAAAGCATGGATTAATTCTAGTATGATAAAAGGGTTGTAAACTTTGCCAAAGATCCAAATAGTTTTCAAAGATCCTAAGTTAGCAATGCCACATGTTAATGTTACAAAATATTACAAAAAGAATAATGCCATAAATAAAGTTCCCCAGATCTTCACTAAACTAGCAAGGAAATATAATAAATTGATTGAAGGAGTCCAAAGGAAAAGGAAAAAAGATATCAGGACACATGAAGAAATTTTCCTCTGCCATTCTAGCATCTAGTCTTTTGCTAAAAAAATTAATGTTTCTACTACCTTAGGCAATTAGATAAACTTTCATCCCAGATTCTTTAAAAAGAAAATGCAACCCAGCACACTTCCAAATGAATGCTAGCAGTATTTTGTACTTGGCTAGCTGACTACCTGAAGTTAATTCATGACTTCAAAGAGCTCTAATTCAACTTCTAGTATGTTTAGACTTTGAAGCTAAGGCAGTTCTGAAAACTGAGTTGCTGAGGTTTTTTCCTTTGTTTTTGCTATGTGTGGGGTTATTTTGGGTTGGGTTTTTTGGATAGTTGGTCATTTTGGTTCGGGTGTTGTGGAGCTTTTTGTTGTTTGCTTTTTTCTATCCAAATGCTCCTTCCAGCCTCCCCTAGTAATGTAGATTCAAAACTAGAAATCTGTGAATAAATACAGATGGTCAGAATACTAAATGCTACTTCACATACCTTCTAAATTAATTCCTGCTGATTCAGGCGTGACTCTCCCATCAATTACCATGGCATCTTCATTTGCATAATCATGGTGATAGTTTACTGGATTCTCTTCCTCATTTGCAGATTCATTCATTTCTACACATTTATCTTCCCTTTTATTGAAATACTTCTGCAGCCATCCTGGTACGATGTTTTTCACTGATTCAGTCACTCGGCTAAGGAGCCCCAACTTGAAAGAAAAATATAGGAACACAGTCAGCAGCATACTCTGGGATGCAACCTTGCACAGACCTCCAAGACAGACATTAAATAGCAATATTCAGATGAGTAAGACAAGAGGGTGATGGATCCTTGATAAAGAATTCCTATACTTCTGGAACACGCATGGCAAAAATGCACCTAACATTGATTTACTACTAACACACCAGTTTCTGCACTTCCCAATGACCTCAGCAAAACTTCCATATTCTGAAACTACAGCTGAAGCTCACCAAAGGCTTGTCAAGTCACAAGGTCATAAAGAAATTCAATTTCTAAATTACTCCTGATGTATGCACTTTTTTTGAGGACTTTTCCTTCTAATACCTTCACTTGAAAAACCATCAAACCCAGAAGCTCAGCAATTACTTACAGCAATAGTGATGAGCAGTAACAGCTACTAAAATCAGTGAACTTAAACATTTATTTTTCTAATGTTGAACTGCAAGAACAATATGCACCAAAAACCCCACTATTATGCTCTGAACAGTGAGGGTACCCTAAGAAGACCTCAGAAGAAACAGCTACAAATGAACAACATTCTCGTCACTACAGGACTGATAGATAGATTCAATTTCATCAAATTTCATTTCATGGTACGTTAAAGTTTTCCATCTCCAAATCTTAATATTCGGCAGTTACTGAATACATAAAAGCAATTTCCATTTTAACATTTACCAACTATTTGTAATGTTTACATTCTAGTAAGAAATATTTATTAAACATTCTGTTTTAGGCAGTCATTTGTTCCCCATCATGTCCTCAAAATTTCAATATGCTTTCTTGTCAAATCTCAATCCTGTGGAGCAGAGTGCTTGCAACATGGAGCTGCCCCTCTTACACTGACTGCAGCCACAGAACCAGGTGCAAACCTATGCAAGCTGGAAGAAAGTGCCAAAGCTACCTCCACAATGTCAACACTTTGGAAACTGAAAAGCAACAAGTGAGTTAAAAAAATATTTCTGTTGAACTTCATTGCCAGTTGCTAACACATGCATCAAGGTACTTTGTTATTCTTCTGGGTTTAGGCAACAAAAAATTCTAAACATTATTACTCATGTGTAGAAAATTGAGAATATTCTTTGAATATGTAGTAGTTAGTCCAGTAAACAACTCTGAAACAAGAACCCTGATGCATTCAACTTTCTTTAAAAAATCAGCACACATGAAAGAAAAAGTCCAAATCTGCCCTTCACATCTTTCATACACAAGCATCAACTTACAGGACACGCTTGAATCTGGAGTCAGGAGAGGGGCTGGCAAAGATGAGAAATGGAAGGTAGAAAACAAAAGTCTTTTCACAGAAAGAAAAAAATTACCATTATTCTTAACGATCTGTAATTTAATATTTTACTTGCACAAAGACAGAATAACTAACCTGTGACAGCTTAAATCTGATAGAATACAGCGTAATAAACACATCTATCACAATTACCACACTAAGATGCACACTAATATGGCATGCTCAGGATGTTGCTGCTATTCTACATAAATACTAAGCCTCAGCTTTCCAACAACAAAAACCGTGCATCAGAGCTCACAAGCAGTTCAGTGCCAGGCACCAGCAAAGAGGCAGTCTGTATTCTGTTCCCAGCAGCTCATTTTCACCTTTACTTATGACACACTGTCCCCCTTTAGGGAAGTGAATATTTTTCTGCTTTGAATAAAAGCATATCAGGTACTCAGAGGAGTGAAAACTTGCCAAAACAAGCAAATGGTCAAGACACAAATTGCATCCAAGACAATGCTCTTTCCAAAAAGCTAGGCATTACTACATTCAGTATTGCTGGAGTCTCTCTGCATTAGAGAACAAGACACCACTAGCCATAAAACAGGTGCCACTATGATTGTCTTGTTGAGGAAATCCTCCCAGGACTGAAAGCTACCTGAGACTCAAGATGGAAGAAGTCATAGTCACCCAGAAAGGTAAACACCCAATCATTAGTAATCCTAATGAGTAACTAGAGAATGTAGCTAGACTAGTAATTAACCATTACCGCCCATATCCACCAGACTGGTTTGACCCTTTCATGCAAATGGCAGCCTTGCCATTCTCCACATTATCAGCATTCCAAGCTGGGTAACACAGGGTAACTTCCCAAAGCTACCCATGAGCTGGAACTTAGACCAGCCATACTGCACCAAGTACTAATGGCCTGCTCCATCTGGCTTAGGCACAGTGGTAGACAAGGAGCATAGTTTTATACTGCAGAATAATGCTGGCTTAGTGACAAAGCAACAGAAAGCAAAATACATGTAAAGACCTACATTTTCAGTCTGCAAAGTATATTAAAGGCACTGTGAAAGAACTACGCAAGCATTATGAATGAGCCATCATCAAAACGCAGATCCTACTAAAAACACAAGACACCTTTCCCTTAAAAGTATTCCATAAGCCCCAGGTAAGCCTATTCAAATACACACATATGACACACACACACCAAAAAAAAAAATCCTTCCATCATCTCTTACCTGCCTATCAGAGCTAAAACTCAATCAATAAAGTTCTGTGGTTGGATTCCTGATCAAGTCAGGCAGTTAAGGTGCCACTGGCCAACTACATATTTGAACATGCATACTCCTTATTCTTGCCAGAACAATTCAGCAAAATGTCATGACTTACACTTTAAAGCTGGCATTTTAATCTTACCCTAACTTGCAGTTTTCTTATCCTTCAGCACATGCATTTGAACATCCTTTCCCTGCACATGCAAACAAACCAACCCTGTCAGCAGCAGAGCACTCCCCCTCTAGTAGTGTGTCACCAGCTCTGCACTTTGTCCATCCCATCTCCTCAGAGAGAAATCATTTATCCTTCTAGAAGGCTGACAAGGACAGTACACATCTCATTAATGCCAACAGATCTTCAGATACTAAATGCAAAAGACACAGCAACAGACAACTCCAGCAGACTTATTCTCCAGCAAACTGCTCAGAGCTGAATGTTCTCATGCCACAAACATGAACCAGTGTCTTCCAGAACACCTTCATTCAGTACAGCTACTCTCAACATGCTACTGCACAAAAGCTGTTCTAGTTCCCAGTCTCAGGTTGAGAGCAGAGGACATGGTGCTGCCACGCAGTCTAATGTTCTTAACATCTCATTTCTACAGGCCACACAGCTATCAAACTTAATATCATGGAAGGGCAGAAGACGCAGTGGGGCAATCCCAGCTGTGTGACTGCTGTGTTTTATTCAATGAACATGTTTTAGTCCTTAACTGACTGATTTCAGAGGTCACTATCAACTGCTGTCTTCACACCTTAAATACTCTCATCCCAAAAAATATCAGCAGGAAAGCTGAATAAAATGAAAATCCACCAGGAAGACACCAGTAGCTTATGAATAGGTACTTACAACAGTTTTTTAAAATCTGTGCATCATCTCAAGTGTCTGCAGCTCTGCTAGGTCTATCTAAGCCTATGTATACAAACATCATAGCAACAGTAACTACAGTAACAGCTACTCCAAGGCATACTGGCTTGACATCATGGAATCACTGAACTATTAAGGCTGGAAAAGACCTCTTAGATCATTATGTCCAACGGTTGCCCAAGAGTCCAAACCCTCCTTCTTTGGGCACAAACACTCATTTCTGAGTTTTCAAGCCCTGCTCCTTGGTCCCAAGACTCATCTGAAGGGCCCAGAGCATTATTTTGAAGGCTTCAAGTCTGATTTGGAAGGCCCAAAGCCTCATTTGCAGAACTGAAAGTCTTCTTTCTAGTGTACAAAGGCACATCCTCAGGCCCAAATCCTAGCTTCCAAAGCCTCCTTCACAGGAATCCAAACCTCCTATTTAGGATTCAGCCTTATACCTACTGAGCACAAAGCCTTCCTCTACGCCTCCAAAAACCCATTTCTAGGGAGCAAAGATTTAATTCAAGGTACTGAAGCACTGTTTGAGAGCACAAAACTCAAGAAAACCCAACCTCATGGTTCAAACCCTCCTTTCCATCTCCAAAAGCCCATTTCCAGGGCCCAAAGTCCTGTGTTGAAGATTCAAATCCTTTCTTGGAGACTCCAAAGCCCTCTTCTCATGAGGTCATGGAATCATTAAGGTTGGAAAAATCTTTAGGTTCATCAAACTGTTGAATGAACTGATAATTCAGCACTACCACCATGTTCACCATCAAGCCACATCCTCAAGTGCCAGCTCCAACTGCCCTTCTCTGGACCCATCTAGCCCCTCAATGTCTTCCTTGTAGAGAGTGGCCCAAATCTGAACACAGGATTCCAGGTGTGGCCTCACTAGTGCTGAGTACAGGGGGACAATCACCACCCTGGTCCTATTGGCCATACTATTGCTGATCCAGGCCAGTGGCCTTCCTGGCCACCTGGGCACAGCTGGCTCCTGTTCATCCACTGTTGACCAGCAGCCCCAAGTCCTTTTCCACCAGGCAGCTTTCCAGCCACCCTTACCCCAATCAGTAGCATTGCAGGGGGTTGTTGTGACTCAGATGGGTTTGGCACTTCATCTTACTGGACCTCATACAACTGGCCTCAGTTCATCTACCCAGCCTTTCTAGATCCACCTCTAGATCCTTCCTGTCCTCCAGCAGATCAACACTCCTGTCCAACTTGGTGTCATCTGCAGACTGGCCTGGGGTGCAACTGACTCCCTTGTCCAGGTCATTAATGAAGATGTTAAAAAGGACTGGCCCCAATACTGAACCCTGGCAAACACCATTTGTTACTGGTCACCAGCTGGATCTAACCCCATTCACCACCATGCTCTGGGCCTGGCCATCCAGTTTTTTACTCAGTAAAGATCATACCCATTCACACCAGGGGAAGCCAGTTTCCCCAGGAGAATGCCATAGGAAATGATATCAAAGGCTTTACTAAATTCTAGGTAGATTACATCCCATATCCAGAGCCTTTCCCTCATCCACCAAGTGGGTACTATCACAGAAAGAGATCAGATTGGTCAAGCAGGACCTGCCTTTCATAAACCCATGCTGGCTGCAACTCAGCAAAAGATATATAGACAGAAGTATCAGTTAACAAACAGGTGTCATAATTTATTACTTTAAAACACCATTTCTTCAAAGGATTTACATAAAGAAAGAAAAATCAGTAGTTTGTGGTCACAGTTTGAATTCCAATCTTAAAGGCACATTATTTCTTGGCCAAAAATATTTACAGAATGAGACAGTTGTTCCAGCTTGTAAGGGTCTTTCACATTGCACAGAGTGAGGAAAGTGCTGGCAAGAGCACTCAGCAGTGACACATTACTCGAAAACATCCGTTTTGTAATTGAGTTGATTGCAGTCGAGGAGGTTTACGTGTGAAAGAAATTGTATAAAAATTATATAACACTCATACAATTACAGAAATTTGTCAGAAATGCAAAGTACACAACTGGATAGAAGAACTAATTTCCACTTCACTGTACACACACCTCTGAAAAGCACCAAATTCTTGCCTCTCAGAGACTTCCTTGTTTCCAACTTCAAAGTTAAAGTTATAAGAACATATGAATCAGTAAGTCCTCAAAAAGAAAACTTGCCCCTAATGGTGAAGTTCACTGAGATAGAGCAGATCAATCTAACCCCTTCCAAACACCAAAAAGGAATTTTCTTGCCCTCCATCCCCCACAGTTAGCTTATGCCAGCTCTGGCACACAGAAGGCTACTCTCCATAGCAGCTGAATTCATTAATCCGGCAGAAAGTATGTGTTTCTCTGCTGGGCTAATGAGTTAAACTGACTCAGAGCACCAGAAGCAGCCTGAGAGAAGGCACGATCAGACAGCCAGAACCTCCTTTCAATCATCCTGAGTCCATGTTGTCATTAAGGACACTGTCCCATTCTCCTCTTCACCTCACCCTTCCCTCCTGCTGCCACTAGCACAAATAAGCAACCAAATGACAAATTGTAGCAAGGCTCTATTAAATAGGTCCAACCAAAAATCGGTCAATAGACTGTGACGGTGAGGGCATCAGGTTGCTGGTGCAGCTTACCATGCGCCTACATTGATGCTCATGCAAAAGAAGGAACAGAAATGGAAACATGACATGATTGTCTCCGGCTGCAGCAGTCTTAGACTGGCTTAGACTAACTCTGCTTTTTGCTATTCAGGGAGTGGCTTCTATTTGGATGTAGGACAAGAGAGTTTGATATTTCATTTAGAAAAAAGACAATAAAACTTATGACTTAATATGAACAATATGTTTCAGGAATGTTATTAATTATGTAACATTTGAAAAACAACAATTTAATTTAAGGCAAGTAGGCTAGTTCAGATTTATTCCTCAAAGTCATGAAGAAGGGATTACATTGCCAGATACCAGTGTATTTTTTTCTTATTGCTAGAGTAAGCCTTATTTTCCTTAGTCTAATTAGCGTTAGAATAAACATTCCAGGGAAATTCAGGTATTTTCTGGCACTGTCTGCACATCTGTACACATCATTATCACTTACAACTGAGAGCAAAACAGCATGTGCTCTAAAGAGAGCCTAAAGAGAGATAAATCAGTGCCCAACCCACTAGGTTAAAGCCTTGTGACACTGAATGGTTTTATCTCAAGTTTTGTTCACACCTTCAGTTGACACAGTGACAACATCACAAAATGCACCATGAAGTACAAGGTACCTTTCTTCCTTCCTTTTAGGAAGTACTACATAGGCACTAGTTAACCCTCAACAGCGACCAGCAATGGGCACTGTAAATTACATTTAGTGTTACACTTTGAGATGCAAATCTATCAGAAGCAAAACCAAAAAGCTTAAGATTCATGAGACTATTTTCCCTTACAACTTTACAAGCAGTTTTAAAGTCCTTTCTTTCCCGATTTAAAAAGGAACTCCAAGCAGTTAATATTTTTTTTAATTGAACTGCTGCAACTTAGCTGCCACAGCGTGTCTCCAGCTAAGTTTCATAAGCAGTATCTAGAATTATATTAATTGAAATGCTGCTTAGAGTATCTTTCCTGTATGGAAACCCTATAGCCTAAACTTACTATTTTTACTTTTATTTCTAACATAACCACAGGGACAAGAAGTTTAAAACTAGAAGAGTGAAGAAATACATTTTCCACGGCACCAGATGGTCTTTACAAGTCCATTAGCACAAGTTATCAGGTTTAGCAAATATAAAACACATTTTATATTTAGAATTTAAATACACTAGGCATAAAATTGTTTGTTTATCTTATTTATAGGTATTCTAAATACAGTAAGGCCCAATTCATTACAGTATTTCAAAATCACCAAACATAACTGATAATGGCCAAGTCATCCTCTTTTCTCCATTTACAGCCAAGAAGTTCACACATACAAGGACTATCAATGCATACCCCACACTACAATTTGCTACCTGCTACAATGTACAAGGCTCCCAGCAAAGAATTAAACATTTTCAATGCCATTTTGCCTGAAAGCACTCACCAACAAAACATGGTATCACAGGCTAATCTATGACACATAGTGGTGAGGACACACTATGTATTTAAAACACCAAAATGGGCAGCCCAAACTCTGCAACAACTCCTGAAGCAACAGCTAAATGCCATCTGAGATCAACTCACAGCTTGCCCATGTCCCATCCCTGTGTGCAGTGCCTCTGAGCAAGAACAAGGCTTGAAGGTTTGAAGCATATTTCACAAAATTAAGCTACAAAATATTGCTCCTGACATTTTGGAAAGCACGGTCTTCAAAACAGAAGACTGGAATTAAATTTTTAAATATAATGCATTATTAGCAAAAGACGGCAAAATATTCACATCCTCCCTGTGAAGTTTCTTTTCTGTTCATATTGATCCACAAACTGAGCTGACAATATTACATACTAGTCGTTTTGCAAAATCTACAGCCAATCTTGTTGCACTTTCAGTATGTTATCTAATTCACAAATTTGAACAGGCAAATTAAAATAAACTAAAATCAACTAAATCACATTTAGTTATTCACAGTGGTAATTTGGTACTTCAGCGAAACTCAAAGCCTTCCTACTTTTAAAGTACACACAGACATTGTGCAGCATACAAAAGTTAAGCCTCACAATCCATCTAACCAGCATAATCTGCAATTACTTTAGATTGGACACATCTAACTCTGGTGCATACGCTTCCTGACTAGATTTTAAAATATAAGAATTGGTTCCTAAGTGAAACCAAAGCAATGACCCCTGGACACAGTTGGTTTAGCTGGAGCAGTGAGGGGTATTGTTACATTCTTTGACATTTTAAGATAATATTCTGAAACTGTAAAGCCCAGGTAACCTCAGCTCTGCTGCAGGGCTGTAATTTTTAGCTCTGAGAGGCAGCACTGTCTTTCTGGCAGTATTTTTTCATCAACTGCAACTGACAAAACTAAGAGCATCTTACTCTAAACATATAACCCGTATCTTCAGACACTGTTCTCTTACCAGCAACATGAAAAATTGCCATTGCATATAGAGATTATTTTTTTAGTGACTGAAGGTCACTAAAAATTCATCTACAAATCTGTATATATTCTACAACTCTGTAAAGTAAGTTTAGTAACAAATACTGAGGGCTGACATTGCAACACATGCACTGTAATAGATAAATTTAATATATATCTGGTAGCACCACAGCAATTCCTGAACACAGCTACATTTAAATCAGTTTAAACCTTGTTTTCATGTTTAATTTAGGGTTATCTTAATTACAAATGCACCTGTATTGCAGTCTCACCAATTTAGTATCTCATTACTGTAAATATTTCAGTGCCTCACTGTAATCTAGTCTCAAAGAAAATGACAGTTGAACAGTTTAGCTCTTTGCTTGGTTTAACTCAGTCTTGGAAACCACCAGGCCTTGAGCTCTAATAAGGGAAGGAGTCTTGAGATATACCTATTTCAAAAACACTTGATTCAAAAAACAGTCATAACCAAAAGCAAAGTCAGCAGTCCCTAAGATACTCTCATACAACTTTTCCAAGGGCTATCAAGAAAATATTTAAGAGCCTCAGCAAAGAGAAAGAAAATGTTTTACTGGCTCAGGTACTCACAAAATTGTGTGTGCGCTATTCATAGCCGTAGGACTCAACGTGTGCTGGTGTACCTGTGTTAGCACACGCAACTCATCCCAGCAAATGGCAACGTAAAGATGAACTCAGGTTTAGTTGAAAAAACCACTGAAATCTCAACTAAGCCAAACCCACCCAAAGATCTTCTACTAAAGTGCAACACACATCGATGCACTGAATGTTTTGTGTTGAAAGGGACCTTTGGAGGTCATCTAGTCTAAATCTCCCTGAAATGAGCAGGGGCATCTTCAGCTAGATCAAGCTGCTCAGAGCCCCATCCAACCTGACCTTGAATGTTTCCACGGACAGAGCTTCAAACAGGTAACCTGTTCCTCTTTTGTAAAAATTCCTCCTTACATCCAGTGTGAATCAACCCTCCCTCAGTTAAGTCTAAGTTCCCTTTACGTACTCAAAGGTCTACCCAGAATCTTCTCTTCTCCAGGCTGAAGAGCCCTAGCTCAGCCTGTCTTCATGGGAGATGTGCTCCTGTCCTCGGACAATTCTTGAGGCCCATCTTTGGCATCACTCCAATAGATCCACCTCCTTCCTGGGCTGGGGACACTAGAGCTGGATGCAATACTCCAGGTGGGCCCTCACCAGAGAGGAGTGGAAGAACAGAATCCTCAACCTGCTGGCCACACTGCTTTGGATGCAGCCCAGGATATGTTTGGTTTTCTGGAAGCACACATCACCGACTCATATCCAGCCTCTCATCCTCAGCAACTCCAAGTCCTTGGCTGAGCTGCTCTCCATCTACTCATGCCGCAGCTTGCAATGATACTGGGGTTGCACCAAGCCAAGTGCAGTACAATAAATACTGAACTGATTACACAGAACATTAAAAAGCAAAAACATGCAATTTTTTTGAAACTTAATAGCAGAAAAATGGAAAAATATATCACATGACCTATCATTAAGAAGACAGAAGCATTTTTAAAAACTGGTCTGGAAAACAGCAACCCTAGAAAAAAAGCCTCTTAGTGACTCTCTTTTTGAGGGTAAGCTTTCAATTTACTCTGGAAAAACTGCAACAGAAATGGAGGCATTATTTCCTTCCTCGAGAGAGAGCACAATCCTGAAGACAGAATTAGAGGATGGACCGGCAAAAGGATTACCAACCTAGAGTAACAGTGCCATTTACGCTGAAACCATGCCTGTGTGTGCTCTGTGGTCCAGCTGCAGCAGCTCTGACAGAACCACACACAGAACCACAGAGGCTGCATGGCACCCCAGAGATCACCTACTACTACAAACTCCTCCTCAGCAAATGGCCAAAACCAGCAGGTCATCAACACCTGAGTACACCTGGGTTTTGAGACCTCTCTGGGCAGTTCTTCCAAAATGCTGGCTAGCCTCACAGTTAAAAAGATTTTTCATACTATGAAATCAGAATTTCCATTTTTGCATCTTGAGTCCATTGTCTCTTTGTACTGCTATGAATCTCCCAGAAGTGCCTTGCTACACCTTCTCTATAGTCTTGTTAAGTATTTGCTGCTCAGAACACACATCTCTAAGCCATCATCATTTTGGTGTCTCTCAACCAGACTCACTCTGTATGTTCTCCCTGTCTTTTTTTAAACTGGAGAGGCCAAAACTAGACACAACACTCTGGATGTAGTCCTAGAAGTGCTGCATGTAGAGGAAACAACTCCCCTAACATCCTTCCACATATTAATACCTCCCAGTACAGAACCGGCCTTCTTTACCGCAAGAGCATGCTGCTGACTCAGGTCCAACTTGCTGTCCAGCAGGTGGGTGGGGTTGTTTTGTCCCAGATGAAGGACATTTCACATTTGCCTTTATTGAAACTCACAAAGTTTTTGGCAGCCCATTTCTTTCAAGTTCCCTCAATGGCAGCCCTGTTCTTCATTATACAACAGGTCTGAAGTTCCCAAGCGTTGGGTATTATCTAGGAAACTGCTGAGGATCCACGTCATTCCTTCATCCCAGGTTGTCAATAAAGATATGGATAAAGATTAATAAAGATTGAGCATCAGCCTCAATATCAACCTCTGAGAGCTCTATCAGCAATTGGCTGCCACTGGATCTTTGTACTGCTGGTCACAACCCTTTGAGGTCAATGATCCTGCTAATTTTTCAATCACTTAACAGTCCACCTGGCAAGTCCATATTTTGCCAAGTGGACAACAGAGATCACATGGGAGACCACACTGCAGGCATTGCTAAAGTCCAGGTAAACAACATCCCCTGTTAGCCCCATGTCCCCTGAGCCAGTCATCCCAGTGTCATGAATTCATTACATGATGCTACAGCAGCCCACCACCTGCATCAACCTGGAATACTTTTGCTCAAACATTTTTGGGCACAAAAAAGAAATTCTGAACTCTCTCCTGCCAAGTTGTTAGAATCAGCAGCAGCTCAGTTTGTCCACGGCAGGGGAGCAAGAACTGGTTTTAATTACTGACTGGAGGAATAAATAACTCACAGGAAGTGATGTGCTGCCAGCAACCAAAGACAATTTGCAGTGTCCCAGCAAACACAGTCAATTATTTCATCCGCTTTTTTCTCCTCCTAAGACACCACTCACCAATAGTTTGTCCTCAACACTTCACAGCCTCCAAGACTGTCACAACAACACTTTGAAACAGATCCCAGAATATTAATGAAATGTAATAGCAATCATCATCTACAACTTGTACAAGTGTAAAGCACTGCTAGCCTAAATGAGAGAAAACTGTCAATAACTCAGTTCTGTAAGTTCCCAATTAGGATACATTTTTGTTTATAGAAAGCCAAGTGCCAAATTTAAACACCTGTTTTGCTAATACAGTATCATATTGCTGGGACAGAGACAAAACTTCTGATGTTGACTATCAGCCCATCTTTTAAAACAAATATTTAAATACACATTAAACATTTCTTCAAATCTACTTGTTTTAGCTCAATGTGCTAGTTTGCTACTAAACCAAATCACGCAGAATTGCATACAAATACAATCACATTAAGTGTGCTTCAAGGTGTAATCCTGTTTACAGGAGTTTATACAATTGTACTTGTGTAGGTCCATATGGATACTCTTAATAAAGATTTCTTTAATGAGCATTTTCCTGTTTAAGATCTATGAAACATTACATAGGTTACATTACTCTATATGATATCCTGGAACTCAAAGTCTCAAAATTTCCTCACAAAATAAACCTGGTGGTTTGTAAGATCCCTTCTGCCCACTACCTGCAGTCACTGCCAAGCAAGGCCTACCCTCCAAGAGATCAGCAGGTGACAATGCAATGCTTTAGACTCTGCTGCATACAGTTTTCAGTTCCTAATCCTGACACTAGTCCCTCTGGGAAGAACCTTACAGGATGTCTCAAGAGACTTGGTGAAACTCACTAATCCAGAGGGGCTTTCATGACCCGGGCCAATGAAAGTGACTTTCAGTGGCCTTCTGTCCCCTTTGTCAGGTTACATCCTATCCACATCAGCACAAGACCAACTACAATATATGCAGAGGCACTGGTTTCATCGAGGAAAACATCTTTGGATTTGGACATCTACATTATAAATATGCACTGGCACATACACACATAGCAAAAAACATCACTTCCCAGCAGAAGTTTTAATTTACAGACATTATCTCTAATATCAAACAGCTCTAAGCTAAAGCTTAATTCATATAGAAGTTCAGGGAAGGTTATAAACACTTTTCAGGTAACTGGTTTTTTTTCTCATTCTTAAATCTGCCCGTATGAGTCTACATAAAAGTGCAGAAGAATCAAAGTTCTCTGACTCCTTCATTTGAATGCTTAATTATCAAATTTAAAAATTACCAAGAAAAGTTATTTTATTCTCTTCTCCTTTAAGTCACACTTAAAATCTCTGAAATCTGTTACTGGATGAGAATGGCACTGTTCCAAGTTAAACCTGCATGTGCACACACATGGAAGTGCAGAATGATACATAAACTGAACAGTAGGAACATACAGATACTCTGCTAGAAGCAGTTTAATAAGCCAGCAATGCAAATACCCTTCCTATTCACACAGTCGCATCAGTAATTCCCATCAGCAGTCTATCCAAATGACCAGGACAAACAAGCATTTAGAAACACTGGGGCCACGTGTGGAAGATGAAACCCAGATGTTGGACACAACAGCTCCCTCACTTGGCATGGGTTTAGCTCTCAAAGAAGCTGTAATTTTAACTCATGTGCCCAAGCTTCTTAAAAAGTGCAGGAGAATGCAGGATATTTCAGCATGGGATGGCCAAATAAACAGAATGCCAGGCACAGCATAATAACCTGTAGTCAGTGCATTCAGTGAGGAGCTGTCAACATTCTGTCCCTAGAAAAGCATAGTCAATGGGAAGAACTACACAATTCTACTCCAAGAACACCCACTAAAGAGATACAAAAAGGCTCTTTACATTCTGAGATGCAATTCTCACACCTCAAATCTTCATGATGGGTGAGTGGATACTGTCTTTACCTGGTGGTACTGCTTCTTTTTTTTCCTGGTTTAATAGCACAGCTGCTGACAGTGCACTTTTTGTAAAGGAGGATGGTGGCCCAGAAAGGAAAACGCCATGGTTTCGAGTTCCTTCACTAGTGGGGGAAATCTACTAATCTTACAAGAGAAAAATACAAGCTGCAAGTCACATCCTCCAAGCAGCATCTGTTCATCTCTCCTATTTGAGACTGGTTTAAAAAAAGACTCTAGGCTTAAAAATACACACATACAAACATAATGAAATATGGCTCTATCAGGCACTTGGGAAGAAAAGGGCGGGAAATTCTGCACTTTGCATGTTTATTCCAAGAATATATAAAAGAAGTAATGCCTGATATTATGGATCAGAGGCTGTATGCCTCCACTTTTGGAAGTTATCTTCTTATACATCCTCTTCCTAGCTCAATAAAGCACACATTCGTTTTCTGGATAACTACACCGTTTCAGTCAGAAGAACTCAAAGACAACACACAGCTTGGCAACTGGGCTATTTGCCCAGAAAGTGGAAGATGTAGGCTGATGCTTCTAGGCAAAAAAGAAATCTGAAGCAGGGTCTACCACATTTTGAAATGCTTTAGCTAATAATCTTTGAAAAGCAGCATCACCTCCTCTTCCAAATATCTTCTAAAGCCGTTGCTACACTTAATAGAAGACAGACTTTGCAGCATGCTGAGCATGACAGGAGAATTCCCACCTGACCAAACTCCCTGGGAGACTATGGCAAAATAACAACATCAAGAAAGCATAACAACATCATAAAAACATACAATGGGCTTACCACTCTAAGTCTGGCATCATACTATTCATCTTTCATACAAGTGGAAAAGAACCAGATATCCTAAGAACTTTAAAGGTATTAGCAATATAGCATTCAGTGCTTAGGCACCTTCAGAGCTTAATGATAAAAGATTGAGTTTTCAGGACTGCAGTCTTGACCCCAAGCTCTTAAAACAGTTAATACAGTATTTCTATTAGCTTACTTATTGAAAATAGTTAGGGGAGCAGGAGATCATGTCCAGACCATTAAGGACTTCCATGTTTTCCCAAACTCATTACTGAGAGACAACACCAAACCACAGAATATCTTCTGCAGAATAGATGTTACATTGAAAACAGGAATACTTATCAATTAATTCCAGTTCAAGTCAGCTTTCTAACCAGAGCTCACCTTTTTATGTAATGCAAGTGAGTAAGCTACATAGGGTTACAAAGCTATCCCTTATACCAAATGCTCATATCTGACACCTATCAGTTTGCCTATTTACCACTTCTTCCTCAATATACTACTTGTTAATTTGATTGATACATTTGATTCTCAGCATCCATGCTCTGGGCTGAATCCCACAGATACCCCCCAAGCACGTGTTTGCTTTGCCCCATTGTTTAAATAAACCTATAAGAAAACACACAGAGGAAACAGACAATAGAATAATCAGAAAGCCATCTAACCTAATTATTTTAAATTCATCTGTTTTATCTACAGAGTATCACCACGTGCAGGATATTGCAATTTCAACGTAAGAGCTTTCAACATTTGCTCTGCAAGTGCAGAGATTCTTTAGATGAAGCATCACCCTGCCCGCTTTACAAGGACAACACTGCTGATCAGTGTGCTGTACAAAGGATTGCATACAGAACTTCCCAAATAATAAAAAATAATTGGGCAACAATTTATGCATAACACACCTTCAATTTTGCATATAATAGTTAATCTCCTGGCTTATATTACCAATTTAATAAAGTAAACGCTTTGGTTTTACAGTCAATTTCACACTCATAAATACACGTGAAAGGCATTTCCAGAGCACTCTTTCCAGGCATCTTGAAATTGCCTGAGAAACAGGAGTTGGGAAGGATCTTTGCTTCTACTCCTTGCAGCCATTCTAAACGGCATAGGATTTTTGTACTGCAATTTACAAACTGCTTTTTTCTGTTATCCATTTATTCTGTCCTACAACACAAAGGAGAACAAATGCCTCATGAATTACATTTCGCTTGCACTGCACCAGCACGTTTAGTACAGGCAAGACACCAGGGATTTTGCAGGTAGCATCCTACAAAAAAAAACCCAAAACCAAAAAACAGAACAAAAACCAAACAAAAAAAACCTACCAACAATGGAAGATGCCTAAATACCCAACACCCTCAGAGACTCATCTGCAACCTGGAATTTGTCAAGAAAGGCAAATATCGAAAGCGACGCTCTTAAATCTGACGAGTAATGCTAACTTGATAACCCAGTTAAGATCAATTCAACCACGCTTTAACCGGGCAGCCCGGAGACAAAACGAGCATCCCGCGGAGTGGGAGCCAGCCCGCTCGAGCTGCGAGGAAAGGGAATGCGCACCTACCCCTTCCCAGCCGCCTCCTCCTCCCGCCTTGGCTCCTGCCTAGCGGGGGACAGGCGAGAGACAAAGGGGAGGCGACAATCCCCCAAGAGCCCGGCGGTGCCAGAGCGGGGCGAGCGCCCGGAAATCCCACAATCCCCGCGGCCCCGGCGGGAAACCCTTCCCTCCTCCCTCCCCGCGGGCCGCTCCACCGGGAAACCCCGGCCCGAAGCCGCGCACGTGGGAACTGCGTGGAGAGCGGGGGGAGGGGGAGGGTGGCGGAGGGAAGACGCGACTCCGCCGGGCCGGGCCGGGCCTCCGGGGCGCCTCCTCCCGCCGCTGAGGGGAGCGGCGGGGGAGAAGCGGGGCAGGAAGGGAAAGGTTCACCGAGCTGACGCGCGACCTCACCTGCTGCTTGCCCCTCGCGTAGGGCGGCTTCGCGACTCCCAGGTGGTGCCGCCGGGTCCGGATCTTGCCGCCGCCGCTGCCACCCGAGGCCATGATGCGATCCGGCCCGCCGCCGTCGGCGGCCTCGTCCTCCTCCTGCTGGTGCAGCCGCTGTGCTCCGCCGCGGCCCAGCAGCGCTGTCGCTGTCACTGTCCCCGCGGGGACGCGCCCGGCCCGGCCTCTCTCCCCCCGCGCCGCTCCCGCCCGCCACGCGCCGCGCGCGGCCTCTGGTGCGCGCGCGGGGGGCTCCTCCGCGGCCTCCGCCCCGCCCCTGCCCGCGCGCGCGCGCTCGCGCGTCTCTCCCTCTCACGCGTCTCTCCCTTCCCCGCGCTCCCTCCGCGATCCCTCCGCCCGCCGCTCCTCGCTCGCGATCTCCCGCCCGGCGGCGGCGCCCCGCGCGCTGTCCGCCCGCCCGCCCGCGGCCCGAGCCGCCGCCGCCGCCGCACCCCCCTGCCCTGCCGACCAACCACACGGCGGCCGCCCCGGGCCGCGCGCGCGTCACCAGCCCGCGCGGGCGCGTCACACCAGCGGCGCCGGGCGGGCGGCCCGGCAGCCCCCGCGCACGCGCACCGCCCCCGCCCCGAGGGAAGCGGGGGGGGCCGGGCCGCGGCGGCTTGCGCGGGAAAAGAGCTCCCTGGGATCTGCCGTGACCCGCACGGGACGGTGGAGGGGGGAAATGTCCGCTCCCGGCCCCAGCTTAAGGGACGCCTTGAGGGCTGATTCCACCGCCTTCTCCCCTATTCCCGCGGCGTTTCACAGAAGGACTCAGGTTGAAAGGGACCACAGTGATTCATCTGGGCTAACCTTCTCCCTCATAGCACAGGATTGCATCGAGACAGTTCTTGAGTTTCTGCACCAAGGGAGACACCACAGCCTCTGTGGGTACCCTGTTCCATTCCGCGGTTATTCGCACAGTAAAGAAAGTTCTTCCTCCTCTTTAGGTGGAATTTCCTGTGCATCGGCTTCTTCCCGCTGCCTTTGGACCGGCTGCTTTGGCACCTCCGAGCAGAGCTTGGCCCCCTCCTCCAGATACTCTGTCCCGGGGACAATTTACCCTCACTGAACCTCCCCCAAGAGACAGCTCGATGGGGAATGTTCCCTTATCCCTGACGAGGAACACAGTAGAGAACACATCTGGAAAAACGGCGGCGGGAGGTCTGCAGTGCTCCCCTAGGCTGCCACTAGTGATTGAGTTCGTGTAAGCAAGAGAAAGAGCAGGTGCAGTTTTTTCATCGCTCCGTGTTGGCAAATGAAAAGGAGGTGGGGGGAAAAAGCTTCAACGCAGCTTTTACTTCCTCAAAACATGAGGAAGAGTGCATTACTAGGTTAAAATACATGAAAATGTGGGTGTTTTTTTTTTTTTATTCTACTGAAAGTTCAGAAAAATCTATGGCTTCACATTTTATTTTTAGCATCAACATACCGTGGGAAGGATGGAGTGCAGTAGTGCAGAAAATCACAAGGACCTTGCCTATGTGCAAGTCAACGAAAATGTTACTCAGGATAGAGCCCTAATGCACCACACACCCCTTCCACCACAAAAAAAGAGAAACACTTATCCCAGCACACACTTGAAGAAAGGGTGTGTGGAACTGGGAGAGGATTAAGGGGAGCTCAAACAAAGGTGAATTCTGAAAGCATGCAGTAAACAGGTAGCAGCTACAGAGAACCACTATAAGAAGAAATGATACTGGGGAATTATGTGCTGCCTCATCTCTGCTTCATACTGGCCTTTTTTGAACTTGGTTAAGGGTCTTCCCAGCTCTCCTACATGGCTTTAACTCCTCAAAATATCTTTGTCCCATTTTCATTACCTACAGGAGGCAACAAATAGCCAGCTGGGTAGAACTCCTTTCCAGATCCTCCTCTTCATAAACTACACTCTTACTCTCCCACCCCACAGTTGTGAATATGATTTTACATGTAGAGGGATGACTGCAGTGATAGACAATCCCCTATCTGGGAACATGCACCTGGCAGAACCACCTCACTTTGTGTAAATGGCTGGTATGCTTCAGCTGCTGACTAATTTTAGGATGATGGTCTGCTTCTACAGTGGGCATGTAAAGGTCTACATCAATATAATTATCACAACATTAAAAATTGCCTTTAGCCTGGATTTGTAACTCATTTTGCCCAGGAAGCAATTACCATACTAGCTTTCAGCGTAAGAGGAGGGGAAAGAAGGCAAGCATAATGTGCTTCTATTATGCAAAGAGCTAGATTTACAAAGGGATGGAAACTCTGCCCACTGGTAACAGATATTCATTAGTAACAGTGCTGGCTTTTAAAATGCTGCCTGTGTGGGGAACTGACTAAAATAATTCCTGTGCTGGTCATGTAAGAGCTGGGCAAATTTAATACAAGCTTCCTTCTTTGTGCATGCTAAAACTATTAAGGTAAGCTGTAAACACAGTTTTCTTTTCCACATACATGTCAAATGCAGCTACACTATGTTTGCTCTGTAAATTCAAATGCTGCTTTATTTACTTATTTAGAACAATTTCCATATGGTGACATACCTTTAAAGAAACTCATGACTCAAATACTTGTTGATGTAGTCAAACAACGTCTATTGACATGAGTCACTGAAGTTAAATGAATGTCATTAAAAATGAGACAAAACAAAAGGCAAATATATATATATATCTCCAGCAGAATGATAGTGATCATCACCATTTGATCAATCTTCCCTGTGAGTTATATCTGCAAGTTACTTTGAGGTAGCGCTAGAAAGAAGCTGTTGGTCCAAGAGCATCCCTGCAAAAAGAAACATTCACGGCTTAAGTACCATTTAATCTTACACTTTTCCGTCATCATCGGTTTTTAGCCTGTTTCTTTTTCCCTGTTCACTGACTGCAGGATCATTAGCCCCTCAAACCATGGTACTAAAGCTCTTCTGTTCAGATAAGTGGAAAACAAAAACATTACTCTTCTTCAAGAAAGAAGTGGGTTTCAGGTAAAGGCACTGTCTATCACAGCTAGGTACAATGAAGAGGTTATAAAACCAATACTAGATATTATTTTTTAAAAAAACCCTTCATCAGACTTAAAAAACCCCACAACATTTCAGCTGGGTAAACCAGACAAAACACAACCAAAATGAAATAGCATGGTGTGGAAAACATTGCTCCCAATACTTTTTTTTTTTTTAATGTTTCTACTGCAATCAGCTCTTTGTAGAGCTGAGGGCAGCCATCTGCATGATTGACATGTTCAGGTCTTTGTATAAGCTAACTAATGCAGGCAGTAGTTGGACCAGTGCTGGAAGTTTCCTCAGTTAAAAGTCTCAGCAATGAATGCCAGCCGATCTGATGCACTCACTTTTTCCCAACATTTATGCTTACACCAATACAGAAAAGTTTTTTCAGTGTGCCTTTACAGTAAGGAATATGTGCAGCACACAGTATCTTGATCCCATATATGAACTCCTAACTGGTAAGCAGTATAGACTAGAAAGGCTCAGAAGACAGAAAACAAAGAGAGGTATTTAAAACAGTATCACAAGGGCTGCAATCAGCAGACTCCCTTCTTTACCTCACTTTTCTTCTGTGCTGACTAGAGAAAATCTATTCCCCAACACTTCTTAGGTTTGCAGAAGTCATGGCCCAAACAACCTTTCACTGATTTCATGAACAGTATCTTCACTATACAGACACTTTACAGGCCAGAACAGAAGGTGCATGTCTGACAACAGTCTCTAACTCAGAGTGTGGAGACTTTGCTAACATGTAAAATCTGCATAAATATGGTAACTACAGACACTGAAGTTTATGAGCTGTGGTGATACAGTGCTGATCTAAGGGAAATCATACAACTACATGGGCTCCTCATTACATAATTCACAAATGGATCAACTTCACAAAAGCTAAAAATCAATGGATACTCCACAGGATTTCTGCGAAGCCAACAAGCACCTTTCGCACCTGGTAGCACAATAAAAGGTTTCCATAAATCACTTGCTGCAGCTTAAGTATGGTGTTAAGGTAACACTACACAAAGCAGGATATGCGCTTCAAAGCAGGAAGCTTCAAGGTCTGTGCCTGGGTTATAATCTTCCAGCTTGCGATGACAGTGCTTGCTAGATACAAAATCCTTTGCCTAGCAACTGGTTTGTACTACCAAGCTCAGGCACCACATCAGTGCACTACAACTGAAATGACATCAAATCCAGCATGGTTTTGAAAGTTTAACATCTCCACATCCAAATTCAAAGGGCCTATCTGAAGTTTCCTCCCTTCTGCAATCCTGTGAAGTAATTCTATGCAGGCACACAAGTAGGCACACAATCCCTTTGCCATCCAGATTCTCTTTGCTTCATTTATTCCACTTTCTGTCACATTCCCATTAATAATCTCCCTACTATGACCCTCCAAAGACTGACCAGTTCACCCTGGGGAAACATTCACCTACAAAATCCCAGGTTTCAGCCACTTTGCAACTAGTTCTCCCCAAAGCAGAGAAACAATTTCTAAAACTGTGATAGCAATCTCCCTGCCTAAATGAGGGGGGGTTGTTTTCTGTGATCAAAATGATCAAAATCCAGGAAGAATGAAGTTCCTATTATTACACCAAAAGACATTTCACGGGTTTGACTTTAAAAATCCCAGCTGAAATTAAACTGCGACAAGATGGACATTCTAGTGAGCAGGCAGAAGCGACCTGCCGTACCAAGTCATCACTCTGCAATGCAGTACTAGTTTCACATTTAAGAACAGCATATAGGTTATGACAACCACTTTAATTAAGTCATTAAAGGAAAAAAAATACCATTCTAGCAATTACGGTTTAGGCTGCCCCCAAAATACACATGGCAGTACCAAAATGCCTTGAGTAGCTTTAGAACCTTTCACATGTATTAGCTATAAGATAATTTTTACCTTTTTCTCTTCAAGAAGTATTCTTTTGTTTCCAGCCTGAATTTATTTTAGTGTGTACATTAAGTAGTAACAGGAGCTTAAGCTGTCTCTATGACTAGAAAATACTTTATATCCTTTCAGAGAAGAACAGTTTAGAGGAAGCCACTCAGAAGTTGTTAACTTAAAGCAGAATCTTCTTCATTGCCATCTCCCCTAATCTCTTCTGACTTGAATACTGAGAACTGTCATCCTACTAAAACATTATAAACCTCTTCACTATGAAACATCTGAGCATGAAGACTGAACAAATAACAGAGGATCAGGATTGGGTGACACTGAGTTGAAGAAGATACTGAGATACTGTAATTCCTGATAGGTTTTTCTACCTCCTTTAAACCACAGGGTTTTCTCCAAGGATTTTATGTGTAAGAACAGGTATTGTATTACACCTGTATTGCTGTAAAGGGTCAGATGAGAAGATTAACAAGATGGGCAAAATGAAAGTTATCACTAGGTATCATCCTTAGTCTTTGGAATGCTTGCAGCTACAGCAGCTCAAAGTTTATCTTGTATGTTAAAACTGCCCAGCATGTCAAGATGAAGAGCTTGACGGATTGCCTAAGTATCTTGCAAGGATGTAAGAGCTAGTGATGATGCCCACACCAAAGACAAGTGAAATACCCTACTGCCTCCAGCTAAATTCCACAAGCCAGAAGAGAACGTGTTTCGCATATGTAAGTAAAATCCCTTGCTGGCCAGTTTGCAGAAACAAAATTTTATTTACACAGGCAAGTCTATCTTTAGACCCCATTGAACTCTTTACATTTCTAGAATATTTACATGATTTCAAGATGCTCCAAGTGATGAACAAAAAAAAAATTACAGAAACTGCCAAAAGCATAGCAAAAAAAAAACCCAACCTATCATTGTGCTTTAAAACTTATGATCTAGAGTATTGTAGAAGAAATGTAATTTTAGCACCTTGGTCATTACGGTCATGCTATATAAGACACTTAAATAGCAGAGGGGATGTCAGAAGTGACCGTATCCAGAGGTTGCCAGTGACAATTCATGAGGGCATCATAAAGTTCTTCACTTGTCTCCATAAATTGTCTGTTCATTTCATCAACATCCAAGTATAGCTGTGGATCTGAAAATAAAAGCCTGGTAAGTACAAGTGTCAGAACTTGGGAGACTTGCACACAAAAATCTGAATTAAATGCCTGATAAAGTGTACTTTAGGTAAATTTAATGATTTTACAAACTTAATACATGTAGTGAGATGTTTATTCATCTGGAATTTTAGCAAAACTAACAAGTCCAGCTTCCTTTGGAATTAACATATTCAAACGCTAGAACTACACTGGTATTTCCACATGAAGTAGAGATTTGGCAAGAATTAAAATTTTTGGACGCTATTATAGGATGTCTCAGCAGAACCATTACAAGGATATAGTAACTTCTTCAACAGACCCTTCTGGAAGGAGAATGAAGGCAAAGTTACAAGAAGCCTACTGCAAAGCATTGTTGACAGTGTCCCATTCTACTTGATATGGTGTACACTACTAGCTTTCAAACCCTACCTCACCTTAGCTATAACCTGGCTTGTATTGTTAAAGGGCAGAAGTATGGTTAAATTCAAGCTGCAGAGATGGAATTTGGAATTGTCATTACCTTCAGTTACTAGGTCATCATTAATTTCAGTCATAGTTGACGCTTCCTAAAAAAGAAAATTGAATCATAGTCAGTTTCAGAAAGCATCACAAATCCAAAATAATTTTATGCTCCCAAATAATCCCCTCCTACCACAACTATAAAATAAGGAGTAGGTGGTGTTTGTTCGGGAAGGGTTTCTTGTGGAGTGTTTGTTGCCTTTTTTTTTTTTTTAAAAAAAACAACAGTACAGTTTCACTTGAAAGGCACTTTAGGAAGTTGTAATTCATCAACTGGCTGACCTAGATATGATCATCTTACAAGTCATTATTTTGCTTTAAGCAAAGTACATCAGAAAAACAGGATAAGAGCAACACTACAAAAATTTGCTGTCAGAACTGTTATTTGACATACATGAACAAATATTACTGCATAAATATCTAATTTTAGAGATTTACTCAAGCACTTAAATCCAAAATGCTGCACATAACCTCCACACTTATGTACCTGCATTTCAGTTTTAGGACTTTTTTTTGCTCCAATTTACACAATCCATATGACTTGTTAGCTATCTTTCATTTTTAACTAACTGTTTAGTATCTTTACCTCAAAAACAGCTGGAGCCATAACAGCATCTCCTAAAGAGCAGTCTCCAACAGCTTGCATGCTATCATAGGGAGTATAGGAGCTGTAGTTGTAGTCAGCATAAGGATCGTAATTCCACTGTGAATAATAGTTCTGATAATCTTGGTAATAATCATTATAGTTGTATGACTGGTACCGCTGGAATTCTGCTTTCAGCCTGAAACATGAGAAAGTATATACACAGTTAGGAGTTTGAGAACAACTGTAAACCCAGCATTGAAGTTAAACAATTTCACATGCTTCCAAACTTATGAGGAAACTTTTCTAAATAGTTGCCTATGTTTAATGTCAAAGCACAATACCTCGTGTTTATGAGGAGAGCAAATGCTCACCTTCACCAATGCCAAAAGTATAACTCAAGTTACATTTCTCTGTATTTAGTTTGAATATTTTTGCTATCTCTGTTTAAGAAAGCTACTGATAAAAAATGATTAACTAAGATCAGAAACCTTTACCAAGCACTGCTTTTTTAAAGACACTTTAAAAATTTAATTAGTCCTTCCATCTTTTGCTTTGTTAATACAAAATCTTGTAATTTCCAGAAAAAATGGGGTAAAGTCAGAATATCTGTTTCAGAGGAGCATCTGACACTGCCTGTCAACCATGTCTACCTTCTGAAGTTCTGGTCCATGAACAGTTGCCAAAGCTTAGCTGTCAGGTTAAGTCAGCACTGTCATTATCCAGAATGAAGCCAAAGCAGCAGGAAAATGACAAAACTCATTAGTTATGAAGACCAAAGGGCCAGATGATTCATTTTCACTGCTTTCCCTCACCTGGGCAGATTTTTCCCAGGGACAACTTCAAGTGGACTAAAGACAAGTATCACTGAATAAGAATAGTCTATTCTAAAACAGAGATACACTACATGAAAAAAATGGGATAAATCAGCTGCACATTTCAAGAAATCCCCTATGGTTAGACATTTCCTCACTGATTACATACAAGCAGATCGCCTGTGTTTGCAGTGTCCAGTATCTCTTCCTCCCCACTTCACTACAGAAAATTCAGATTGGGGCTTTTTGCCAAGAACACAAACTGAAGGAGCTCAGAAATAGTTTCCAACATAAGTGACTTAATGACAAACTACTCTGACAGCTGGATTTTTGGATGCTCTGAGAGCATAGTACTCAGCCATTCGGAAACAGGTGTAGATTAGTGGTGTGTATTTCAATACCCACATTACATTTTTGCTTCATTACTGTGAAGCTACCCATACATTCTAATAAATAGCTATTTCATTGTCTCACGACGGTCATAAACGAATTACTTCATAATGTCTCAGTCTTCCACTTCCAACTTCTCTCCTACATCCATCTTTGTAGGAAAGAAAAATCTAAAAATACTGCTGGCATTCTGGATAGCAGAAGCAAAGGGAAGTTTCTTTGGGACCTCATTTTCAAAGCAAGTTAGTCAAAGCAAATCTTGACAGTGCTCTCTTGGGTAAGGGCATTTCTGCTCTAAAGCAATGAGGCAACATTGGCAAAATTATCCAAGGAAAAGAAGCAGGAGCTGTTATTTCTAGCCTCCTAACAAAACACACAAACTAACCTCATGAATATATACTGAAATTGTTTCACATAAAGTTCTATTTTTGTCTGTATTCTAGATCAAAGTTTATCAAATTTGGTATCAAGCCTCTAACTGGATTGTCTTAACTGACTGAGAGAACTGAGCTGGCAGAAAAAAAAACCCTCTCAAAACCAATCAACTATAAATTTCTTGCTACCCTAGTCACATGAGAAGCACAGAGTAGTATTCTAAACAAACTGTTAAAGCAACATCTCCTTTGGCTTCTGCCAGCCACTTTAGAACCAACAATGTGCTACCCTTGTCCTAGCCAAGAGGAAAGGCCTGGAAGAAAAGCTTCCTAGCATAAAAACAAACACTTCTTATCCCTTCTACCTTCTTCAGGCTCAAACATGAAATACTTAAAATTGCATTCAGCTTCACTGCTGTAAGCATTCAGGCTGGTCACAACAGCAGCTAAGCTCAAGTTATACAATCTGGCTAGACTTAAGAGTTGGATTTTCCCAGCAATCCTCAATGAGGTTTATGGATCCAGGCAGTCAAAACATAATGCTTTTATGATTTTGATTTTTCATCATGTATAGCCATATAGCAAGGGCCACGGTCTTTACAAAGGCAGAGCTAAAAGAATCCGATTATTTAGAATTACTGTATCAATGCACAACTCATTTGTTACCTTTTAGAAATTCCTATGCTCAGCCGGATTCGTTTTCCCCCCAGACCTGGTGCATTCTGGCAGTCTTGCAGTGCCCTCATCTGATCACCTTGCTCACCAAATCTGACAAAGGCATACCCTCTACAATTTTCAAAAGGGAGAAAACAAATTCTAGTATTCATAACAGTTACAAAGCCAATTAATTCAATTTCTGTCTTCATGAAAACAGAAAACAGCTACTATAGCCTCTATTACCTAACTAAGCAAGCTCTCTGGCATGTGCACATGCACAGAAGATGCTTTCACAAAATAAAAAACTTGGGCCAGAAGCAAAAAGCTTTGTTCATAGCATCAAGATGCAACTTGCTAAAAGCCAGTGAAACAATACAAGTTAACTGCTATCTGTGTAAGTAACCAGATTCTATATTTATGCACCTAACAGCAGTTGATGTATCAGTATCAACCCTTTCCTACTGCTCTACAGCTCTAATATTCTCATTTTCTAATATAAATTTGGTCTCTCAGATTTCTTTTTTTTTTTAATGTTTCTTAAATTAGTCTATTACAGCAGTGTTCTCTGAACAGCAAACTCACCCATTCCTGCTTCACTCTCTGCTTGGCCAGTGTAACTTCTACTGAGCTTTATTTACAAATATTAGAAGTTCCATCTCCCAGCCCTTAAGTTTTGCTAGGCCTTGCTTCTCCACCACATATAAAAAGGGAATTCTTTTGTCCTCAGTACTGCACATAACTAAGTGGACACACTGCTGTAGGTAAGCACAGATGTCCATGCAGAACTCTCCCTTCTTGCACTAACTGTTTTCATGCAGATATGCATTTGGCTGATTGAAGCTTAACACATTACAGCTAAAACTAACCGTAAAGTTTTAGGACCACAAGAACCTATGTCATAAAAAAATAATGCAGGAGACTAATCTCTCTTCCTACCTCTGAAAAAAATTCAAAATCAGTTCAAATACAAGTTCTTCTATATTACTTATGGCAACAAACATATTGACAGCATTAACACATTTTCACAGGCATTACCTGGAATATCCCAGAAGGTCTGTTGCTATTTTGCAGTCAATACATGAAGGATACCTCTTTAGGAAATAGTCATAGAGCTGAAAATCATCTACTTCTGGAGTCAGCTCCCCAACAAATATTGAGTAATCCGGTCTTTAAAAAGATAAGAGAAAAACTCCATTAACTTGGAGAATAACACCATTAATTTCAGTATTAAAGTCCCTAACATATAAGCAAGTAGTTATTACTGGGAAATAAGAAAACAAAATATGAAGAGAGGATTAACAGCAAAACTCTGCTGAGCAGTACAGAACTGCAATGTCATCATTCCAAGTTCTCCATTTCTGAGTCCATTCTACCACTTTCACAAGCATTTCAACAAAGACACAAATTTATTAAAGAATGTTTTTAGAAGTTTGTTTTAGAAATTTTTATTCGTTGTCTGAAGGGCAGGACACCCAAAAACACCAAGAGAAGATATTAAGTTACAGTCAGAATTCAAATAGAACTAAGAATATTTTGACACATCTCAAGCAATTATGAGAGAGACAAACTAGGAAAAAATCTTCATTATTCAAATGGCAATTCAATTCCACAAGCAATATAGTTCATGTATAGGCACCAGGTGGGACATCACAGGATTTTTTAAATCGATGGCAGTCGCTAGTCATCAGCAATTTAAACAGATAAAGGGTCAGAGGCGCTCCTTTTTTAAAGGTCTTTACCTGGTTGTGTTAGTACTACTTGGGACAAACTCTATTCTTCCTGGTTTTATTTTGTTCTTTTTCTTCCGTTTCTTCTGCGGTGTCCTCCACCAGCTGTAGGCCTGGAGACATTCTCTTTTTTTTGCCATCAAGTCCTGTAGGGAGAAAAAAAATTGCCTTTATAATATTTAGCCTCATTTACATTCCTCCCTCCCACTCCCCATCACCACAGGTGATTTCCCCATATTCACCTTGCCCTTGAAAGAAGCCTGGGGTCCCATTTCTCCCTCCGCCTCCCATGAGGGAAAGCAGCCTCTGGGGAAAACGCCTGGCAAAAATAACAGAGCCAAAGGATTGTATGAACAGCCATATTCCCCTGACTTGTCAAGCTGGCTAAAGGATCGACAGCTTCCTCTGGGAACTAGGGACAAACCGGATAGCCCTTTGATGCTGGCCAATCCTAAATGTTAATTAGCTTCAGGACTGGACTGTGTTCCACTTGAGCTCCAGGATGCAAAAAGCCCTGCTGCAGCACAATCCGCATGATGAAGAGGCAGGGAAATTGTCACTCTTGCCTAGAAAGGATCTCCGCTGTCCCTATCTCTCCTCACCTAGGAGTTCTTCTTCTGTGAGATGCCTCTCCTCACTACCCAGCAGTGAGCCACTCTCCCAGGCCAGGAACAAGAGGCCGATTAAGGGAATTTAACGAGAAAGCAGACCAGGAGCAGGCACTAGCTTGGCTGAGGGAAAACTCAAACCCAGACACAAGGCCAAGAAGAAAGAGGCATAAAAAGTGCCTCAGGGAAAAAAAAAAAAAAATTTAAAAGGGAAAAAAAACCAAACCACCAAAAAAACAACTTAAACCCTAAAAAAAAAAAAAATAAAAAAACTAAAACCCCAAAAGCCACAGCTCAAAAAGGAAGGGTGTGGAGCAACTATGCAGAAGAGGAGTGGAAATAGCCTTATTAACACCAGATGCCTCCCTCAATTAAGATTCTGAAGAACAAGGACTTCCAAAAATAAGAATGATGTTCCACAGCATTTACTTACGCCGGCTTTAATGTTCTTCCTCTATAACAACTCCACGTGTATCTTAGACAGTATTATGCACAAGGTCCTTCAGAAGAACCCGTGCTCAAATAATGCAAACTGCAAAACTTAATGCGATACCCCCAAACCTGCTTGACTTGACAAAATTAAATGTCCTGAGGACAGCCACCGATTACCACATTACTGGAAGAAATCACAGGACTAAAAGAACACCCAACTCAGAGCAAGCTAGCTATGTCAGCTTTACATTTATTAGGAATTCTGAGTATGGTTCTGGAATCCATTTAGGCACTGCAAGCCTGTATTTCTGACTAAATGATCTTACCTGGCTTGCCATGGTTCAAACTGTCTTCTGTCTGTCTTGATCACTATGACTGCACAGGTTCAATTTATTACTCCTTCAGCTGAAAAAAATGTGGGGGGGAAAAAAGAGCATGAAGGATTTTATCCTCAATATTAATTACCTCCAAATACGTTTACCTCACCACATGCCTTAATGTTATTAATTCAGAACTTAATTTTTTAAGTTCTGACTTGTCACAGCTAGAACAATAGAGATAAAAGATATATGGCCAATAGGATTATGATTAGATGTAATCTTCACTGTCGTAAACTGCAAGACACCATAAAGGTTCCCCTTGTCCAAAGCACTGGAAAATTCTAGATATCTTTTAAGTCACATACACCTTGCCCTTAATTCTGAAATACCCACATAAAATAACCCAGTAATCCTGAAAATTTTTAAATAGTAAAAAGCAAGGCAAAATACACAGGCTTCAGTATGTTTTGCACAACCTCCCATGGTTTCTTCCTCTTTCAGCCAAACTTAAATTTACTTGTACCACAAACTATGCAGCTGAAAACAGGCAGTGGAACTTCCTATGCGCTAAAGAATATGAGAAATAAAACCAGGATGAGGGCACACTACAAATCCACATGACCTTTCTCTGAACCTTTTCTCCTCCCTCTCTCACCTTCTCCACATACACATTTCACTCATTACCATTAAAACCAAAAACAGCAAATAACATTTTACTGCCATCACTAAACCAGTAGACACACATTCATGAAGAGCTATGTATCTTTGTTAATCCAAATATCCTTTTAGTTTTTTCCCCCCTAGTTATCCAACAAATATAAATAAGTGCAAAACTCAAATTTCATACACAAAATATTCTGCATTTACTTTCACACACAGGCTGATTCACCCCTACCAATTTTCTGCATCTAGTGTAACTTCTGTGCAGATATTTATCTGCTGAAGTTTTAGTTGCCATTTCACGCAAGAACTTATGTAATGTTCTACGTTTTGACTGATTAAACCCACAGCCACATAGTGCAATAAAATACAGAACATCTACAATGCCTTAAAGGCTTGCCTGCAGAGTGGAGCAGTTCAGCACTCTCAACATGGATTACACTAACTTGACATAAGATAGCCATAAACCATAATTAGAGCATCCATGCATGGTGCTGCTCACAATTACTACGGACTTCATCCCCACAGCCATTGTAAATCCAGGAAAAGAGTCAAGTACAAACAAGCCCTTAAAATACAGGCCTTAAATACTAGTAAGGTTAGTGCATGCTAAAGTGAGCACGTGCTACCAAAGTAATTGTGTTCTTCAAAGAATTATTAGCAGCAACTTCTTCCTGTTAAGGGTGGTCATTATTAATGCAAATATCCATATAACAATGTTCCTCTAACATTAGTTTTCAATAAAAGTCACCATGAACTCCTCCATGCTCGCAACACTGAAATACTGATTTTTGAATTCACAGCTGTGTAGAAACGTTTTTTAAACTTACCACTTTTCACTCGTGCAGACCCAATGGAAGATGGCAGCACAACAGAGCACTCTTGCTATCAGGAGGCAAGTGATGCAACTGCTTCCCGGTTGGTTATCACCAACTTTCATGCAGAACCGGTTTTGTACACTTCCTTGTCCGATGGTGACCTTTTCACTAGAAAATGGAAACATTTTAAAAACAGTTAGAACAGTATGTATTAACATACCACGTTTTTTTATATTTATAACTATATCTACAGTCACAGCTAGCTTTCATTTAAGCAGTAGGGCAGCTTCAACCTCCAGAATTCAAACACATCCTTAACTGGATTACACACCCATCATAACAGCTTTCTATTTTATTCTACTTTTTGCATTATTGCGTTCATACGGGCAAAAAGTGGGCGAAGCTGTTCAGGGCCTGAATCGCAAACACCGCTCACCCAGGCAGCGGTCAATTTCACACCCCCCGCTTCGGTACTAATTTCGCTCACACGAGGCGCTAGGTCAGGGTACGGGGATAAGAGAGCCTCCTGGAGGGAGCTCTGAGGGCGGCGCGGTGGCCTGGGCCGAGCCCAGGCTCGAGCCGTGACGCATTTCTCTAACCGAGCCACTCGGCACGACGGAAGAGCCCGACCACAAGTGCGCCCCGCCCGGCCGCGGCCCTCCGCAAACGGCCACACTGGCGCCGGGGCCGCGTTTCCCCCTTATTGTACTACGCGATAAGAAATTTAGTAATATAAAAATATCAAACGACCCGACTAAATAATAAAAGCCGGCGGGGCCTGCGGCTGGGGAGGGGCTGGTTCTCCGGTGCCTCGGCCCAAGCGCCGCCGGGGCCTCCTCGCCCCGCGCGCCGTAAGGGAGGCGGGGGCCCCACGGCCCCAGGGAAGGGATAGGCCCTAACATCCCATCCCACCCCGCCTCGTTCCCAAAAGATAAGTTCGCGCCCCTTTTCCCAGCTAGCAGCTCCCGATCCCAGCTCCCCTCCCTCGCGATCCCGGCACTAACGCCTCTCGTCCTCCCCGCCGCCATCACCGCCAGCGCCGCTTCCGCCCCGCGAGGCCCCCCCTGCGAGGGCTGCCCCGCGCGCAGCCTGACCCCCAGCCGCTACCTCCGGCGCTTCCCGCTCCGCCTTGGCTCCCACAGGATTCTCCTCAGCCGCTCGCACGCAGCGAGCGCTGCCGGACGCCACGCGCGGGGCCGGCGCGGAGCGACGCAGGCAGCGCGGCGGACGGGCGGGCGGCGGAAGAGCCGTGGGGAGCCCCGGGGCGGCGCCGTGCGGTGGCGGATGGAGCTGGTGGCGGGGTGCTACGAGCAGGTGCTGCTGGGGTTCGCCACGCGGCCCGGCCAGGTAACAGGAGTGGGGGGTTGAGGGGGAGGGCAGAAGCTCAGAATCACGCGACGGGGTGGATTGGAAGGGACCTTAGAGGCCATCTATTCCACCTCCCTGCCATAGGCAGGGCCATCTTCCACGAGACCAGCATGTTCAGAGGCACAGCCAGCCCGGTCTCGAACGCCTCCAGGGAAGTGGTGGGAAATACCCCGCCCGCCCCTCTGGAAGCGCGCCCCGGCACTCACCATCTCGCCCGTCCGCAGCCGCGGTTCCGGGCGCTGCTGGGGCTCTTAAAGCGCGTTGCGGGGGCGGGGCGGGCTCTCCCGCGGCCGCTGCCGCCAGGCTCGGCCCCCTCGCTGCCCCGAAGCACTTCCAGGAGCGGCGGAGCCTTCGGGCTGCGGGCAGCCACGTGGATGCGGAGCGCCGCGGTGCGAGGTCGTTCCTGCCGAGGTGGCGCGGAGGATGGATGCGACGTGGGCTGCACACTGGGGCCAGGTGGAAGGCGTGTCTGCCTTGATGGAAAACGAGAGAATCCGCCTCTCTTGCCCTTGGGATTTATCTCTGTGCCGATACAGCTTCCTCTAAACACAGCCCTGATTACAAGGGACGGTTTGCACGCTTAAATCCTTTGGACTAATCTCCTAACAGCACATTAACTCAGTAAGATCCCATTATGCTTACAGCTAAGTCCTTCCCCCGTACTCGGCATTGGTGAGGCGACACCTCGAGTGCTGTGTTCAGTTCTGGGCCCCTCAATTCAAAAAAGACATTGAGCTGTTGGAGCAGGTTCAGAGAAAGACAATAGAGCTGCTGAAGAGTCTGGAGCACAAGTGCAGTGACGAGTGTCAGAGGGAGCTGGGGGTGTTTAATCTGGAGAAAAGGAGGCTCAGGGGGACCTTATCACTCTCTACAACTGCCTGAAAGGAGGGTATAGCCAGGTGAGGGCTGGCCTTTTCTCCCAGGCAATCAGTGACAGGGCAAGAGTAAATTGCCTTGCATTGTGCCGTTTAGTTTGGGCATTAGAAAGAATTTCTTCACAGAATGGATGATTAAACATTGGAATGGGCCACCCAGAGAGGTGGTGGAGTCACCATCCCTGGAGGTCTTTAAGGAAAGACTGAACATGGCACTCAGTGCCATGGTCTGATTGACCAGATGATGTTCAGTCATGGGTTGGACGTGATGATCCCAGAAGCTTTTTCCAACCTATTTGATTCTGTGATTCTGATTTCTACACATGTACTTTTTCAGCTTTTGCTTTTAAAAAATAAAATTACAGGACAATGAAATGGAATATTTCTATGGTAAACTTGAGAAAGACCTGTTTGTTTTGCATTTCATTTACAGTCCTGGTCAGTCGTCCCTGATTTTACACATCATGCCCATTCTGCCTCATTGTCAGCTGTAGCAGTGAATAACAGATTTGTGGTCACTGGGAGCAGAGATGAGACAATCCAAATCTATGACATGAAAAAGAAGATAGAACATGGGGCTCTGCTACAGCACAATGGTAAGGGAGCATTTCTTTGTAAAAAACATTAATGATAAAAACTTGTAGCTGAAAAACTGGCCCTTGCCAGAAGAAAACTTTTTTTTTTTTTCCCCCCTAATAAGACTGTAGTAGTGGTGCTGGTGCAGTCATGATGGTGTGATGATACAAAAAGGTAAGCTTTTGAGCATAAAAAAATATTTTGGTAGTGGCTTACAAATACTGCTACTGCTTTAAATTATTTGTAGTTTTAACTGGTCAAGGAGTCATGATCCACAAATGGCTTATGTGCCATTTTTCTTCTATGAAGACAGTTTATCTAGACCATGTTTACTCCCAGTTACTCCTTCCCATTGTTCTTGTCCTGTCACAAATGTACAGTTTTTGTGTGGGAGCAGGCTGCTGCTGCAAGAGGAGTTAACCTGGTACATTTCCCACTGTATGTGCTGCCTGAATTACAACTGCAAAGCACATGATAGAGTCACAGAACAGTTTGGGTTGGAGAGGATCTTTTAAATATACACTAGGTCAGCCCCACTGCAGTGAGCGGGGACACCGGCAACCAGATCGGGTTCCGCACAGCTCCATCTAATTTGGTCTTGAATGTTTCTAAAGACAGAGTATCAACCACATGTCTGGGCAACTGTTTCAGTGTAGGCTGCTGTCTTTGTAGACATACTTCTTCCTTGTATCTCATCTAAATTGTCCCTCTTTTTGTCTAAAACCATTACTCCTTGTCCTATCACAAGAGGCCCTGCTAAAAGGGTTGTCCGTATCTTTCTTATAAGCCCCCTTCAAGTACTGGAAGGCCATAATAAGGTTTCCCTGCAGTCTCCTCCCAGCTGAACAAATCCAATTCTTTCAGACTTTCCTTGCAGGAGAAGTGTTCCATCTCTCTAGTCATCTTCATGGTCCTTCTCTGGACTTCCTTCAAAAGGACCACATCATTCTTATGCTGGGGTCCTGTTGGAGATGGATGCAGTGGGGCAGAATCCCCTTCCTCAACCTTCTGCCCACCTGCCTTTGATGCAGTCCAGGACACATCTGGCTTTCTGCACTGCAAGCACACACTGCTGGCTCATGTCCAGCCTCTCATCCCTCACCAAGCCTAAATCCCTCTTGGCAGAGCTGCCCTAATCTTTCCATCCCCCAGCCTGTCCTGATACTGGCTTGCACTGTGATTTGTGGAGCTTTGAGGTTCCCATGGCCCACTACTTGAACTTGTTCACATCCCTCTGGATGGCATCCCACCCCTCACCACTCACACAGCTTGGTGTCATCTGCAAACCTGCTGAGGGTGCACCCTTTGTCTATATTATTGGTACAGTCATCTGTTAAGGGCTGTCCAAATAAATGTTTGGGTCATTTGTAGCTCAGTGTTGATTAACCTAAAAGATCCAGGAGCTAGATTGAGCATGGTAGCTGCATTTAACTCACATATGATACATCTGGTGATGATGGGGAAGCAGCATGTGCAGTAAATTCAGCTGTGTGTCAGGAGCAGGGTTTTGACACTGCTTTGGCACTGGAAGCATTCCTATCACTGATAGAAGCTCTCTGCCACAGTGTTTGAGAACTGCTGTGACAGAGAACAGACCAGATGGAGTTCAGACGTGTGTGGGTAAAGGGTGCCTGATAGAGCATATCGGACTATTGAATATAACAAGAAAGTTTGAGGGTTTTTTGAAGAAATACTTAAAAAGTTAGATTTTCCCAAGGTTAAGATAGTAGCTGACATGCCTTGATGGAAGAAGCTTTTCTGTTAAATTGTAAGTTCTCTGTTAATTTGTGCAGTAACTGTTCAGTGTGTACAACATTGTTAATTTTATTTCTAGGCACAGTAACTTGTTTGGAGTTCTATGGGACTGCACATCTACTGAGTGGAGCTGAGGATGGACTCATTTGTATCTGGAACACAAAGAGATGGGAATGTCTGAAGTCCATTAAGGCACACAAGTGAGTTTCTTAAATCTTCTTAAATCACATACATTTTCGTGTCTATTTTCCTTGTAAATAATACATGTGACTAATGTTTTGTTTTTATCAGGGGACATGTGACATCTCTTTCTATTCATCCTTCTGGGAAATTAGCTTTGTCAGTTGGAACAGATAAAACATTAAGGTGAGTCAAAACTGATGTAGGAATGTTGAGGATCATAATTCAGTAACTCTTAGTAAGGTGGTGTAAGAAACAATTCCATGCTGGGACTAGGCCATGCAATACTGATAAAATGTATTTGTTATCATATGGTTCAAAGATCCATTGGTTTGCCATTTGAAGTTCTAAGTGCCAGCTATTCATACCTTCTTGTGAGCTCTGACTCTGCACAAGTCACTTGTAGATATATAAATATATTTACATTTTGAAACTCAATTTGCTTAAACTTTTGAAAACTGCCAGGTTTTGTTTAGTGTGATGTTTCACTTGGAGTGTTTCCATGTTGCTGTAGATAGCTGTTTTAAATACATAAAATGCTATTTTAACAGCACAAATTGCTACTGGCCTCCTTTAGGTCTCAGTATTGCAAATGGTGGTTTAGAAAATAAATAACACAAGTTCAACATCATAGCTTGCAAACAATGTATGAACTCATTGTTTTCTCTTTCATTAAGAAGGCAGAAAAACGCATAGAGAGGCTTAAAAGCTTCCTTTGGGTGCCTCATGTCAGCAGATTTGATTTCAATTTTGCTGTGCTGTTTTTAATCAGAATGCACATTACCTGTTGTTGTGTTTCAGAACTTGGAATCTTGTTGAAGGACGATCAGCCTTCATCAAAAACCTGAAGCAAAGTGAGTTTATCCATCTAAATCCACTAATTAAGTGCAATTTCATAGTTTTATTTTTTATGTAAATAAAAGTTGACTGAATTAATCAAGTCAGTTAATTGCAAACTTTCACAATATCTTTTTTTACACGTGCAGGCAAGCATATATATAAGCTCATGTCCTTAATAATAATCGTTTAGCAAAAGGAAAACATAGCACCACTAAAGTAAATCCTTGAGGTCAGAGCAGTTAAATAAATGTGTTTTGGTTTGTTTTTCTTTACATTATTCTGATAATCAGAAATAAGCATTTAAGAGCATAGCTGGTTATTCTAGTTTATTTCATTTTTCACTGAATATTTTCTTAGGTCTAGGTAGAAAACAGAGTCTAGCAGCTTCTAAAGATTCTTACTTTTAGATTCTCTATATCAATGTGTACAGATGCACACATAATTAAATGGTCCCCCGATGGAGAGAAGTATGTGACTGTGATAGCAAACAAAGTGGATATCTACAGACTTGACACAGCTTCAATCACAGGCACCATTACAACAGAGAAGAGGATTTCTTCACTTAGATTTATTACAGTAAGTACAAAAACAAGAGGCATTGGGAAATTAACTGTTTTGAAACACATGAAATTAATCACACTTGCATTTCTCTTTTCCCGTTCCAAGGATTCTGTCCTTGCCATAGCTGGAGATGATGAAATGATTAGGTTCTACAGCTGTGACTCTCAAAAATGTCTCTGTGAATTTAAAGCTCATGAAAACAGGTATTCTGTATTTGTTTACTATTTAAATATTTATGTCAACGCTGAGTCCTCTCTAAAGTTCAATGGCTTGTAATGTTCAGCGTATTTTGCTTTTGTTTTAGTATAGAAAGTGAATTTATTTATGTGCTAAACTCCAAACAGACTTGTTTGCTTTTTGTATGAGTACAAGTAGTGTGCTGTCCATGCATGTTACAAAAACAATAGGCTACAGAATTAAGAATATGACTAAATATGTTCTAAATCTGTCAGTGAAAGAGTGTGTGTATGTGTATGTTTGTATTTAATCAGTCTTTACTGAATCTCTTTAGAATACTTGAAAAAAAAAAACAATCCAATTTTATTCAGTTCAAACAATAGGAGTGTAATCACATATTCTCTGTTTTTGAATACTAAATATTTGTCCAAATGTTTGAATTCATCAAAATACAAAAGCATTAGCAGCAATGTTACTGATGTGTCTAATAGTGTATGAATTTAAAGTCTTAAAGAGTTCTGAATTGAATCCTAATAAGCCTAGCAAAGGCAAATGTTCCTAATACAAATGACAGCACTCAAAGCATAACCAAGTTCCAAACTCATGCCTGTCACTTAAGGGGCTTTTTGTTCAAACTGATTTTTTAGACTGTTGCCTATTCATCTTTAATTTCTCTCACTTTACTGGTCTGAAGTGAACTGCAATGCTATAAGATAAAAATGTATTCCTTTTCACAGAATAAAAGATATTTATAATTTTGAAAGAGAAGGACAGCATGTTATTGTTACTGCATCCAGCGACGGTTATATTAAAATGTGGAATCTGGATCTTGATAAGGTTGGTGTATTAGACTGCTTGTTGCATTTAAGAAAATTAACAGAGAATCAGAATTGCAGACAGTTCTGCTGTAAGAGTTCATTTTAAATCACTGAGGAAATTTTATGTGAAATGTGGACGTCTTGATCTTCTTCCATGTTATGTTCAGTAGAAATGTATGTCTACGCATATATATTTATGCACTTGTATTTTTTTCATCTTTGTACTTTTTTTTTAAAGCAAACTATAAAATCTGATGATATTCCACTTTATGTAAATTTACACTTCCCATCAGACCTAGCCACACTTACGACTATCTAATGAGTTATGTATGTTATGACTATGTAATTAGTTAAGGACTGCTGTGAATTTTTGTAATGTTGATGACTGTTGCTATTTTAAAAACACAAAGTTTATTGTTTGACCAGGGGAAGGTGGTTGTTCATATCAGGGGAGGAATTTATCCTTTGGAAAACCTCAAATACATAAATGTACTGGGTACTTGTATTTTCTGTGTTTTCAGACAGTTCTGAGTAGCACAGTTAAACAAGGAATCATGTCTTTAAAGTCTATTGTGTTTCTTGTTTGCTTTTAAACTAGATTTTTTTAATTCATTGCCTAATTACAAAGGATCTACTATATTTTATGATAATTATCTTGAATAGTTCAAATAATTACTTCTAAACACATATACACTTCAAATCTGAATTTGCCTGTTTCTAATTTCACCCACTCTGATTATCTTTGTACTTGTTGTACAGAATTGACAGAGTGATCAGACAAATCTTTACCTTTCTGTGTAATACTGGATTTATTTTGACCAAATTCCTTTCCCTGCAGGCAAAGTTTTGCATAACAGTGTGGGCTGCTCTGCCCAGCTCTGAGGGGTAGAATATCCTAATACAGTAGTTTCTAGTGGGTTGATGCTGTTAACACTGCATATGTGTCTGTGACACTTTATCCCCCGATAACTTCAATAGAATATTTGTATTCCAAGAGCTGAGTGATACACTTGCCTAACAATGAAAGTGGGCAGTAAGATGCTTTATCACTTCAAATACTTCATTAAATTTAACCAGAAATAAAATAAGGTTTAAATAATATTCTTTTATGTTAATTCTTTCAGATTAAAGATGGGCCATCTTTACTATGTGAAGTCAATACCAAAGCTAGGCTGACATGTCTTGCAGTATGGCTTGATCGAGCTTCAGAAATAAACGAAAACTCTGATAAATCTGCAACATCACCTCAAGGTAAACAGAACTTTGTATTTTGAATTGTTAATGTGACTGCGAAATGTAATACACCAAGTGGGAGGTTTCTAGCATATCCATTGGAAAATGTTCTGGTATTTTGAAGAAGTGGCGATATGATGCTGGCAAGTGATACAGATACATTTATCAATCTGATAGTGTCTCAAGCCCATATGTTTGTTAGAGAACATAAGCCTCTTTTCACTTCTATTAAAGTTTTCTTTCTGTTTACTGGAATAACATAGTGAGGAAGCCACTGTGAACCTTTTGAGACAGATAAGAAAATAAATTGTTGCTAGAACTGCATATCTTGTTTTCCTATAAGCAAAATTAGGCCACTGTAGCTGGACAAACTTATGAAGTCTAGCTCAGATTTGTTTTCTCCTGTTGTTTTCCTGCATTGTAATCTATTTACATACTTGATCTTTATATATTTTAATTTCACAGACAAAACTAGCATAAATAGCACTTTTGACTGCAAAATAAAAAGCTATTTCTAACCCTCTTTTAAAAATGAGGTACAGATAAGTCTCTGTGCCATTTAGACTACAAAGACTGGACATAAAGGTCAGTGCAAATAATTCCTTCCTTTTTTTCAGAAAGAGAAGATGAAAAATCATCAATTGCCATGATAGACAAAGAGTTTTGGACCACTAAAAGGGTTAAAATAGCAAAAAGAAAGAGAAAAATTATTCCTGAGAAACAAAAGCTGAAAGCTCCAGTGCGAAAGAAGAAAAAGAAACAGAATAACTCGGCATGAAGGCAGCTACTTTCTCTCCTGTATAAAAAGTAAATGTTGCCATTGCCCCAGTTTTTATAAGAATGTAAACCCTAACAGGACATGTGCCTCTGACCCGATGTGTTGTTTAAAAATAATTAATGTTCTTAGCGTAATAAACTGCTTGATCATTCTGGTAACTTTTCCTTAAGAGAACAATGCAAAAATAAATTCATAATATGTAATGTTTATTTTTTTCTGATAACAGTAACATACACTTTTTAACTGGCTCTGGAAAAAAAACAGCTAAAATAATAAAAATAGCTGCATCTGTCTCAGTTACATTTTGTTTCACTTAAATGCATATTAAAAACATGTACACTTTTTCATTTTAGTCTTGAAAATGTTACTGTTCATTCGACTCAAAGAAGTTTGCCTTTGTCCTGCATTTCTTTTCCTACTGTAAGAAAGAACATGTTAAAATTACTTAAAATACGATGATCACATCCATTCTTATGGAAAACTATAATTTCTAGTTCTTGATGTGGACTTATATATGGACTTTTTAAGCACAATGTTTGGCTTTTTTACTGTGTTCATATTTAATATATTTACATTTTTTAAAAATCTTTGCAGCAATGTTTTAGTTTGGAGGACAGGAGTTTGGTAAGAAAGGCAGGAGCCTTTCTTTGAAATGGAAAATGGAAACTCTTTTTCCTAAATTATTATAACTTTGAAATTAAGGGGCTTTTAGGCAAAGATACGGGAATTAGGAATAACAGTTTTGTACTAGGGAAATTAAAATAGAAATACAGTACTACAAAGAAACAAACTGTAAACTTTGAGAAAGTCAGAGTACAACGTGACATTTTGTTAGGGAGTTGGTAGCAGTTTGATTAAATGGTGGCTGCAGTCTTCTTTCAGTAATGTGGTTTAGTTGAAGCAGTGGTCTTGTAGAAGGGTGAAGGGTTTTTTTGGAGGTTTAGTGGTGATGTGGAGAAGTTTGGGGTTTTTTTGGAGTCTAGTGGAGAAAGGGCTACTTTAGTGTTTTAAAATTTCTGGTTTTATTTTGGTAATAAATGTTGCGTTATTTTTTTTGGATGGAACAACTTTTAATGGGATGAAGTACTAATTTTATCAGTCACATGGTGGGACTTAATGAGCTATTAGCAGAAGGTAACTTTTTGGAGCAAGGATGGGTTGTGAAAAGATAATGTTTCACTTGGTTTCAATGGATGGCCCATTAGCAGAATATCTCCCACGGAGATAAGGATTACTGCCTCTACCTTCAACAGATAGTGATAAAATAAATACCTTTTATTGCATCTTGTATTGTAACCCAAGACACCATAATTAACATGACTGAAACATTTTGTTCTGAATATGATACATAATTTTAGGGGGAAGAGTTTGTATCAATAAGGTTTTACCTTTACTTCCCCCTTCCCTTGTATTTTCTCAAGTCCTTTATCTGAGACACGTCTAAAAATAATTATATAACACTTGAAATTTTTTTGCCATGCTGGTAAAATGTCACCTATCTCTTTTTGCTTGTACTTAAAAAGTAAATTCCTGACCTTCTCAGTCAGTGGGAACAGGAATTTATCCTAAGCCTTATTACACATATACAGTGGGAAAAAGAAAGTTGAGCTGGAGAGAACAAGGTCAAAGAGCTGAAGTAAATGTTTGCTTTCTTTAATTTGGGGTGTAAGGCATGTTAATGTTGTTTTCTGCACTACTGGAGTACTCATTACTACTTCTTTTCAAAGAATAATTGGAATTATGCTTTATTCTGATTAACTTCATTGCTCCTTATTTGTCTTGCAAGAGAAAATGTAGAGAAAATCAGGAAAAAAAAAAAAAAAAAAAAAAAAAAAAAAAAAAAAAAAAAAAAAAAAAAAAGATTGAGCTAAATCTGGAGACAGGAATACAGACTGTTTTAGGGATATAAACCAGGATGTAACTCCAGTTCAGCTCTATCCTCTGACACTGACACAAAATGAGCATCATACTGTGCTGTTATAGAATTGTTCACATGGCACTAGCAGTGTTCTCTTGGAAGTGGTTGTCCATATTTATCTTCTGTAATTTTTTTCCTTACTTAGATAAATGATCAGAGCCCCTTATTTGGATTCAATATAGTTGATTTATTCAAGCTCAGTTTAATTCAACAGTAAAAGGATTAAGTTTGAGCTTACACAGCTCATTTAATCGATCATTTAATTTTAATGATACCCTAAATGTTTGTGTTCACAAACACATGCAAATAATATAGGACTTCAAATGGTTTGTTTGACTTGACAAAAAGGTGCCAAAACCGATTTTTAATTCATAAGGCTACTACAGTAAATACAAGACTTAAAAAGTACAAGCTTAAATAAGGGAATTGTGTACAGTGATTTCACTTGTAAAGTGAATTTAATAATGCTTATATTATTATTATGTTATTATTATAATGCCTAGAGGAGCTGGAACAGAGGGCAGACAGAGTTAAGGGGAATAAAATGGATATTTATTGAGAGGCCTTCAAAGGCCACACTCTGGCAGTACCAGTTGTGCCCCCTGCCTGGATGGCTCCAAGATGGAAGCAAAAGAGGCCTTGGTCCCGAGATCTCACTTCTTCATAGGTTTTAGTTCATTTGCATGCAGGAATTAAATATTCAGTTAATAGTCTCAAATCACGAGGTTTCATCCTGCTTGCTTGCTTGCCTGCCCTCCTCTTTTCACATTGTTTACGCTTAGGGCCTGAAGTTTGAAGAAATTGCCCTTGAGACCTTAGCTGGAATAGGACTGTTTTGTCTTCACCACCCAAGCACAACAGAAAAACTCAAGGCATCAATGTCCTTGACAAAATGTCTGCCACTACTAAACCAGATTTTCATTGTTTGAATTTTTAAATACTTGAGCTCATGGACAAGTCATCACAATTGCAGAAGCAAATTTACAGAAGCACTAGGGAAAAAAAATCCAGTCTGCACATTATTTTAAGATTAAAAACACGATTCCACAGAATTTTGGTTCTAAAGTTTGGACTTAGAAGTAAATATTACACATTGGCAAAAATCCAAACCCTCTGTTTAGTAACAAAGAATTAAGCATCTCATGACACAGAACAATTTGTGAACTGGAGACGCAGAACAGTCTTTAGGGGAAAACCCATATATTTTATACCTTGAGTGAATACTCTGCTACTAACAAGTACTTGGCAATTTGTTGTTGTATCTTTGTGTACATCTTCCTTTTCAGCACATTTTCCATTCTAGTTCTCGGGAACTGCTTAGAATGGTAGAGGGGAGGCAGCAGTGCAGAGAGAGGAGAGATGTCAGTGGTAACACAGCTGTCCCATCAGAAGTGGTAGCATGACACTGGGAGAGCAGATGGAGCCAGAGCTGCAAGAAACAGCAGCTCAGGGAGCAGCACCTCAGCTGAGCAGTGAGTTCCAACAGCTGGGCATTTCTTCCAGTTTCCCTGCTTCCCCTCTTGGGGAATCCCTGTGCTGGATCACAGAGCAGAGCCCAGTGAAGCTTGAACCTCATAGCTATTACACAGCTCGAATTGAAAAGGAAATCCCTTCCAGTATAGCTTAGATATCTGTTGGTTGTGGCACTTGGAACAGAGGGAGGAGATTCCTACTTAAACCACTGAGGCCAACAAAGGAATTAAACTGCTGCCCGCTAATTCATAAAGATGGCAAAAGTGCAGCTAAGGAAAGCTGCAGTTTGCAGAAAGTACAGGCTTCTTATGTTTTATGCCTTCTATTATAACAAGGAATTGAACCCCCTCAATTTAGGAAGTCGGCTACAGGAGTAGTTCTTTCTATATGGTGAAGCGTCCATGGGAGGGAAGTGCATGGACAATTGGAGTAAAATCATGGAGCACCATTTACATGAAGAAAAATCGGTTTCAGCACTAAGTGCTGAAGTTTAGCTCTGTAGGCATAAACATCTCTACATTTTTCCGCGTTAAGGAAAAAAAAAAAAAGCCAAAATATTTTTTACACGGTTTTCCATCTCCCACTGTTGCATAACTTCTACAGCAGAAGACTGCTTTTTTCTGGTGTACTAGTTGGTAATTTCCATCCAAGAGCTATACAAAATTGCCGATCAAAGCTGAAGCAGCCCTGCAGGCTGCCCAGAGTTGTAGCTCATGCCACACCAAAACACATGCCCAAATTCTCAGCTGTAACATGTAACCCCGCTTGTGGATGAGGACCGGGATGGATGAGGTGCACACGACTGCGGGGGAGCTTTGCCCTCACTGAACACGAGCACAAAACTTGGTTTACACTGAGCCATTTGGTACAGACCCGGCCATCCCCCCGGCCGTGCTGGAGATTCCCGGGGGCTCTGCAGCTGGAAACACACCAGCGCCTCCTCCTCTGCCTGCGGGCCGCACCCTGCCCTGCCCCTCGGGCTGGGGTTTTGCTTGGGTTCTGCGCTTGCAGCTCCTCTTCCCCTCCCCACAACAGCCGGAAAAGGGAAGCTTTGGGCGGTGCGTGACTCCCTCGCCTCCCCTTCCGCCGCCTGCTCCGCCCCGGGTGCTGGAGCGGGGCCGGCGCGCAGGTGAGCCCCGGCCGTGCCCCTGGGCCCCGCGTCCCTTCCCCGCACAGCCGGCTTCATCGGCTGGGCTCGCCTCAGCGCTTAGGCTTTGGCGGGCCTTGCGCGTGGAAGGGCCCGCCAGGCAAAATGCTTTGCCTTGTTTCCTTTTCCTCCCCTGAAAAAGGTTAAGAGATGCTGATCTTCACCCGTTTTCTTTTCTAGTTTTTAGCATGGCGGTGGACTGGTTCGGCTTTGGCTACGCCGCCCTGGTGGCATCAGGAGGGATCATTGGCTATGCAAAAGCAGGTAAGGTGCCGAAAGGTGCTTCTGTCTCCCTCCCTCTCCCCAATAACTTGGTGTGAGCTGGGCAGCTTTTTACGAAAGCCTCCTATCTCCAAGCTGACCCATATGTAAATGCTATCGGTTTGTGCCATGTGCTGATAACTTGCTGCTGATGCTGGTGGATTTTGAGTTGAGCTGGTGCTTTGGGCTGATAAGGCCATAATCTGCCTTCTGGTGGATGCTGATATCTGTACTGTGCTCTTTGGGTGAACTGTCTTAAGTTTGCTTCAGAAAGGCTTTCCCACTGCTGTTTAAAATACAAGCATTCTATAAGTGTTCTGTATCTTCAGATGACATAAATCACCACTTTTCCCCCTTAAGAGATTTATTCGCATTTTAATCTTTGATGATAACAGTATACTGCAAGCTGCAGAGAGTTTTCAGAACTATATTTTCTCCTAGCAGAGCTGAACAGTGCAAATCAGTCCTTAAACTTGTTTCTCTTCTGGGCTCTGCATCATAAGCTTACCCTCTGACCTACTGCTTTCATTTCCTGGCCTTTTTTCTGAGTTTGCCCTCCTCCAGACAGATCTGTGGATTCATTCCTGCTGCAACACTGTCTCCTTCAACTTTGAAAATCCCTAAGCCAATTTTCATGATAGAAAAGGGCATTACTGTAGTCAGTAAGACCCTTATCAGTGCATTTGACTACACAGATGCTAGTGCTTATTCCAGTCTGTTTTCCACTAGCTTGGATTTACCCTTTGGGTTGTGAGTGGAGTTTAGGACAGAAGGGACGATACTGAGAACTTAAGTAACTAATTGCATCTGTATTTTTCCAAGGCCGTTATGAAATTATAGATGTCTTTCTTGGAACCCAATTGGGAGGACATAGTTATGCTTAGGCAAGGGAATCCAGGTCACACAATTATTGAAGGGGAACAGAAACTCGTGTGGTGACTGCTGGAGAGAAAAAAACCAACTCTACAAAGGAGCCATTATATCCTTACTAAGAACTTGGAGAAACCAAAAGAAAATGAGAGTTTCATGCACAGAGCTAAGTTGATCTGTTCTTTTACAACCAGCTCTATCTACCCTCACAGACAGGGGGCAGTAGCAGCCTTTGGAAGAACATGAGAACATGGCAATCAAAGAGTGAGAGTGAGTCATTTATTGATCCATTGATTGATTTTTCTGTCTTCATTTAGCAAGTTCTTTGGAGATGCAGGAACTTCTCAAGTCAGAGGTGAGGTGGTTGTCCTAGTAAGTGTCCTAGTAAGTGTATGTGTCATAGCTACTTAAACAATGCCTGGAGGTAAAATTCAAGGATATGATGGATGTTTCTTGGCTTCCAGGCTTGTGGAAAGCATTGTAGCTACCAAAGATTTGTTTTTATCTCATTTTGTGTGCAAAATAGACACCTACTAGAGTATGCACCTTTTCCTTGGACATGTACAAGTGTATCAGGTGCTGTCATCTTTATCTCTTGCTTTTTGTACCAAAAGCAGGATATAAAGCAGTAATACAGCAACTTTGTTGATGATTGAAAAATTATTACTTTCTGGAAGCAATATGCAGTCCTCCTTTAACATTGAGAGGAGATCTTTACCAGCTTAGCTTTTCAATCTCAAGTCTTTGAAAGGTGATCTCAGAAATGGAGTGTATAAAGAATCACCTTCAGTAGCATTAAGTCCTTAATTCTCCATTAACCTTATGGAGAGCATTCACCATTCACAGTGATCATGCTACTTCATTATATATTCTATAAATCATTAATTTATTTTCTGGTATCATTTATACTGGGGACTTCAAAGTTTAGGTGTGTTCAAGGAATCTCCTTCCAAAGTCTGCAATTAGCTTTGGATCAAATCTCAGGTGTACTTGGGAGATACTACTTCTCTTGTTCAACTCTCCTCCTCTTGCCCTACTCCTTGGCAATTCTTTGAATGCCCTCCTGCCCAATTCCACCTGCGTCTTTTTTTTCTGATCTTAAATCCTTACAACTTAGTCCTTCTATTTTACTGCCTCTCAAGGAATTTTCATACCCATTCTTCAGTTTGTGCAAAGAAAACACCAATTATTTTTTTTTCTCGCTGTTCTTTCAATCATGAATGTATTAATGGCTTTGCTGTTAGAGAACTAAATACTAATTCTGTATGTATGTTATGCAAGAGTAGTTGAAGTGTTTCTTGGTCGTGGTCAGCATGGTTTCAATATCTTAAAAAAGCCCTTCTCTAATCTTCTTTATGACAGTGAATGCCCATCTTTTTTAATTTTTATAATTTTTGATGTTTTGCAAAATAGGTAAGCTGCTGACCAAGGAAATTTTAAAGTTTCTAATAAATGTATTATCTTCTGCTTATTCAGGTAGTGTTCCATCACTAGCTGCTGGCCTTTTCTTTGGGAGTTTGGCTGGACTGGGTGCTTATCAGGTCTCACAGAATCCGAATAACATTTGGGTATCTCTGAGTGAGTAATTTAAAATTTTATTTAGAAAAGATTATATTTACCCTGTATTTTTAAAATCAGTACCTAAAAATCTTTGCAGAAGAATTAAACACAGGTAGTGTTACAAATTCAGCTTCAGTCCTGCCTAAACTTTACTGAACTGGTGGGTGTCAACATGCATCTGTTTCATACCGATGTGTCTGAAGGATCATAGTGCAAGGAAAGTGCTATTAAATGGATTTCTGACCTCCTTTTGGATCCTCCTACTTTGAGCATCCTGCAGGAGGCTGTAACATTTTGGAAAATGGGATTCCCCTTCAGACTGAGCATAACTCTAGCAGACTATTTTATTATCACAGAAAACAGCAGAGACTGTAATTGGCTTATTTTTATATATGATAAATATGTGAAATTACAAAGGTGTTTAAGAGAGAAGCAAGCTTCAGTAATGCTGTTTCTTCTTTCTCAGAACTGGAGCTTTCCTTCCTCCCAGTTTGAGAAGGTAACTGTAGAGAGTTATTGCATAGTCAGTGTTTAAGGAGCCACCACTGACTACAGTGTTTTTGCCTGAAGCAGTGGCATAGCATCTGGCTCTTTGACATGTGAAAGGCAGAAGTGAAAGGGGAATGTCCAGCTTTCCTCTCCACTTCAGCTTTGTTTACAGGCAGTCTACTTCCACACTTGCTGGCCAAAAGCTCTGCATGATCAAGCCTTAATAACTTAATAAACTGCTGATTCAGCAAGCTTCAGAAGTGTGAGGTAGAGTGTTTCCCCAAATGTGAGAGACGGATACATTTCTGTAGCTCAGTAGCATTTGGAGTTGTTTCCTGTTCATGCTTTAAAGTTTTTGGGGAAGACGTGTTCTACTGGTGTTTGAAACAAAAATTCCATTGTGAGGTGTGCATATTTTGGCAACAGACTATTAATTAGAGCTTGAAGCATTTTAATATGGAAGTATTTTAGTTTTATTGTGTGTTAGACTATGGTCTCAATCTCTTACACATCTCATACATGAGATTAATAGATGTCAGTGACAGTATTTGGCTGGTGTTAGGGAGGAAGGATGTTGTGGCTGAGACTGAAGATGAACTGGATCCTGCAGGACCAGTCATCACAGAAGCAACAGTAGGGAATAGAACAGTTGCTGGAACAATGTGTGTAGCTGTTACTGGGTAGCAGATGCATACTAAGGATTTCGTCAGTATATGTTTTCCTTATAGTTTTTTAGCATTCAGTCTCTATTTGAGATACCATGTTCCAGCGACTGTCCTTTCTGTCTTGCTGAGTCAGTGAAACTACCTGGCTCCTTTCTCTGTGTCAAGTGGTCAGGGACAATTAACTCTCACCGTGGTAATGCTTAGCACGCTTCCCTTTTGAAGTCTTTTGAAAACATACATTAGTTAATTCTCAGAGCATTACAAGTTAGACATGATGCTACATGTTATATATGATTACTACAAGTTAGACAAATGCTGTCTCTCTTTTTTGAGAAGTGGGGGAATTATGTGCACAGGTTTTGTGATTTGCCTGTATGGGGAAGGAGTGAGTTCTAGAGCAGTGTATCATAAATTGTTTCCAGTCTCAAAAAGAGCACATTTTGAAAAACAAATTTGAGAAGTATGTGCCAAAGCATATGGAATGCACTTTGTGCCAGAACTTGATACAGAATACTTACTCTTTACAAACTGAGGCATTTTAAAATTTACACAATTTATTGACTCTCTTAGTCCATCAAGAGAAGTAGCTCTGTTTCTCTTTTTACTTGATGCTGCTACTTCTCTCTGTTCTGTTAGTTTTTAATTATGTTTCTCCCACACATGCATCTCTGCTGATGGGATTGTTCAATCTCTCATTTAAGTTACATCTGGAGCACTGACTGCCATCATGGGAGCAAGATTTTACCACTCCAGAAAATTCATGCCTGCAGGGCTAATTGCTGGTGTCAGGTAAAATGTTTTTTTTTAACTTCCTGTATGTGATTTCTTATTCACTTAATTAAACTGAGATGGAGTGAATTATATTTTGTGTATTATTTTTGGTCCCACTTACATGAAGTATTTGAAAATAATTGACAAATTGTTGTTATTATTTTTAAATTATATGTTTTTTCCCCTTATGCAGTTTGCTAATGGTTGGAAGATTAGCACTGAAAATGTTGGAGAAGCCCCAGGAAAAGTAACTATTAATTTTACATCTTAGTATTTGGAAAAGGAAACCTGATCATGAATGCAGAAGTGAAAAGATGGAAAATTTTTTTGCATCAAGGCATTTTTTAAACTTTTTTTGTAAGTAGTATGATGGGATACAAAGTTTATATACAAGGTAGAGCTGTTTGTGTATAGAGAGAAATGGATCCTGGGTTTGATTTTTCTGGACATGTTTCAATGTATTTTAACACTTCCATACCTTTATATTCCAAAATGTACTTCTGGCATGTATGAAGCAGAGAGAAAATATGTTGTAATTAAGAAAATATCCACACAGAGGCACCAGGAGTAACTGGCTAAATACAATAGTGTATCTCGAGCCTTTTATACTGAGTATTGCAATGTGCTTTACCTGTTGCATTCTGAATTGAGATAGCATGTCTTTATAATGTCAAACAGATGTTGCCTTTTTATTGTGAAATGATGCTAAAATTATGCTTTTCTATAAGTAAAATCTGTTACAAACCTGTATTTGGCTTTTTTTGGGTACAATTTCTGTGTTTCAGGACAGGGGCATTTTTTCCACCTTGTTTTCTCAGTGGAAGTCTTTGAAGTGGACTGTTAGTATCCAAGTGCTGTCATTCAATGATATTTAAAAATCACTTTATAAATGGAGGGACAGAAGATTAAATTATGGTCCTTCATTAACACTTCATTTAAAAAGTTGTTTGAAAGGAGCTTACCCTGTGGATTAATTAAAGTGAAATTTGTGCTAGGCTAAATGAACAGTTGAATGTGATCTAGACTGGAATAAAATATTCTTAACACTATGTAATTCTCATCTTACAGGCTTCTTTGACAATGGAATGTATCAGCATTTTATTTTTATCTCTTGGGAAGTTGCTGTGCCTTTTCAAGTCTGTCTTTACTAGGAAACCCTGGAGTCAGGAGGGTTCCTTGTTCTGCTGTGATGCCTGAGGACTGAAGTGTGGAAGAGGCATCAGTGGCATCTGTGCTTTTGTTGTCACTCCAACCTTGATTGCTTCTCCTGCACGGAGTCTTGCAGCTCTGTTAGTGCAGGCACAGCTCACATGGGCTTGCAAGTGTGATGGAAGGGAGAGGCAAGAAATGCAGGAAAGAAAATCCTTTATCAGCTTATTCTTTAGTGATACATGATTATTGATAAATTAGAATTCTTACAGAGTGTAACTCAATTTTTAAGTAATATTTTAATGTAGTGACTATTTAGGATTTTACTTTGGGACCTGTATACCATTGATTATATCACAGTCTTTTTAACTGCTTAACATGATAATGGCAAAGCTGGTTTAAATTAACTTACATCTTAGATACTTTCCATTTTGTGGTGTTTAAAGGAATTTTTACAAACTGCATAAAGCAGATACCAAATTACATAATTTCTCAATTTTTTGGTCACTTCAATGCTTGTATTTCCTTTTCTGAAAATGGCATTTAGTAGTATTGAGTCAGAGTGACATTTCTACTGTTGTGAGTCAATGGTTAGCCATATGGGAGTAGACAGGAAGCTGTTGTAGTAGAAAGTAGTAATTGCAGATCTATAGATGTTGGGCCAGTTGTGCTGTGTGTTACCAATTCACTTAGCAAAAATTATAAAATTGATTCCAGGTTTTTTAAGATATTTCATATTGTAAACCTCTCTTGTTTCCAGGCACTTATTCTGTAAATAACCTGATCTGTACTGGAAGAATCTGCAGGAAGCAATACTGAAAACATGTTAAAGCATGTCTGAAATTCTGCTCTCAGTTAAATCATAGTCTCTTTTGACTCTACTTTAAACCAAATCTAACAGAAGTTTTGTAATTACCTTTTTGTGTTTTAAATTGCCCCATGTAATTGAATAGAAAATTCCATCACTGATACAGAATTTTCTAGAGGCATTCAAGAATTTAAGACATAAATATCCTTTCTCCAGACTGCTCCTGCTTTTAGTCTGACTGTTAGGTAATTCTAAAAGATTTTTTTCTAGGGTTTTTTTTTCTCACTGAGAGTAGTCTCATGTAAATTGAGATAATTACTTTTGCATTAAATCCACTGTGGCTATGCCATGGCTGGAGTGGAACTTCTTGTTAAGAGTCAGCTTGTACATGGGTTTTGGAAAGAATGATTTAGTTATTTTTGGGAAATGAACTGCTAAAATAACTCTAAAATTAAGTCTGCTCTGTTCAAAGCACACTCTGAATATAAAAATATTGGTTTAATATTTCTTGCAGTTTCATCTGTCAGCACAAGCTGAAATGAATACTGATTTTTTTTTTTTTTAAATGGTCCAGGAACAGGAAACTAGTTTTACTATACACATACTGAGTCACCAGGATTCAACAACTCAGAGTTTAATCACGCATCCAGAACATTACAGAATTGAGAGGAGAGAAGAAAAGAATCTGAATTGTCAAATCCTCCTTTCCTAGAGTAAGGGCCCAAGTCCTCCGTTCCATATCTACTTGCCTGATAGAAGCTGGGTGACAAGAGGAGATGTCAGGTATTTTGCCCCTCTCTTGAGTGGCTTGCTCAGAACCAGAGGAGGGAATTTCTTCATCACTTAGGTAGGTAAGTTATCTCTTAAAAGTAGGAGTTTCCTTACATTTTGTACGGGGGATGTTTAAGCGTGTCTTTGTAATAGCAGCGTTTACCTGAAGTCCTGGAAAGCAAGAGATGTTGGGCTGCCTTCAGTTCCTGCTCTGGATGGGTTCAAGTTCCCTCCCCAGGGAAGGGCTCCTTGCTTCAGACCTGCAGGGATATCCTGCAGGGAGAATGTTGATAGGGGAAGCCACACCATAGCTGAGAAGAGATTGCAAAGTTCCTGGGATCTGTGGGAAAAGGATCAACAATTTTTTAAGTCTTTTAAAGCTAAATAGTAACTGGAAAAAAATGCAGAAACAACCTGAAGCTTAGTAACCCAGCTCAGATTCCTCTCTGCCCAGAGTGGAAAATCTGTGGGACAACCTAGTTTCACCTATATGTTTACTTCTGGTTAACTCCAGGGTCTCCAATTCAGGATCTTACCTGTGGTGCCCCAATTGCTGACACTGAGGCAGCATCATGTACGTACAGATTTGGAATGTTACAGAGCACCCAGTTAGTGAAAATGTGAGCAAATATTTGGGCAGGGGAGGAGGGGTTGTCAAAATGCTTGACAATTGAGTGCCTCAGTTATGGCTTAGTCTTTGCAAGTACAACACTGAAACCTCTAGTACAGCAATAATATACTCAGACTCAATTGCACCACTGAGTTGGGGTTACTCAGAGATTGACAGATGTCACAACCTAAGCTGTTCTTCCAATTAATGTGATATTTGCAGGTAGTAAAAATCTCTTTAATTTAGTCCTAATGTGTCGTAAGAATCCAGGCAATGTTACACAAGAAGTATGGGCAACTGTCTTTCAGAAACCAGCAGAGAAAGATGAGAGGAGGATGAAAGACGTTTCAGGTGGAATGGTTTAGAAGGGAAGTAGTCATGTGCTGTCCTACTTTGTCCCATGTTCTAAGAATATGATACAAGCCTGTTTTAATGCAAAGTGAATCCCCTAACTCTTGTTCGGCTGCAGGCTTTGGAAGTGCAATTTGCCATGTCCCAGTTCTGTCAGTCGTGCTGGGAGCTGTTGGCACTCTGTCATCACCAGCTGAGGGTCAGTGCTGAAACTAATATGGCCTGAGGTATTACACAATTATCCTTTTGTGGGGTTAAAATTGCTAGCTTCTTGGCATTATAGTCATGCTTTCTGACTACACGGCTTAATAACCTGGAAAAATGGGAGGGGAATAAAAGGTCAGGAGAACCTCCAAGCAGTTATGATATGAGGAGGAAAGTCTTTGTTTCTCCAGAATGCCTACAAGTAAAAATGGAAAAATGTTGCCTCGCTAACAGCACAAAGGCATCTGCCCTCATCTCCTCTCCTGTTTCCTTGAAATGCCATAATGGAACAGATCAAAGTGTTTATACTTTTATGCAATATCCCCAGCTCAGTCCAATGCACAAGTGACTTTAGCTTTGGTCTTTTTGTGCTTCTCCTCTGAACTGTGAAATGGAGATAATGTTTTCTGTATCCCTTCCCTGTCTTTTACATTGCTGCCTTACACAGTGTGTGGCATAAAATGTTCCCTGGCCCAGGAGCAAGAATTGGTAGCTGGAACTGATATTGATAGTGCTGGTAGTTCATACAGTGTTTTGATACTCTTTTAGAAAAACCCTGATGAGGAAAATGATGCCTTATTTCATTAAATGTTAGCATTTGCTAATACATTGCTATTGTATTTTGAGATCCTGTCTTGCAAGCACGGTAACTAAGTGGGATTGAGCTTTGGTGCTAATACTTAGAATCATAGAATATTCTTAGTTGGGAGCCCTTGAGGATCACTGAGTAC
>VRYO01001463.1:88413617-88434012 GCA_009812075.1 Sialia sialis | reverse complement strand
GGATAAATAACAACCAACCTAATTCCAGTTCAGGGTTTGCCCGCTTAGCGATATCTGACCTGGAACACCAAATGCTGGAACACAAATGCTTGGCTCTCTCGGCTGAATAGGTCTTTACCTTCTTTATTACTTTTGCGCCGGCAAAAATGAAAACAAATGATCCTGGGGCAAAAGGCTTTTCTCACCAAGCACGCTATGCAATGTGCTGCTAAGGAGCTGATAATAATCGCGTGAGGAATGAAAATACAACCCTTTTGCCCCTCTTCTTACACCCCCTGAAGGAAATCACTTATCTGTATCGGAAGATCAGCCCAGTCTTTCTCACCTATTTCTACAGCAAGAAACAAAATCTGTGAGTTGTCAGCCTGATTCACAAGCAGAGGGGGTTAAGGAGGACAGGCCTTCTTCTCTCAGCACTTTTAGAAAACACATAAGCGTTTTGGTTTTGTAAGCTGTTGGAATAAATATGTATATAATGAGGGAGAGGGTGTTGGCTAAGTTTCTTTGGATACATGCTCTTTCAGCAGTGATAAAAGAAAATGGCTGGGATCAAATTATGCCCTGTTACCTGAAGGCATCCCAGCAGCAGGAGAGTTACTGGATGCACTGAAATTCCTCCCGACCCCTCTGTTCCTCAATAAACCTGCATACAACTTCCTCTGGGGATGAGCCAAGTATTGCTCCATTAGTATGCAGCACCACAGTCAGCAGGGCAGGAAAATACACACCAGGAGGAGAGAAAAGAGATGAAAAGCAGCAGGAGCAAAGTAAATGCTTTTAAATTCTGGACAGAGACTTCCCTCCACTGAGATTCCTGCAGGTCTGTGGTGTCACAACAAGACGTAAGATATTCTGAGGTGAGAGGATTTACTCAGGTTCTGTTTCTGTTAGAAAATGAAGCCTAGACTGGAAGGCAAGGGAAATTTTTTGTGATGGGGCTAGAAGCCCAAAAATCACAACAACAGACCATGGAATCACAATCCCAGAATCTTCTGAAAGTATTCTAATCCATAAAGCTGTTATGAAAATGATCATTCTGGTTCTCTCTGTGGTTAAACATCCCCAGTGTTTAGCAGTATGCTAGATGCTCCACTCTGCATTGTTTGTCCTATATGCAGCAATATCTTCAGTTCCCAGACACTACCTCACCTGGCAACCCTGCAGCATTTACATCAGCTTAGGGCCTGTCGCCAGATTTTCTCCTTCATGTGCCACTACCGTCTTATCCCTGCCAAAAAATAAGGACACTGTGTTCAACTTACACCTATAAATATCATCTTTTATATGAATTCATTTATTTATGTGAAGGACAGTAGGTTATTTAGCATCCAGTTTTTCAGGCAGCACAAAGAAGCACTGATCAACACAGACCAGCTTCAGCTATGCCCTCCGTATGGCCAGGTGGGCAGTTAACACACACATTCATGCTTTTGCACAGCAACAGACAGTACCATGATTGCACAGGAGTTTTATTTACACTTTTTAAAGCATTTTGTTTGCTTATCTATGATTTTGCTTTTTTACTGCTGATAAATACTGAATAACAGGGATAAAAAACAAACCACATTTTCTTCTGTGTATCCTATTCCCATGCTGTCAAGCAAGCAAATACGCCCAGTATTCGAAGGCATTGTGACTTTCTGAGGCAGAGGTGGCAGCAGCCTGCAATTATTCCTGTTCCTTTTAGCTGTCAACCATTAGATTAGCAGCTTCTTCAGGGAATGGCGTGTTGCATGGAGGCAGAAAATATTTTCTTATGATATACTCGATTCACAGAATATATCCCACAAGGTGCCCTCAAGGATCAAGACTTTCCTCAAGAGTATTCATTTCACATGAGTGTTAACTTTATGGTGTCACCTTTATGGTGACACTCTGCTTTAGTCAGGGTTCTCTATAACAATGCACCAAAAGAAGAGCTGAAAGATCATGGTAAATACATTCATATATTCCCTTATCAACCACAAACAGGGTGTGGTGCATACGCTAAAAACGCAGCAGCAGGAAAGAGAAGAGTTAACTGTTTAAAAAACCATATTAAGTGACACCTAATTAGTGCTAATCTCTTTTTTTTTTCTCTCTTTTTTCATTTTTTTCCCCCCAGAAGCTGTGAAGGTTTGGGGGGAGGAAGGGTAAGAGGGGTCAGCCTACATTTAATTGCATCTTGTTTAGCTGGGTCACTGCAGTTGACCCCATTCAAATATATGTTAGGTTGACCCTGGCTGGATGTCAGATGCCCACTGAAGCCACTCTTATCACTCCCTTCTCAGCTGCACAGGGGAGAGAAAACATAATTAAAGGATTTAAGGATACGGAGAGATCACTCACCAATTAACGTCATGAGAAGAACAGATTGGACTCAGGGAAAATTTATTTGATTTATTACCTATCAAATCAGAGTAGAACAGTGAGAAGTTAAAGTAAATCTTAAAAACACCTTCCAACTTCACTCCTGATTTTCTCTACCTCCTCCCCACAGTGGCCCAGGTTGATGTGGAATGGGGCTTGAGGTCAGTTCATCATACATTGTCTCTGCTGCTCCCTCCTCCTCAGGAAGAGGACTTCTCACATTCATTCCCTGCTCCCATGTGGGTTCTCTCCCATGGGAGATGGGCCTCCATGAATTCCTGCCAAGTGAGTCCTTCCCATGGGCTGTAGCTCTTCATGAATTCCTCCAGCATGTGTTCCTTCTACCAGGTGCACTCCTTTAGGAACAGGCTGCTCCAGCATGGGCTCCCCAAGGGGTCACAAGTCCTGCCAGCAAATCTCCTCCAGGGTGGACTTCTGTATCCTTGAGTCCCTAGGTCCTGACAGGAGCCTGCAGCAGCACAGGCTTCCCAAAGGGTCACAGTCTTCTTCAGGCATGTCCACCTGTTCTTTCATGGACTGGAGGTGGGTCTCTGCTCCACTGTGGACCCATATGGGCTGCAGAGGAACAGCTGTTTCACCATGGTCTGCAGGGAAATCTGAGCTCCAGCACCTGGAGCACTTCCCTTCTCTCCTTCTTCACTGACCTGGCTGTTATATGTCTCACATGTTCTCACTCCTCTCTCCAGTTGCAGTTGCTCTTGTGCGGTAACTTTTTTCCCCTTTTTGTACACATTATCCAGAGGTGCTACTGCTGTTGCTGATGGGCTCAACCTGACAGCGTAGCAAATATGCCATTGTTTGAGTTCTTTTGCCCCATTCCAGGCAGAGCATCTTTTGTTCGTTTCCTAACTGTTTCCCTACTCATTGATCTGTGTCTCTGCAATACATGTGAGCAGAAGATATATTTAAGATGAGATTTTCCTTTATACTTCTGAAATACAATATCTAGTGATTGTATCAATAGGTAAAATAATTGCTTTCTGTCTGGAGCGAACCTTTATAAATGATTAAATGCTCTAGAAATATGACTTCAGATAGAAATCCCAACCCTTCATTGTTCCTCACCTCAAAAGTCTTTCTCATATACACCTACAACAAAGTGCACAAATGCCAGCAATCTGTATCTGGTAATAAATGAAATTCAGGTGACAAAATCAAATATAATTTATTTCTTCAGAATCATAAAATGATATGGGGGATGCAGCATTGTAGAGCCACTGTAATGCACTATAAGCTTAAAACAACAGATGATGTGGTAAAAACAGTAAAGATTACTTCATTTGGGTTATGGACTCAGTGAAACCCAAATATCAAGCTTGCTTTTGCCAGCTGTATTGGTTTTGTATGGCCTGGTTTTGGTAGCAGAGGGATCTACAGGGGTGGCTTCTGTGAGAAGCTGCTGGAAGCTTCCACCATATTCAACAGAGCCAATCCCTGGTGGCTTTAAAGATGGATGTGCTGCTGGCCAAGGGTGGGCCAATTAGAAAGGGTGATAATGCTTCTGTGATAATATGTTTAAGAAGAAATCAAAACAAATGTTGTGGTACAGTTGTGACTTCAACCAGAGAAGAACAGAGTGAGAACATGTGAGAAGAACAGCTCTGCAGACACCAAGGGCAGTGGAGAAGGAGGGGCAGGAGGCATTCCAGGAGCTGGAGCCAGGATTCCTCTGCAGGCTGTGGTGCAGACCATGGTGAAGCAGCTCTGCCCTTGCAGCCCATGAGGATCCACAGGGGATGCAGAGATCCAACCACAGCCTGTGGGGCAGGTGCCCACACTGGAGCAGCTGGATGCCTGGAGGAAGTTGTAATCCCATAGGAGACCTGTGGAGAGAGGGGCCTTGCTCCCACACTGGAGCAACCTGTCCTTGGAGGACTGGAGTCCATGGAAGAGTGACTCAGGCTGCAGCAGTTTGAGGAGACTGTTGCCCATGGGTTGGACTCCCACCGCAGCAGCTCACAGGGAGCTGTTGCTTGTGAGATGGACTCACAATGGAGAAATTCACGGAAAACTGTCTCCTGTGAGAGAGACCGCCCAGTGCAGCAGGGGAGCAACTCCCTGAGCATGGGGAGAAGCCATGGGTGATGAACTGACCATAACTCCCACTCCCCGTCTCCCTGCCCCACTGGAGTAGGAGGCAGAGTTAGAAGGAGAGAGGGGTGGGTGGAAGGCACTTTAAAGGGCTTGTTTTATTTCTCATTATCCTGATCTGATTTTGTTAGCAATAAATTCGCTTCATATCTCTAAGCTGGGCCTGTTTTACCCGTCATGGTAATTGATGAGAAATCTCTCCCAGTCCTTATCTCAACTCATGTATCCTTTGTTAAATTTCCTCTCTGTTGTCCAGCTACAGAGGGGAGTGAATGAGCACCTTTGATGGGTGCTGGCCAGCACAATCCCCAAGACCAGATTTGACTGCTTTTTAGATTTCCAGCTGAATTGCTCTATATACATTAGCAAGACCATGCCTGACTCTAAATGTTAACCCAGTGTAGCTAAAGTGGATTCTGGCTGGGGGGCAGAATGGGCTGGATTTGGAAGTGAAGATGGCTCATTTTTCCCCAGTCCTGCTACCCCTCCCTTAAGTTATTGTTGCCCTTGTTTAGGTAGACAGGCCTCTTTCCCAATGAAGCAGCAATGTGATAACTTGCAGAAAACTCTCACGCTCTCCAAACTGTTGTGTTTCCCTTATGTAGTCTGTTATATCTGCAGTTTGGTGCCTTTGGCTGCCAGATACATAACTAGGACTGCACACATGTGTAAGACTGTTCCCAGCAGGAGCCCTGCCAAGTAAAAAGCCAGGTAAAGGACCCCTCTCATGGAAACGTGGGAGGGGCCGTGTAAGCTTGCAGTGAAATGCCTCAGTGTGGAGCAGGGCACGGAGTGATGGAGAGGAGGAGCTGCAGGGGCAAAGCGCAGTTCTTAAATACAAGTCTCATGGGCCACCCATTGATTCCTGCCCCTGGGCAGTTGCAACTCCAGAGAAAAGCCCAAAAACCATCTCAGGGCAACAACATGTGGTGGCGCGCTCTGTGGGTACCCCTGGACACCTTCATCACGCTGCTTCCTGGGGTGTACCACCAGCCCTGCTGTCACCGTGGCCACTTCAGCCACCCCTGCTCCAGACAATGGATATTTTCGGTCCCTGCTCAGAGCAAATACTGTGGATTTAGCCCCTCACGGGGAGGAGATAGAGCTGACAGTAGCCTCTTCTCTCCAGAGTAAATTGACTAAAATTAATTAAATTAATACACATCAATTAGCATTGCCATCTCCCTGAAGCCAGCTGTTGTGTGACCTGTCCTTGGCTGGGATGTTCTCCACTTCCCTTGGGAAAATAATGTCTGGGAATCCATTTCTTTTCCAGAATGACCTGAACTGATGTGTTTATTAGGTGAGAGGAAGGGGTTTATTTAAAGGAGACCAGTGCTTAGGTGAAATCACTCTACATAAAGAACTCCATAACATCCAGTCCTGAAGCAAAGTGAATTTCCTGCAGTGCTTCTGGCAGCAAACAGGTTGTTAAATGCTCCTGGATGTAACCCCTCATTATTTTTGCCACCAGTGTGAATGTGCAGGTCGAGGATGTGTCCATCCCTTGTGCAGTTCGAGGCAGCAGTCACACTGGTGAGGGAGGGCAGAGCTGTGCACAGGTAGGAAGGGCTAATGGCTCGCTCCAGGCTGGGGCTGGCTGTGTCACACCCTCCAGGCTGGAGTGTGGCTGCCAAGGGATACTTGACCTTGAGTGGACCTCAGTGACCCTAAGAGTGTGGCACCTGTTCGTGGTGCAGATGCTTCCTACCCTGCTCGTGGGCTGGCCACTGCCAGCTCCACTTGTGAGTTTGGAGTGTTTTTCCACTGTTCCCCACAGGCAGCCAAATCACAACTTCATACAAATGGAAGGGAGAGAGATAAGGGAGCAAGGGATAAAACTCACTCTGGCTAGTCAGTTCTCGGTGGAGATCCGGCCTGAAAAAGGAACCAGACAAATTCAACCGATCAAAATGGTGAAATTCTAAGTCCAGGCTGAGCTGCTTTTTCAGTGTTTGCTGGTTGCTAGGGGGAAGGGGAACAAAGAGAGATCCTGGAGTTACCACTGTCTGGCTCTCAGAGGAAAATACTGATCTAAGCATATTCAATGTAGTCTGTATTTTTCCTAATGTGACTGTATTATATATACAAGGATATACACTATATTTTAAGAAAACATAGCTCTGAGGAGAATTTAAAAAGCATTTACTTAACATATCATGTTTGTTTCTCATGTAAGTCTCTGATCTAAGGCAAGGAACCATACATATTTAAACTTGGAAATTGTTTTTCTATGTATGATTAACACTGATTTCTAATGTATATGGTGTCACTTCTCCAGCTTGCTGCAATCTGCTTCATAACTTATAAGGGAAATTTCAGTGCTCTCTCCTGAGCTGTGACAGAGACAAAGGAAATTTTAGAGGACAAATGAAGGATGCTCTTGAAAATCAGGGCTGGTAATTGGTACTCTGCTCTGTATTGATATCACTCCTCTGCTTCTGAATTTGACTGAGATTCTGTAACCCCAACTCAGGCTGTTTGTCATTGAAGAGTTTTTTTCTGCATTAAACCCGCAGTATTAAGCCCTCAGAGGTTCTCACATCTACCTTCTGAAACACCAGAGATGTCCATGCAACAGACTTGCTTTGATTCCATTTCCTGCCATAAAAACTCAGGAATTTGCCCATCCAGCTGATCTATTAAAAGTTAACCAGCATTCCCTGGAAAAACTCACCCATATGGTTTGCAGAGAATCACTTAGTCTTTTTGCAGTGTTACGCTTCGTTCTCCAGAATTGCTGATGGTGTTGTAGCTTCAAGTTTCTCCAATTAATTGCAATGATATTTTTCAGTCTTTTCCTGCCAACTAAGCTGCTGGCTTATTATCACATGTGCTCCAGAAAGAAGCAGTGGATTGCTGACAGCTGGCTCCTGTCTGTTTTGCCATTGAGGGAAGGATGAGGCGCACAACATGGGACTTACACAACTAAGGAGAGAAAAGGTATGAAATACACGGATTACATAAAAATAGGGGGCATATAGGAGCTTAATATCCCACTAATCAAACCCAGGAGGCCTCCTTTTATACAATATTGGACTTTAATGGAGTAGAAATTATTTCCATCCCTGGATTCACTGCTGAGCTGAGACTGACTCTAGACTTCCACCTTCCTGTGCCTCAGTGTCCCCACAGATGAATCAGAGATAAAAATGCCAGACTCCTATATAATGTGCTTTAGAACCTGCTGATGAAAAACAACATTTGTGGTGATGTACCCTATGAGCACACAAAAATTATTTCTGTGGAGTGAAAAGGCACTAATATATGTGTAACAAACAGGTGAAGTTGCAGTCAGAGATAAGATCAACAGAACTCCCACTGTCTTGGCTGAAAGGGGGCATCACATGCAGCCTGTTGGAGCCTAGCCTGCACACCAGATGGATTATGGATACAGGGATGTGTAGAGGGATGTTTCAATAGGGACAGAGAAGCCTGTTGATATCTGCAGATAAAGGAAGATCCATGTTGAAGGCTGTCATGTTTCTCCCAAGGAGATTCTGGGTATAAAGATGCCCACATGCATGATGGGCATCCAAAATGCCTTCTTGGTAGCCTCCCAGTTTCTGGAAGGCCATGGGTGTGCATTGTACAGATGGTTTTGTGTGCTGGACACATGCAGGGCACCAGCAAATTTTGAACCTGTGGCAAAGGCTGTGTTTATTGAGCATCCAGTTGATGCCTGGTCTGCCAGACAACCAAGATGATGATCCTGGATAAAAGCAGAAACCTAAAAATCAAATGCTGACTTGGCATAGTGCCCATGCAAAGGCAACAGGAGATACCCAGGTACTTTATCTGTGGCGCTTCTTCTCCTGCACTTGGTTGTTGATACCTTCAAAGCTCACTTCTCCTCAATGAAAGTTTTGTTACATGTGTATGAGTTGCCTGCCTGAAAAAAACCATGCTATTTGGGGCTTCACAGTCGAGGGATGAGCTTGCATGGCTAAACCTCTGCTGGGGCTTTGGCAGACTTCTGGGCTTCATGAGCTGTTCCTCAGATGGGTGGGCAGGAAGCAGTATAGGCAGGGCCATGGCTGTGTGGGCTCACAGCTGCCCCTAGGCAGGTGACCCAGCTTTCACACAGCCCTTTGGCACCACTGCCAGGTCATCATCACTGGCACTCAACCTGCTCATGAGAGGCATGAACTCTGGTCCCCACTTCGCTGCCAGGAGCCTCTGTCACGGCAAAGAGTTGGGTTTTGATTTTGTGGGGGAGGGAGAAGAGCAATTACCAGGTGTGAGGTTATCTCCAGCTCCTTTGCATGGAAGTGATGCAGGGAGCTCTTTGCAGATCATAGGAAAAGGGATACATCAGGGAGGGGAGCTTACCAAAATACCCTGCAGTCCAGCTCACTGGCAGCAAACATTATGCTCACCTCTTTTCTGGGGGAGTTGCAGAGAGTCCAGCTTTGTTTGTAAGAAAGGTTTGACAGGACTTGTTGCGATGGATATCGTGGAAAGTTTCCAGGGAGCAATTAAAAAGGGGTAAGGGCAGGCAGACTCTTTTAGCATTTTTCCATTTCTATTTAGGTAACTGGAAGAGCTACTTGTGAAACTCTGAAGCAACCATAAATTCCTGGAGAGAGACAAGATGCTCCAAACATTTTGCTCCTGACAAAAACTGTTCTAAGTTTTGCTTCATGCACACAAAAAGTAAGCAAATACCAAAACAGTCATCCAAGTAACTGTACAGTTCAGTGCTTGTTTTATGCTGTCTCTTTTGGGTGCCTCTTCTAAACAGAGAGGTTTGTTTTTTTCAAATCCTCTTTCCCTGTCTAGCTTGTCATTTCTTTAGAACATCTTCATATTCACTTTGTAAGGCAACAAATTTTGCTTCTCTGTTCTATTTTGTCTCTCCCCTTCCCTGGTGTCTTCTGTGAAGAGCACAGAAATTTCTTTCACATATTAAGCAGATATTCCTGCACCAGTAATTTCTGTTTTGTCTCAGGCAATCCATCAATCTTGTGTGATTGAAAGGTAATGTCTGTACCTGTCTTGTATCTCTTTCTGCTGAGAAGATTTTTCTATACCAATATATTGGGCAAGGCAAAGTTCTTCCAGCCATGAATATGAAATAAAGGCAAAAAGATTATCCATTTGAACCACATGTCCAGCAGTAAGTTGAAGAAGCACTGAACAGTTACGGGCAAGAAACTGGCAAGATCACTATTTGCTATGCAAGTTGAAATTTTATTAATTTGGCAGCTAGTTGACTAGAAATCAGAAGAGAGTTTTGAGAGTCATGAGAAGAAATCAGGGAATTTTTTTGCTTTTAAAGCTCTTTAAAACTCAGTGGTATGTCTCCTCCCCTGGAGGTTTATGAGCATGCAGCAACTTCTGTATTTAATAAAGAAAGCCAGCGCAGCAGAAAGACTGCAAATCTTTTCCAGGGGCAGTGGGGCTCAATCTTCATGTGATAACAGATCAGAAAATATGGTTTCTGGAAATATCGTCCTCAGCATCTTGGTTTGCTTAATCCAAATCTGCAATCATGTATCTTGCATTATCCAGAGCTGAGGTCTAATTTAGAAGCACACCACCAATCATGGCCATGACTGACACCTCTGGAAATCTCCTTGACCTCCTTTGAGAGGGATCTCTCTGGATGTTGGACAGCCTGGTCAGAATGAGTTTTAGTTCCCTCCAGTGGCAGGAAGGTAGCCAATGCATATGAACGATGTGGAAGAGAAGGTTGCATGGTGTGAACAATCTACATCCCCTGGTGGAAATGGGATGGTTCCAATCAATGTATTACAAAAATACAGAGACACTTCTTTTCTGAAAATGATCAACAGATGCCATCTCTGTGACAAATCCAACTCAAGAGCAGTAAATTGGGAGTCAGCAGTGTTAAGGATGCCTTGGAAACTTCTTGGTATTAATGACGGTTTCACTGGGAATTAAGGCTTTAAAAGTGTGCTTTTCTACCAGATGTGGGAATGCAGACTTAATGCAGATGCAGTAACCATGACTCAGAGGAGAGGCTTTGGGCTGAAACTCAGAAGATCTGGTTTCTGTTTTGGGATGTGCTGATTGTGACATGGAAAAATACTTTATGCTATATTTAGGAAAGTTTAATATTTTTGGCAGGCACATATCCGGTTTTATCCTTCTGTGCTCCCAACTTTTCTGTGCAGTTAGTTTTCTAATCGTTGAGTCTCCAGGGTCAAAGCTTTTCAACCCCCAGTCTGGAAGCTACTAAAGTCTGCAAGATATCAGACCGTGAATTGTGAGAAGTGCCATATTTGAAAACAAAATTGAAATATTGCCGAAGGCATCATGCACAGTTGGAATGGGGAAAAATAGAAATATTGAACATTCCTAGTTGTATTTGGCTGCAAAGAAAAGCTGCTGTGATAGTGTCTGCACAGAATAGCTTTTTGATTTGTTTCCTAAAAAATGTAAGTTGCTCTGGATTTTGAGGAGTGTCACTTTCAATGAATGCCTTTGTCACCATCATGCCCAAACTTGTGTTTCTCAACCTGTTCTGCATTTGAAGTCAAAGTTCATCTCACTTCCCCTGACAGAAAATCTGGAGGTGACAGTATGTTCCCTTTTATGCATGAACTCTGTAGTTAAGGCAAGTTGTAGAAGAATCAAATTCAAACCCCCCATCTGCCCCGAGGGAATGTGAAATCCCATCTGCGACCTTTTGGAAGTTGTTCCTGCATTCAGGCTCCCAGCAGCTCCCATCCTCTCTCTCCCACTTCCTAGGGATTATTTCCATCCCTTCTAAGCCAGCTATGACCTTGCAGCTCACAAGAGAAAGCCCTTGCTTGTGAGGAGGTGGGCACACCTGAGGTCCAGTGCTTGCTCAAATTACAAGCTCAGCATTTCAGTAACATGTTGGCTTTATGAGGCCTTAAAGAAAGGCAGAGCACTGAAATGGGAAGCCAAGGCATGAAGTGAACTGGGACAATCACTTATGGAAGTGATAAACCAGCATTTTTCACTTGGAGCCTTTGTGGCAAGTGAAGAAAGTGTACTTCTGTATTTCAATTTCTTCATTTTAGCTTAGTCAACAACTTGTTCATTAGAACTGAGAAATTAATTACAGCTTAAAAAATCTGTAAATTTCTTTTTCTTATCCATCAATCTTTGAATCAAGGGAGACATCAGGACTAAGATCTATTCATTCCAGGCTGTTTAAGACTAGTTAGCAGTTTTTGCATAAGCATCAGTATAATAATACAGTCAATTTTAAATACAAAACATATTTTGGTATCTTCTTCTTTCATATTCAAAGAATTTGATATGACTTTATTTGTTAACAGGAAGCAATGCTGCCTTTCGGTATGTTATTATAGCCTAATTTCTATGCAAAGGCAATTCAGCATAACTACTAAGAAAAAGAACTGAATTACCTAGGTAAGTACAAAATATAATTTACTTCTCTAATATAATAAAAGAGAAACATTGAACATTTAAAAGGCAAAAGCATAAGCATTTGAATAAAAATGTAATTTGTTTCAGTACTTGAACATACACATATCACATTTTGAGTTAGCAAAACAAGAAAGTATGAAATACAGCAAAAGTGTTCAGGTGCTGTGGGAGAAATCTCAGTGGTTACCAACTACTAAGCATCAACTGCTCTTTGGAAAAATGATTAAATACAAATTCAAAACAGGAATAAAACCTGATAACATCATCCAAGGTCACTTACTTTCTCCTTTAAGTGACAGCTAAAATAGATTGTTTAAATCCCACACATATGAATCACTCCACCCAAGCTCATTTTTCACAACAGGAGTTTTCGTGCCTCTGCGGTCGAGGAGGAGGAGGAGGAAGGAGGCAGACTGCTAACCGTGTCACTGCTGCTGTCATTTCACTTCACCTCCTCTCACTCCTGGCCTTCCCTCACAAACAACTCCCAGAAAATACACTTGTCTCACCTTGCTCTCTATTGCCCCTTCCAGGAGCAAGGCACTTGTGTTTTCTACCTGGCCTTTCACCTCTCCAAGCACACATCTCTCTGTCCCTGCCTCATTTATGCTCCCCACACATTTCTGGTGATGGAGAGGAACCTCTGAAACGATCAGATGGTTCTGACCACAAATGCTTGAAGGAACCTGAGATTTCCATGGAGAAAAGTCACAACAGGTCAGACTTCTGGATATGCAGGAAACTGGGCCCTGCTGCATCTGAAGGGAGAAAAGCAGAGAGATGGGGTTTGCCATCCTGGAAATTTAGGAGATGGAAAGTAAAGCAGCCTTGAAACACTGGTGCACCCGGGAAAAAGGCTGTTTACTATGCTGCTCCTTATCTAGGATTTATCCACTTCTTCCCTCCCTGTCTGACTCTCAGACTCACTCCATTGTTGCACATCCTGCCCACATTTTGTATTAAACCAGCCCAGTCCAAATGCAGCATAACTCCCCTGGATGCCTGTGGGAGAGTTTCAAAATCCCACCAAACCACTGACTGCAATTATATCTCCTTCCAGGAATAGGAAATGAGCTCTGGGTCGTTTCCAAGGGCAGCCACGTCCTTCTGCTGGTATGTTGCTGTGCATGCAGGTTACCAAATTCCCTGATGCCAAAAATGACTGTTTGCCATTGCTTTTGGGTTTGTTGTTTTGGTTAGGTTTTGTGTTGGTTTTTTTTAAATAAACACGCTGAGCGTAGAGTGCTGGCAGCCATCAATATTCAGATCAAATACCACTGTGTGATGTGCTGCCTGGGGGATAAAGAGTAACAGGAGATGACTTTGGGTGCTGCTAAAACTTGTTGTCTACTGCTTAGCTCCACTGCAAGTCTGATGGCAGAGAACTGACTCAAGGCTTAAACGCAAGATTCTAAAGCCTTGTGACCGAGCATATTTTGGGAGTTTAATGCAGAGAAGAGCAGAATTTGCACCCACGTGAAACTGCTTTGAATCTAGGCTTAGGGCATTTTGTGTGAGAAAAGAGTTGATATTTCCTCCTCCTTAATTGTCATGAAAATGAGTCACAACTTAATTCTGGGCCATTTTCTATGCCAGATGAACAGCACAGCGATTCTTTGTTCAGATATCTGAAATTATAAAAACAATGCAAGAATGAGAACATCAAATTTCTGTGCTTAAATCACAGAGATTCTCCTTCCCTCAGACGGTATCTGAAATGCATTTTTTCAAGTGTGAAATCAATGAAAGAAAATGTGAGCATCTCCCCTTTTGAGATGAGCATGATTTCATTGCAAGTGCTTTGTGCATATTTTTGACTTGCCTTTGAGCCTTGCCCAATCACAAAGTTCACTACACCGGAAACTATTTGTCTGTGCAATCAAACATGGTTAAGTCTAACATCTGAGGGTAAAGGCTCTAACCTGAATTTGTAAAATGATTTGCAAATGTGATTAAAACTAGCCTAACTTTTCATGGTAAATTATAAATACGAAGCATCTGACAGGAATATTAACCTGAACACTGCCAGTGATTGCACTGCTGCGTTCAGCACCCTCCTTTGTCTTTTGTTAGAACAACAGAAGCACAGTCACACATTTGACAGTGTCCCACATAGGGTATATGTGGGACACAGCCCAACGTGTATTGCATTATATTCGTGATTCCGTGCTGTCCTTAATAAAGCTGCCCTACTTTCTTTGTTGCTATCATTTTCTAATATTAGAAGTGCTGAGTGCTATCACGTAGCCTTATTAATATTAAAAAATATATATTTCCCTGTTACTGGGAGATCCTCATTCATCCACTTTTGGTCATTTGTTCTACACTGTAAGGAGGTGCATTAGAAGCATTAGAAGACATGTACACAGGAACATTATCCTGAATGAGACATGGCACAACTGGAAGTTCTCTGCCACAGCCTTCACTCAGATGAGAAATTATGAAGTCCTTTCATGAGGATTTGTTTAATAAACCACAGTTGCTGCACCCGTTTCTAAAATGCTAAGTATTCATTTTATTCCAAATGATTAATGCCTGAAGCCTGATGATGATATATATAGTTATCTGAGGTATTAAAATACTTTTGAAGAAACATTCTTCTCTTAAATGAAGTTCCTTTGAAGGACATATTTTAATTTCAAGATGGTGATTAAGCCTTGCTTAAATATTAACAGGGAATTCTGGTGTTGAAATTGTATCTGTTTATCTTGAGTCGGGAGTCAGTCACTAGAAGTTATGATTTCAAAGACCATCTCAAAAGTATAACCTCATTAAAATTGGTGCCTGATTGCCTGTCTCAGTTTGCAGGTTTCATAAGAGTCACTCTCTCCTATTCATTTTGACAGTGATAATTCAGGCCTAGATACCAGAAATCAATTTACTATGTTTGTTTGGGCACTCGAGGGCAGGACCTGCTCCGAATAGTGGCAGATACAGGGCAAGGCAGAAAGAGGAAGAGGAAGCAATTAAGCCTGATTTCAAGAAGGAAGTCTCCAGCTTTGAAAAAGCCAAGAAATACCTTCGGCTTTTAGGAGAAGGAGAATAAAAAAACCTGATGGTTTCTTTGTTATCACGAAACCAGTGTTCCAAGTTTCTGATTCCCTGAAACACTTAAGAGCATATTCTCCTCGCTCCATTGTGGATAGAGACCCCAGGGACCCCAGCCAGGAATGGACAGGCTTTCCTTCTCTGACCAGCAACATTGCTGCTTTCCCAAGAATGACACTCTCATTCTTCACTGCAGACATTGCAAAGGTTCAATATTTGCCTGGATTGAAGAAAGAACCTCTAGAAATAACAAAAAATAAAGGATTTACTACTGAAGATAAAGGTTAAATAACAAAGAGTCAGGAGCCTAGAAACTGGACTGGACTGATTTACCCTTTGCGTAATTAAACAAGACTGAATTGACCATTATTGATTTAATGAAGCAAGGTCACAGAGCAGGTAATGCAGGCCTGATTTCAACACAATAACATCAGTATTGGCAAATCTAAGCCTAAGATTTAAGTTTTACAGTCTTGAAGACCATGATTTTAAGGGAATAATAGCTGTGCAGAGGCACACCAACATCTGAAAATGTCTGAAAGCAAACTTCACTGAAGTTGCTTGTGCTACAGAGTTAGTGTGAACCTAGCTAATTGGTTTTCTTTATTTTATTTTATCAATGCATAAAAAAGAAAGATTAATTAGTTAGCTTTTTTTTTTCAGATTAAAAATAATCACAGTACCAATCCATGGCTCTGATTCCTTGTGCCATAAATTCAAAACTGAAATGGAAACAAATGAGGAAGGCTGCCTAGGATCATAGGATCATACTTCAGGCAAACAGGGAGCTCAGTAGATAATGCAGTAAATACCACTGCTTCAGTACATTTCCCTTCCTAGCAGTGAAACAGAAGGCTGGCATTTCATTCTGTCCAGGAAGCTGACAAACCCAGACCTTTGGACAGATTATAGGAAAAGTGCAAGTTTCAGTATCGAATATCGTTAAAATACATATAAAGAGCATGTAAAGAGCAGCAGGCAGGACACAAGCCTTCATTAGATGAGAGCACTCTCCAGAGGCAATTAGCTGCATTCATCTGTTTCCAAGAAAGAGAAGCACCTGGGATTCAGTATCTTTCTAGTGTGCACAGGATATAGGCTTGTTTCAACAGGTAGACAGACATTCCTTCCTACTCTGCCTGAACAACTGAGCTTTTGTTAAACAGCAGCAGGTTTTCCATTGTGAAATGGAACTGAAGGCTGCACAAGTCTTCAGTATTTAGCACATATGATAATTAAAAATCATTCATGCAACAGATACATTTTCCTTTAAAACCTGTTCCAAAGCTCTCTCCATTAAAGTTTCTTGCCAGTCACATTGAAATGCCAACTACTTTCTAAGACAGGACAGCTGAGGAGGGAGGCGACGGATTCCAGCATGGAGCAATCTTGCGTTACACTCCTTGGCCACTTTTCTTGGAGCACAAGGGCTATTTATCCTGGTGTCTAGGCTGGAAAATGGCATGGCTGAGCACAGATCTGCTCCTCAAACTGAGGAGTAAGAAAGAAATGCTCAGGCAGTGGAAGCAGTGACAGGTGACCTGGTGGAAGAGTACAGGGATATGGTTTGAATGTGTAGGGATGGGGTCAGGAAAGCCAAGGCAAAGCTGGAACAGGACTTGGCAAGGGATGTGAAGAATAACACAAAGGGATTAGGTAAGTAATTACGGCAGAAAATAAAGGCTGAGAAGAGTGTACCCCCCCTTAGAAGCAAGAGGGGTGAACTGGTGGCAACTGATACAGAGAATGAATGAACTCAATGAATTCTTTACCTCAGCTTTCACTGGGAGTCAGGCTTCCCGCGTCTCTCATCCCTGATCCTCTGGGTGAGTGTGGGGGAAGTAGAGTCCCTTCCACTATAAGCAAAGAGCAGATTCAGGATCACTTGATGAAGCTGAATAATCACAAGTCTATGGGATTGAATGGAATGCTTCCCAGGGTCCTGAGGGAACTGACTGTTGTCACTCTCCATCACATCTGAAAGGCCAGAGCAGTCAGATGAAGTTCCTGGTAACTGGGTAAAGGGAAACATCGCTCCGATTTTTAAAAAGGTGAGAACAGAGGATCTAGGAAACAACAAAGTGGTGACCCTCACCCCTGGGCATTGGAAGATCAAGGAGCGGATTCTCCTGGAAGATGTGCTGAGGCGTATGGTGTGGGTCCAGAGGAGGCCATAAAGATGATGAGAGGGCAGGGACACCTCTCCTGTGAAGACAGGCTGAGAGAGCTGGACTTGCTCAGCCTGGAGAAGAAAAGGCTTCAGCGAGACCTCTTTGCAGCCTTCTGTTGTGTTAAGGGGGTTTATAAAAAGGAGGGAGAGGGACTTTTTGCATGGGCAGAAAATGACAGCAGAAGGAGTAATGGTTTTAAATTTAAAGAGAGCAGGTTTAGATTAGGGATCAGGAAGAAATTATTTACTATTAGGGTGGTGAGGCACTGCAATAAGTTGCCCAGAGAAGCTGTGGATGCCCATCCCTGGAAGTGTTTGAGGCTGGGTTGGATGGGACTTTGAGGAACTCGATCTAGTGGAAGATGTCCCTGTCCATGACAGGTGTGTTGGAACTAGATGCCCTTTAAGGTGTCTTCCAACCCAAACCATTGTATGATTCCATGATTTCTTGATAAAATGGGGTTCTAAGAAATGGAACCCTTTCAAAACCCACCCTGCATGGCCATGCTTATACATCTGGAAATCACAACACATGCTCACTTTCATCCACTCCTGCATGAGTTATAAAGTGATGATTCTCTGCTTTTCATCCCAAAGTAACATCTCAGATGCCCTGCAAGCAATGTGCAATGAAATATTGCTAAAATAATAACCATTTCAGCTGCATATTACAGCTATTCGCACAGCACTTAACAAGTGTGATATGACACAAACTACTGCTGTTCTTCAGAATTAAGAATTTCTATATGACTCATTCCCACTGTTGTTTCCCCGCCCCCCCCCAGTCAAGTACTAATATGACAATCCCCTTCTCCGTGGATCTACTTACATATTTCAACAACCATGGATTTGCTAAAGTGGCTTAGGAAGCTTTAGCTACTTCTGCCCAATCCATGGAATTTGTCCAGGGTCTCTGGAGGCCTGGAAGATGCCCAGGCAGAGCAGTAAACAGGCACTTGAAGCTAAATTCCTTGTGGGCAGGAATCATACCTCTTCTGCAGGCCCTGTACCTGGTGCTGTACTCTAGGTCTGTCTCAGGAGTGACTGGTTTGCTGAAGGTATGGCAGCAGTTTCATAAGCAGGTACGAAGCTTGCAACACAGATGATGATTCAGGGCTCGCACGTTTGCTGGCTCCTGTGTCTGCCCATGTTTCTGTCAGGAGGGAATGACTGATGTGAGCTTTAAACACACATTATACCATCATGGGTCCTGGCTGCACCCATGTAGCCGTGTGTCTATTCCCTGCTTTCATCAGGTGATCCCACGTACGTCTCTGCTAACAGGTTCTCCACCTGCTTCCTCACGTTATTGAACTGTGATCAATAGGAGCTTAGGAAGGCCAGCCAGGCCAGAACTGTAAGTGTATACCTGCTGAGTGTCCCATTTTGGGTGCCTAATTGTCCTCAAGCACTCAAAAAGACCCAACACAGAACAACAGAGAACATTTTCTCTGAGCCTTAGTTTCTCCACATGTAAAGTGAGAATACACACACTTGTCTTAACAGGGTATCACAAGTTATCAAAGAGTGGACATTGTGCTTGTTTTGGTCCTCCTCTGTACCTTACTGAACAGAGCAGCAATGCATTCACAACTAGGGTGTTAGCAATGTGTTTTCTCAAAGCTTTGGTAGCTTTCTCACAGCCCAATCCCTCTTGGTATACACGTCTTCTAAAGAAAGGCTCTGGAAAGTGGGAAGGAATAAATGTAAAAATCATACTGAAAAGGCTCAGAGATGCCAGTCATAGTCACAATTCTCACTGGTCAGAACAGAAGAGAGCTGAATGCATTAGGAACCCTTTGCTAGCAATGTGGTCTACTCTAGTTTTCTCTGTTGCACATTGGAACATTTATTATTACAAATGTTAAAGCAATTTCTGCCTTCAGAACTCAGAATGAAACTTCTGTGGATTGTCTCTGTAGAAATGCATTCAAAGAGACACTAAAACAAACTTGCTCTTCACAAGAACAAATTCCTGTCAGCTTGGGAAACTGCCAGTTGTGTGGCATTAGATGTAAAAAAGGACTCTAGCAACTCATCTCAGGCATCCTTTCTCATGCTGCACATTAATGCTGTGGATGAGTCAGTACAGCTGAGTAGGAGAACCAGACAGGTTTGAATCACCACTTTTTCCCCATCTCTGAAGCAATACTATTTCCATGCAAATAATTTCAACCTCAGAGTCATAGAAAAAGCCCAGTAGTGGTGATCACTAACCTCACACCCCAGAAGGAATTGACTGGTTAATGAAAATTCACAGCTGTTTCATGTTTAAAGACACTGATCTATGTAAAAGGAAATGAGCTAATTAATCTTAAAATCTTGGAAAGTATCTCCAGAGGTATCTGGAGAGACAGCAAGCTCCATTTCAGGGTTTCTCTGAAACCATGTCTTATTTTGCTCTTTCCCTTTTTGTTCAAATGGATGTATGAGAGGTTTGAGAAACACTGCTGAGTCTGACTGGATAAATGTTTAAAATCTGAAAAAGAACAGATCTTTAAGTATAGAGAAGCAAAAAAGAAGCAGTGTGGGTTTCTGGTACTCCATCAGGTGGATCTTATAGTTGTCTTGAGCTGAGCAGGCTCTGGAATTGAAAGCTCTGCAATACGTGGGAAGATGCCTTCACACGCTTAGAAAGTAAATTGAGAACGTTTATTGATTAAGTGCTATTTGTATGTGCGAAACCACCAGCTTTCTGCATATTACTTATGCTGACAGATAATGCTTATTTAATGCTTGATTGATTTTTTTATACCTTTTATTTATCCTCTAATAATAAAATTAAGTACAAAAGCTAAATAAACCATTTTTAGGTAGCTAAGTAAGACAGTTTTGAATTTTTGCAAACAACTGTATGAGAATTCTGTGCTATTGAACTGGTATTTCTCACAAAAAAGTTGGTACTATACCTGTTACAGCCATTGTATAGTATAATGACCCGGAGCCACAAAAGTCAGCTGAAATAAGTAAAAGGAAAAGTAAATTGTGACTGCCACATTTTATTAGTTTTATTAGTTTCACTACAGAACTTAGAAACAGAAATATGATGTATAAGACTTTTATGCTTTTGTTTGTTTTTCCTATCTGCAACTTTATTCTAAAAACTTACTTCTGTTTTCGGAAGAAAAATCAAGAACGAACAAAATCATTGCCTTTATGTGAGAAATCTCTGTGTGTGTGTGTCCATTGAAGGAACCTCTAGCAACCTTAAGAACAAAATGTTAGTGCTCTTGACAAGATTGGCATGTTCAGAAGTGTAGAGGTATGATATACAGAGTACAAGAGGCTTTGTAGTTCAGTACGCTCAACCTAGGGAGCCTTGATCCT
>VRYO01001463.1:88401920-88412713 GCA_009812075.1 Sialia sialis | reverse complement strand
GAATATAAGCCGCACCTTTTTCATTGAAGAATCCAGCCTACCCCAGTGGTGCGGCTTATATTCAGGTGCGGCTTATCTATGGACAAATCCCAGCGAAACGCCAACCCGGAAGTGAGAGCCGGCCAAGCAGAGTGGCAAGTGGGAGCCGCCAGGAGCATGGGACTGCCCGGAACGGGGGCTGCGCAAGGGCGGGCCGGCCCCTGTGCCACCGGGAGCCGTTGGGAACGGGGGAATGGCCAGGAACAGGGGGTGCACAAGGACGGGCCGGCCCCTGCCGCTGGGAAGCTGGGCTGTGTGGGGCCGGGCTGGAGCGCCCCGCCCCCTCTGCCGTGTGGAGTTAAAAAAAAAAAAAAAAAAAAAAAAAAAGCGCAGCTTATATTCGGGTGCGGCTTATATATGGACAAATCCCGTGGTCTTCCCAGCTACCTGGAAATGTGGCTTATATTCAGGTGCGGTTTATAATCGTGAAACTACTGCACAGTAATTTCACACGTATAAGGCGCACCTTTTTGACTGAAGTTTTTATCTGAACCTGGATGTGCGCCCTATATGCCAGTGCGCCTTATATACGGACAGATTCGGGAAATTGCCAACCTAGAAGTGCGAGCTATGGCGGCCGCCGCAGCAGCTGCCATGGCAACGAGGGGCACTGTGGTGAGGAGCAGCGCCGCGGTGAGGGAGGACTCCGCAGCGAGGGCAGGCGCCATGGCACGGGGTGGCTCTGCGGCACGCGGCAGCTTCGTGGCGAGGGGGTCAGCATGGCGAGGGAGGGCTCCTCAGCAGGGGGAGGGTGCCTGGGGCCGGGTTTAAAGGCTATGCTGGTATGTGAAAAGTGTTTGCAAACTGAGCACCTGCCATAAATCCCCCCCCCCTTACTAATTTGTTACTTTGTTGCGTGCTGATCCTCCCTGCAAAAAAATGTGCGCCTTATACGCCAGTGCGCCTTATATACAGATGAAGTACGGGGACTTGCCGACAACCTGGAAACACGCCTTATACTCCAGTGCGCCTTATACACGTGAAATTACTGTAATTGAGAAGGTTTGATCCTGCTCCAGTCTGCAGTATGTCCCCAAATGTCCCTGCAAAAAATCAGGGGGACATGGGGCTGCTGCAGATGTGGTAATTCAGGTTGCTCACAGGTTGACTTGGCTGGAGTGCCGACGGCTAGGTGCCATCTCCATCTGCCCAGTTTAACTCCGCAAAGTTATCTTAACCTAAATGGAGAAAAGAAATGAAAAAATAAAGCAAGGAAAAATTCTTTCTAGGGAAACAGTGTGTGGGTGAGGATCCATAGTTATGCAGAGTCCCCAAAGGTGCAAAGGAGAGCTGCCTTATTGCAAAAAACAGATCTTTTTAAGGAGTCAGGCCTTTATCAGCTACATAGCTTTAAATCATAATAAACATAATTCAACCAAACACCATACACCACCATGTGAACGTGCAATGGTTATATATATAACTTGTTTTTCTACCCCTAATTCAGCTAAGTCTTCTTCCCACAGTTCTTTTCTGCTTAGCCGAAGTAACAAGCCAGAACCATGATTTTCCTTCTGTAAAGGTTTACTTATTAGTAACAACAGTGAACATAGAAGAATGTAATAATTTCATTGTCTAGTCCTCAATTCCCAGCTTGAATACATTGCTGAATATTTCCCAAAAAAGGGACCTGACGTAAAACTTCATAAAGTGTCTAGTGCCTACTAAAATAAAAGCTATATATTGACTAAATAGGCACATAGCATCGACTTCTCTTCAACCATAACATATTTAGCCTGTTTCTGTAACTCAGTTACTTTCCCGGGATTTTTTTTATTATGCACAGACAAGCAATTAAGATAGATATTCCAAATTCTCATCCTGGGAACAACCCCTATCAGCAGGTTTGAACATCTGATGGAGAGCTCAAAAGCAATCTTCATATTTTAAAGAAAGGTAATATCCCTGTGGTTCTCTGACAAATAGATCTGGATTGTATTTCAGTTGTCAGAAGCCAGAGTATCCATCTCCTTCACTTCAGTGCTAATAGTGCATGGAAAGCAAAACATGTTTAATTTGCATCAAGCCTTTCAGTGTCTCTGCTTTTTGTAATAAAGAAGTGTTTGCTGTGAGCTGGTGGCAAGAAAAAAAAACAAACACCCCACCTCTTTACAGAGTATGAGAGAAGAGTGCTGGCTTCCAAGCCTAGTTCTTCTGAACACTGGTGGATTATATTTCCAACATTGTCCCTGTCACATTTCCAGGAGCCTCATACAGGAAAGATTTTTAATTATTTTTGTCTTTTCTTCCACTTTCATTTTCTCCTTCCTTCCTTCCTTCCTTCCTTCCTTCCTTCCTTCCTTCCTTCCTTCCTTCCTTCCTTCCTTCCTTCCTTCCTTCCTTCCTTCCCTCCTTCCCTCCTTCCCTCCTTCCCTCCTTCCCTCCTTCCCTCCTTCCCTCCTTCCCTCCTTCCCTCCTTCCTTCCCCTTCTCTTCCTTTTTCCTAGGAACTGGTAAAGAAGAAAGGTGTGAAAAACATCTTTATCCCGACCCTCTGATTGGAAACAGGATGTTTTGTAGTTTCTTTTACAGAGTCAGATAGGCAGCGATGTAAGAGTGTGGCACTCACAAGACCTGCTCTGCTGTCACACCGGCTGATCTGTGCGCAGAGCAGGGCAGAGACTCACCTTTGTGGGAATGAGGTCTGCACAGACCTGTGTGAGGCCAATGGGCACCACAGTTCTCACCTGCTCCCAGGCTCACCTGGTGGCCTCCAGGTTGGCAGGAGAGTGGCTCTGGAGGCCCAGCATTGAGCCCAGACTGGGCAAAGGTGGGATGAGCAGCAGCTGGCATAGGGCACTGCCAGTGGTGCTGTAAGGTTTTATCTTCTGGAAAGGGAGCTTTTACAAAGGCATGTAGTCATAGGACAAGGGGCAATGTTTAAATTGAGAGAAGGTAGGTTTAGATTCGACATTAGGAAGAAATTCTGCACTGTGAGAGTGGTGAGGCACTGGAACAGGTTGCCCAGAGAAGTTGTGGCTGTCCTCTCTCTGGAGGTGTTCAAGGCTGGGTTGGATGGGGCTGTGAGCAGCCTGGTGTAGTGGAAGGTGTCCCTGCCCATGGCAGTGGGGCAGGAACCAGATGCTCTTTAAGGTCCTTTCCAACCAAAGCCATTCTATGATTTTATGATTCTGTGATTTGATGTGTTGCAAGCTTTGTACCTGCTCATGAAATTCCTCATATGCCTTCAACCTTCAACAAACCTCGCATTACTAATGATCAGAGCACGGCACCAATATTGGGTCTTCAAAGGAGGCATGATTCCTGCCCACAAGGAATTTAACTTTATGTGCCTGGTCCGTTTACTGCCCTGCCTGGGCTTCTTCCAGGTCTCCAGAGACCATGGACAAATTCTGTAGACTGAGCAACAGTAGCCAAAGCTTCCTAAGCCGCCTTAGCAAATTTGTGGATTTTGAACTATGTAAGTAGACCCATGGAAAAGAGGATTGTCATATTGAGGCTTTGCAGGGAAAAAAAGGGAGAACCGATGTCCCAGTAAAGCTGAAGTTTGGTATTTCTAAGGGGAGTGAATAAACAACAATCCAGTGTGGGATGGGTGGCGGAGATACTGGCTGGGCATCCCAGCTGAGTAGATGTGGTGGGAAGCACAGGTGGAGGAGCTGGAATCCGACCCCGTGCACGTCACTTTTCGGGGTTCAGGGCAGCTCCCTCGTGCTCTGGGCCATCTCCGTTCTGGAGGACCGTCCAAGAAGGAGACAGACCACAGGGTGATGTGGACAGGACCAGCTCACGCCAGTCTGTCGCTGCGGCTCTCCCAGCTCTCTTGCGCCTCCACTGGGGCCTGTCTCCGACGACTCCCCATCATCGCGGCCCCTCTGAGGTTCTCCCGTGGGGGAAGAGGTGGGGGAAGGAGGGAAGTCTCCTGAGATGCCCCGATACCGACCCGCCGGGCGGACAGCAAACCCCGGCGGTGCCGCGGAGCGCACCTGTGGGCGATGTCCGCACCGCGTCCCCGCATCCCGCACCGCGCCCCCGCATGCCGGGCCGGGCGCTCCCGCCGCTCCCGGGGCGCGCCCCGCGGCGCCGGTGCCGGCGGCGGGGCGGTGCCGGGGCGGGCGGCCGCCAATGGTGCGGCGGAGGCGGTGCGGGCGGTTGCAGGAACACCCGCGAGGTGACAGCGACGCGCCGCCCTCCCGGCGGCGAGCGGGCGCCGGTGAACATGGCAGAGGAGCGGCGCTGAGCCCGCGCTGCCGCCCGGGGAAGGGCGGTCGCCCCTGCACGCCCCGCGTCCGCCGAAGGGAGCGCAGCGCCGGCGCCTCCGCGGGCTGTGTGTGATGGTGGGGGCATGGCGGGGCAGCCGGCGGCCGCGGCGCTGCTGAGGCGGGGGGCGGCTGGTCCCGGTCCCGGCCCCGGCGGCGGCGGCAGCAGAAGCAGCAGCAGTATCGAGCGGAGGCTGCCTCCCTCTCCCCGCTGAGAGAAGGAGGGAGCGCCTCGCCTCGCCGTGCCACCCGCCGCGCCGCCGCCATGCTGCCCGGGGTGGGGGTGTTCGGCACCGGGCTGACGGCGCGGGTGATCGTGCCGCTGCTGAAGGCGGAGGGCTTCGCCGTGAAGGCGCTGTGGGGCCGCACGCCCGAGGAGGCGGAGGAGCTGGCCAAGGAGATGAGCGTCCCCTTCTACACCAGCCGCATCGACGAGGTGCTGCTGCACCAGGACGTCGACCTGGTCTGCGTCAACCTGCCGCCGCCGCTCACCCGGCAGGTCGCCGTCAAGACCCTGGGTGAGTGCCCCGCCTTGGGCTTGGGATTCGCGCTCGTTCTCGGGCTGAATGGAATTGAAGCTCCCCGCTCAGCGCGGAGTTTTCCCTTCGCTTTACTCTTCAGCCTTCTTCCCCATTCCCCGTGTCCCCGGAGAGGGGCTGGCCGAGCTGCGGGTGCAGGCCGAGGACCGGCGGGGCGCGGGCAATGGTGCTGCGGCAGCTCGATGTGACATCCCGTATCCTCGGTCCCCGCCGGCGTGGTCCCTCCGCACTGGGGACCCGCCCCTCCGGGATGTTCGGGCGAGCCGAGCCTGGGCAGGGCCGGGCCTGACACCTAAGGGTGCGGGAGGAGGGAGCAGGTGTCGTCCGTGTGGTAGTAAAAACGAGAAAGTCGCGGTAAAAGGAAGGAAATAATCATCCCGCCCGCCGGTGCCCATCCGCGGCTGGCAGGGGTGCGGGGATCCGAGCATGGCGCCCAGCCTGGGGCACCCGCGGCGCTCGGGGAGTGCGGGTGTCCGCGCTGCCCCCGGGACCCCAGCTGCGAGCCAGAGCCCTCTCCGGCTCTCTGGCAGGAAGCGGTGACAGCAGAGGAAACGCTGTTGCAGCCCAGGCTCAGCGAAGCTCACGTACAAAGGGAAGGAGGGACTGAAAAAGTAGGCATGCACTGTGGTGAGCTGCTCTGGATTCAGGCGTGCAAAAGCGGGCCGCATCTCGCTTTCCTCTGTGTGAGCACAAGTCTGAGCTTTACTCTTCCCGCTTCGGGATCTCTGGTCCTCGGACACTGGCTTTCCGATGGATTTTAATGGATATACCCTCTGCAGTAAAGAATCCTTAATTTGTCCCCGCAAATATAAGTGACAAGAGGTGAAAATGAGAGGAAAAAGCTGTGAGGTGTCGTCGCAGAGAGCGTGGAGGTTTATGAGCCAGGGTGGCTGGTTCGGCTCCGGGGCTGCGGCTAAGGAGGCTGATTGCTATCGCTCTCGGCCTCGCAAATGTGTGTGGTGTGTCCTAGTGTTAAATTGCTACTAGCATACTCATTAGAATTAGTCACCATTCAAATGCTGCTAATGTCACAGCCAGCTACTGTTTTCAACATTTAAAATTATGCAATTAAGGAAATTAAGTCAGTACCTAAAGAAAAAAAACTGCCTCAAGTACAGTATAGGCATTTGTCTGGAATCTTTGCTCACTCAGTGTTACTTTCTGTACTCGGAAATGCTTGTTCTTTGAGTCAGAACATTTGCTTTTTTTTATAATACACTTGGCTTTTTTGTGAAGATGCTACGCTTGCCCCTGAAACCTGACTTGCTTGCCAGAATGATATGTGAATGAATTTGCAACGTAGAAGTACATATCCCACAAAATACATATAAAGCACAGTATAAGGTAACAGGGTTCCACGTTTGGCACACATTAATTTGACTACAATTGTGTCAGTTTTCCTGTGACACTCTCTTCCTGCAGGTGTTGCTCATGGAAGTGTCCGGGCTTGCCTTGTGCTCTTAGAGGTAGAGTCCCATGAGGTTTCGGGCAGACACATGGCATCTATTAGAAGAACAAAATTTCTGAAATAATGAAATACAATTGGTGGGCTTTTTCTTAGAGGGTCAGATGCATATCTAGCGTAATAAAGTAATAATGTTTTGTCCTTCTCTGAATATTTGCAGGTTGAAGAAGGAAAAAAAGTCTCTTCTCAAACATGAGCTGAGTTTATGAATGGTTCTATGAATTGATGTAGTTGAGATGTTAATGGTAACTTGCTAAAGCAATCTGCTAGCAACAGACCACAGCAGGAAAAAAAGGTGTTTTCTTCCTGATTAATAAAACAGCATATTCTTGTTTCCCTTTCAGCTCTAGTTAAAGCGTTTCTTCCCTTTCCCCAGCAGTTGTTACTTGTATGTTGTAGGGGTAACAAAGTTTGTGTAAAAATGCATGGAATGGTCATTGAACAGGAACTAACTAAACAGGTTACAAGATGATAATGTGCAACATCTGATAATATTTTTATAGTGTTTTACTTAAAACATTATTACAGAAAGATATCCTGGGCTACAAATAATTCTTCTCACAGTTATCTCAGGTAAATTTTCTTAATTTTTTAAAAAATACAAACATTAGGTCTATAGGTGCAAATGAGGAGCTAGAGCAGAAGTTCCTAAACTGTTAAGAGGAATCTCTCTCTGCTGGCAGCTCTGTCTCCTGGTCCTGCGTGCTCTTCATGGCTTGGGAATTGCTGTGCCCTGGAGTGATTATTTTGCTTTAATCAATGAATTTTCTAGTTTGTGAGAGAGACTGCAATTCAAGTGGGAGGTTCAGAATTCTCTGGTAAACATGGCCAGTGTTGTATAGACTGAGAAAAGCAAATGATGAACAAACATTCCTTACTCTTGAAATTTCACACGAAAAATACTATGTAGCAGCTAGTGATAGTACATAGATGGGGATACCAGAGGTTTTACAGATGGAGATTTCAGGAGGTCTAAACATGTCCTGCATTGCAGTTAAGAGGTTGAGAAATCATGAGTTGCTTATTAATAACATGCATGTCTGGCTTCTCTTACAGAATGCATATCTAGCCTGGGAAGAGACAAGGACAAACTCTTCTTTGGTACCCATATTTTATTTTAAATGGTCTTGTTTCCCAAAGCTGTGAACTATCTCATTTAGTGATGTTTCATTATTAAAAAGTAAAACCCCAAGGAAGTAGTAGGTAGTGTTTCCATCGCCCATCTGCAGCTGAGCTTACACTGTGAATTTGCAGCACATTGAGTCCCCTCTGTATTTCTGATGCAGATTCCAGAGGTGAAGGTGGGGTGAAACAGGTGTCCCCACAGCTGTGTTTAACTCTCGCCACTCGGCAGGAAGAACTCAGTTGTGTTTTCACTGATGCACCTGACATGTAGATGCTGCTTGAAATGTGTTTTTGGCACAGTGGCCCATCAACTGCTGTTGAAACAGAAATGTATGAATACATGCTCCAGCTGAGGAAGTCCCTAAATTGTGGCTTCCTGGCAGCTGTTGAGCGAAGAGCTTCAAGCTTGCCTGTTAGCTTTTCCTCTACATCTCTGCTGCCCATCTCCATTAGAAACAGATTCCTGAGCTGCATCTGACTCCATGGTAGTTTTTGTAGAAGTAGGATCAATGTTGGGCAAGTCTTTGGAACCAACTGAGAAATCAGAAGAGAATTGGAAACAAGGCTGGTTTGTACAAGGACCAAAAGCACAAATAAAACCCGTGGTGTTTCATGTGAAATATGCTGATGGCCTCTGTCACTTGTAGATAAAAGGAATCAAATTCCTTGTTTGCTTCTATGAAATGGGCCGGATTGACTCTTTCCCTTTCTTGCCCCTGGTCTGTACTGCTCACTTAAGAACTATTTTTATTATTGCTTTGAATTCACTCCCTAAAACATAGTACAAAACTGCTGTCCTGTCTGATTTGCTTGTTGGTGGTCAAGAAAGGTCAGTGGGTGAATATTAAGGTAAGCATTGAGAACAATCCTGCTGTTGAATATGGGTGGTTTCCCTTCTCTTTGAACTGAAACATGCAGTGTGTTTGCCAGAAGTTGTCCTCTTTTTCCCTCCCTGAATGCTTCAGCAATACAATCATATCCCAAGCCTGGTCAGACAGGGAGATGTGTTTGTGTACAGGGATGAAATACATCACCTGTTGAGTGTCTATTTGTGCCCAGCATCAGAAGAGCTCCTAGTACAGACAGTATGATGTGAGCCTCCACCTAGTTGAAAACTGTCAACACGTCACTTTTCTCAGTGTAATCCCTCCTCAGTCAATTAGATATGACATTCTTCAGATCCTGACGGAAACACTTGCTTTGTGAAACTGAGTAGCTGCCACATCAGGTGAACTGACTTACTGTGTGTGGTTCTGAGAAGACCTTGGTGACAATTCATCTTGAAGGCACAGATATTTCTACGTGCCTGGTCCTGTTGGTATTTGCATCAGGCCAGCTTGGATAAAGAGAACTTATTCCTGAGTTCCACCTAAGTGCTTCTTGGGAGCAAATGTTTTGCTGTTGAGAAGACTCAAGTACCAGATGTTTAGCGTATCTCTGGAGATGTTATCCTTGATTCTATTTACAGTTGTTTTGCTTACTCTTTCATCCCAAGTTAAGGACAGGAACACTGAGCTGTGTGTTGAGTGTTTACTGCACGTGTTTGCAGCCATGTCTATACAGTATTAGTTTTAAAAATGTTTGTGTTCTAGTAGCACATGGTAGGAGTCTGTTCTGCCTGGGGACTACACAGACTATGACTTTCCCAGCCTTCCAGAAGCTGCTCCTCTTAAGGAGCACTTAAAGCTTTTTGCTGATTGGTGGCTCTTCTATACTTGATCGTGGTCATGAGGGAGCATCTTTATTTAGAGAGGAACATAAATAGTACTGCTCAGATCCTTACCTTCCCACCCCTTCTCAGGAAGCACTGGCACCACACAGGCGTGCAGTATAGGCCTGCTGTCCAAAATGTGTTTGTGCGAACTCCTTGTTAAAACACTGGCAATATTATTGCTGGATCTGCCTCTGAGGTGGGAGGAACATCAAGCTGCAGTGAAGTAATTTACAGATCTGATGCAATCTCTAATTAATTTCTAGGTTCCTCTGCACCCATGCAAATCAGGCAGATGTTAGGGTTGTAGCAGTGGATAAAACTCAGTCCAGAGTTTATAAAGTAATAGGATTCTTGGGGAAGAGATGCCCTATTAAGGGAAAACATTGTCATGACTATTTATTATTAATAGTAGTGTAATTTATGTCCTGTAGTATTGTGTTTAAATTTGACCTCACAGCAGTGACTTTCAGCAGAACACACTCCTCTACTTGGAAGGCAGATGACTTTGCGGCATATTAAATGTGAATTATGGTCATCTTACTGCAAAATAAGTCAAATGAAGTGCTGTCTGTCTTTAATCAGCAGAGCAAAGGCTGAGATGCCTTTTTTCTTTTTTTACATTTATTGGAAAGGCAGTCCAAAGAGCCTGCTGGCAATTGGCTGCATGACATCTTTCTACTCGAGTGATGAAGGTATACCACAGAAAATGGCATCTAAGTCTTCCATTGACCTTTTTCTCTCAGTACAGCAAACCTTTAATGCCAGTATTATTCCTGTAAAATTCCTACAGAGATATTGGGCCTCTGAGACACTTGAGGTAAAGACCAGTGTTCAGGTTTAGAAACAAAACTAATAAAAATAATAATAAAAAACCAGAAAACTCCCTACCTCTTGTTTCCTTTCTGACCTTCAAATTAAAGACATGTTTTTTTGTTTTTTTTTTCCAATTGCTCTCTTCTGTGTGAAAGTAGCCACCAGGTCAGTTGTTACACTGGTAGGTGGGTTGGGAGCCCAGAATGGACCAGACTTGGAATACTGCAGCACTGAGCTCTCACTGTGATGATGCATCCAAATTTGCCCAGCTTAAAAAACAGCCAGTTGTGATGGAAGTGGTTGTTTTAAACAGTGCTAGATATGATGATCCTGCTGTGATCCTGTGTCTGGTCAGGTCAGTGTGTGTTGCTGTATTTTGCCCTATTTAAACAGGGCTTGGCCTTGGGCATCCCAAGATGCTGTCTCCAGACCTGTGGGCAACTAAAGTGGGTTGGACCGAATCTTCTCAGGATGGCTGCAGGTGTAGCCTTGGCCCACTCAGCTGGAGGAGGACAGATGTGGAAAGCAGAATCTCTCAAGCTTGGTAGGTTACAGCCTGCTGACAGATTTTACTCTGTAGGTGAGTTGGTTGAAACAATGGTAGCCCAAGGCCAGCCCTGCTTCTCCCTGTAATTTAAATGGCAAAATGTGCCAGAGCACAGACACCCTTCTTGCATCTGCTTGACTGCTGGGGGCTTGGACCTTTGGAATTGTGAAGTGAAGAAAATGAGAGCAGTGCTGACCTCTGCCACTGTTTGATTTGATCTGTCACGCTTTGTTAGGCAGACCCTATAGTCAGGGATATTACCTTGAAGAGAAATCTTTATTTTAGTGTATGTGTTGGGGCTGCTGCTTTTTTTTTTTTTTTTTTTTTTTTTT
>VRYO01001463.1:88321181-88393162 GCA_009812075.1 Sialia sialis | reverse complement strand
TTAGCCTGGCCTGTGCCTGATTTGGCAGTGGTTCCCATGCAGTGTATTTCAGGGTGTGCAGCAAGCATTACAGACAGGTGGGCTCAAACTTACTTGCTGTTGTTTGAATAGAGTTAAATGCCCAATGATACTGTTAAGGGCACCCCTGCAGCCTTCTTCAGTGAGACACCTTCTTAGCGCATGCAGTACTTGCGTATACTCCAGGCAGCTCCAGCCAGTGGTTTTTAAACAAGAAGTTGCTTGTGGGTGACTTCAGACTGATCTGTGGTTCAGTCATGCCCAGTGTAGAGGAAGAGCAAACTAAGTGTTGTCCATTTCTCACTGGGTTTACAGCCTGTAGTGGCACACTTTTAAACACCGGGCTTGGAAGAGGGAGCTAAGGGAACTGTGACTTGCTTGACCCGGCCCCATGAACAACTCAGCCTTTTCCTATCATGGGTATGTCTACAGTGTGCATGACTTTGTATAGCTGAGCTGTGTTTTTCTCCTCCTGGCTCCTTTTTATGCAAGTTTTTCTCGTGTGAAATATTTTGGATTAGATGAGGTTTACAGGGAGGAGTTGACATTACATTTCAAGGTTTGCTTCTGCTATTGCATTGGCATACTGACATCATATCCCCTGGGGTCAAACCTCTGGGATAAGAGCCAGTATTTTAAAAGATTTTTTTGCAGGGTGGAGGAATATATTGTAATTTCACCTCCTATCAATTTGACCTCTCCCTCTTACATTGCTTGTTCATTATTTCAGATTCCACCTCTACAACTGTGTTAGCCCTTATTGTAATAATTTGTGCTTAGCCATCTGCTTAGGAGTCATTGATAATACTGCATGCATCTTGATCTCCTCCTGACTCATTTCTGACTTGCTGGTACATCCCTATATGCTGTTAAGCCATCTTTGAAGCTCACTGTGTCACAGCAGCATATATGGGGGTAAATCTACTTCAGTCAGCCAAGTGGTACCAGCGTGAAACTGGAGTGACCAGAAAATCATGTCTCCTTTCTTCTGGATTATGTACAGCAGAGAGGGGTGAAAGCTTCAAGTAAGCAGAGAAAATTTTGAAAGCAGCTTTTTGATTTCCCTACCAAAGAGTCTGGCCAAGTATGCTGAAAGTAATTCCAGAGACCACAGGCTGATTTGAAGTGGGTCCCTGGAGTTGCATAAACAGACCATGCATTATTCATGAGCTAACTGAGCCTTTGCCCTCCTCCAGCAGACTGGGACAAGCAGAAATGTGCTTGTTTCCTTCACCTGGTTGACTGGCCCTCTGGGAAGGCTCTTCGCAGAGCGGAGTGGAGAGCAGAGAAGGCTGCTGATACAATTAGGCTGATTTGCACTGTGACTTAGGAGCAGTTCTGAGAAGCCCATGTGAATTCACTTATGATTTGTTAGTGCTGTGTTTGTCAGACAGCCATCAATGAGGATCAGAAGTCTTGGGTTCACAGAAATGGTGCAGGAGGGAAAGACTGCCTAGGTACCAGTGTACCTGTGTGCTAGACCCATGGGCTCAAGCACATCTCATCCTTGTTCCCCCTGCACTCATTTGCAGAAAACACAAATAACAGTAATTTTAATTAGAAGCTGTTGAATGTGGCCTCCTTCAGTGTATTGCAGAATAATAATCTTGTGGAAAGCATACCTCACCCAGCAGGAATTCAGCAAATCCAATAACAGGCTTATGATGCTGGATCTGGCATGGGAGGTTTCAGCTCAGCTGACCATAAACTGACTGGAGAACAGAAAGGGCTACCCTTGTTTGTACCCATAGCTATGATGCTCATGTGGGGTGTGTTTGTGGGAGAACTGGGTGTTGTGTGTGGTTTTTCCTTGAAGCATCTTGTCACAGGGAAGCTAAGTTGGCATAGAAATGTGAACTTGGAGCAGTTGAAGTGGCCACAGAAAAAGGAGTCTTGTTGGTGGCTGTTGTACTTTTCCTTCGTGCTCTGTCAACCTTGCAAGTTCCACATCTGACTACTTCCTTAGTAGCTGATCTCCTCTGATTTTATTGTACCAACAATGCTAAAATGACATCTTGTTCCCTCCCATCCTCCACTGCTTACTTTGCCATTTAAGCTCTGAACTACAATAGTTGTAACGTTAATGTGCCATGAGCAAAACCTACTAAACTGCTGTGATCTGACAGGGAGAAGATGAATGTTGTCACTTGAATGTATTCTTCCAAGTTTTACTTATTGTTATGTATGTAGCAGTGGGTATTTTAGCTGGTACAGATGTGCAATAATGTTCTTAGTCCCAGGACTGCACTTTCTTCTAGTAGTCACAGTTCATTGCAAAAAAAAAGTTGTTCAGGGAGGGGACTAGCATAATCATGCCATTCTATAATGATACTGGAAGAACAGGATATATTATGTCTTTGGAATAAGCTGCTATGGATTCATCATGAAAACAACACCTTGGGTTTGGGTTTGGGTTTGTCTCTGACAGGCCAGCTCTCTTACTGTGTCATATGTTCCTAGGCATTTGAGACAGGCAAAGCTCTTGAGGTCACCTAACCAATCTCCCGGACAGAGAAGAGTTCTCTCTACATTTTTGTGATCTATCTAATCTTAAATATTTTCCTTGATGGAGATTCCATCACAATCATCTCTCTGTTGAAAGAGGTACTTTGTAGTCAGACTATACTGTCCTTTATTAATTTAATCACATTATTTCCAGGTAACTGCTGTTTTTAATATCTCAATGAGTTCTCGTCAATCCTTGTTGTTCCATTCTTTGAATTCACATATACCTGTACTTCTACATTGATGTCATATTGTCTGTTGTTGTGATTGATGAAATTACCTCAGTTTACTAATACCTCACATAATCTGCTGAACTGCATTCAGATGCCATTAAAATGGTTTGGGGGTTAGACCACTGTAACAGAAAAGGTTGGAGCTGAATAATCCCCCGGATCAGTTTCCAACTGAAACCATATCCCAGTGGTGTAGTAAAAAGCAAAAAATAATGCTGTGGTCACAGTCCATCTTCTGGTGTGTGGTCAGATGATCCATGACAACATCTGAACCATTTAAGCAAAATCAATGCTGAATGTGTAAGCAGCCACTACTGTAGAGCTATCTGGATCAGAGAAGCATGCACAAGAAAACTGTGTTTTCCCAGACCTTTGGCAATGGCTGTTAGCAAACAAGGGTTTATGTTTTCCCTCCATACCCCTACAGGTGGTGTGCAGGATGTGGTTGGGTGTGCTTTCACACTGCTCTGCTCTCTGTGAAGACAGGCTGCACAAAGGTGCTGGATCTGATGTGCCTGTCCATCATGGCTGTGTCAGATAGGCAGGTAGACAGTGACTGATTTTCCTTTTTCAGCTCTTCAGTGAGCAGCTCAGTCTATTCATTGCATGCCTGCCAGCAGCTCTTGCCATTCAAGTGGGTGATGTTCTAGCAGCATTTCAGAGCTGGCAGAAAAGGGTGATCAGATGCAGCCAGTTAAAAAATCTAAGCATATGCTTTACAGGAACATTTGTTCTGAATGCCTCAGCTGAAAATGGAATTTCACAACATCAAGGCAGAACAGTCTCACAGGGGAAATAGTGGCCTTTGGGGCAGCTTACTTAAGTATTAGATGCACTGAGGTGACATGTCAGCTCTGCATTAAGGAGGTCAAGGATTTTGCTGCATCAGGAAACGCAGAGGTGGATACAGCCTGCTGAGCCCAGAGGTCTTGTTAGTGAACATGCTGTGGGTGTTACAGAAGCATAGCTAGAGTGGATGGGATTGTTAAACGTTAGTATGGTAGTATTAGACCCTGTGGATTTGTAGGTTTATTCCTCAGGTTGTATCAACACATTATAAAATATATGTAACATTGCAGCTGAGGTGATACCTCATGAAGGGAGACGTTCCCTCAAACAAGCTCCCCCTTGCATGATGAATTTTTGAGGGACAGTTTCTTCTGTCTCTTTAAGGTACTATGGGATACCAGTCTCATAACATAATGATGTTAGGTTACCCACCCTGTGTCAATGCCCTCAGTCATCTTCTCAGGAGAATGGCTGAGAGCTGTATGAGGATAGAAGCATAGAATGATGAAATGCAATTGTTGCATTAAAAGACCCAACTGTAATACGTGAAGAATGTGTGGCACATTAAACCTGTCTTGTTCACATAGAAACTCCTATACAATTCACAGTATTTGTAAATATGTCAGTTTAATGCTTCTCTGCACCTATCAGCAAAGCTTTCTCTCCCTTGGGTTAGTCAGACCTGATAGCTTCTGAAACTGCACCCTGAATTGTGTGACAAATGGTACTGAACTCTGAATATTGCTGAATAACAACTAATTTTGAATTCAGGAAAAAAATCCTACAATCAAAGCCATTTTTTGAAGTTCTTCATTGTCTCCTTAGGGTCATTTTAAAACCTCATCCTTGTTATGATAGAGGAGCCCTTTACTCCCTTAGTAGAACAAGATTGTACCAGCAGTAACCAAGCTTTGGGTATTCTTCCCTGGACACATTTCACCAACATCAAGAAATGTAACATAATGCAGTTGTTGGTGATCTTAGAGTTCTTTCAGATTTGTATTTGTAGTTTAATTCATACAATATTTCCTTGTAGACTGTAGCTCCTGAATAAGTCACCTGCTAACTTGTGACAGAAATGTGCCATGCCATGAGGCTCCTAGTGACTAGTGTGATGTGCCTACTTCTTAACTGAGTTGCCTCTATTCCATAGATAAATTGAGTTGAGCTTTTGTAAAGCCTGTGAAAATGCATGATTTTGTGTATTTGGTGATAGCAAGCCCTCCTTCTAAGTGACAACACTGGTCTCTTAAGTAGTCCATAGTAAGCAACAGTTTGATTTAGTCACTGCTCCTCAGAAAAAAATCTGAAATGCACTGTATATGCTATGAAAATAATGTGAAATAACAACATTTTATTGTGGCTCAGTCAGAGATGCTGAGAATTTTAAGAGCTGTTGGATGGTAAAGTGTTAAAACACATTGCCCTGTGGGATGCTAATGTAGCCTGGGCTGAAACGAAAGTCCGTACAAGTCTAAATGAGCTAGTTGTCCAGGGAATTATTCTGCTTTGGACTGGGTCCTTTGGATAAGATTTTCAGAAGCAGTCAGTGCTCAACTCCTAACTTCAGTGGGAGTGGAGAACACAATGCTGAGTTTTCCTGCTGGATTTAACATCATCTTTGAGTGACTCAAAGGCACTGAAGGGAGGAAAAATAATCTACATTTTCAAGCCAGCTACAGTATAAATTCTCTCAAAAGCTGGTTTTACAAGTGACTGTAGCAGTTACAAAGCTCTTTATCACATGCCCGATATGAGTTACTTTCCTGCACACAGATGAGTCAAACCAGGAGCAGTAAAAGTTGTGAGGCTGCATTGCTAAACAGCTTTTTGGTCAGAGCTAAGACCCTTCTTTAGGAAATTTAATGTGTATCTCTGTGAAGGGAGCTAGAGTAAGAGACTTTAACATCTGGAAGCCCTCCCAGGGCACATCTTAAACTTTACTCATTTTCCTGAGCTCTGGTTTCTTATCCAATTTCATGCTCTCATTTATCACATTCTAACAGCTTGTGGAAGTTTCGTAGCTAACTTCCTACTCTGTTGAAGGGTGTAATGATAATTCTTTATTCTTTCTTGAATTCCTATAATACCTCTCTTTGGGAAACAAAAGAAAACCTATCTATAATAAAAACAAGAGCAAGTCTTCCTGCAAATACAGCAGCACAAAAGCTGGCTGCTCTTTCCCACAGAGGCTATCTGACCCAAGCAGCCTTTCCCCTATCACCTTCAAAGCCCTTCATTTAAGGGAAGGGAGTGATTAGTGAAACATTAAGGATAATGGCTATTTACTTTTGGAAACAATGGACTTGATGAACCACAAAAAATACCCGGATTTTTAGAAGTGCATTTGTGTTGGAGCAAACTAACTTGGTTTTAGGGAGGAAATACGTACATTTTAATGAGGTGGTAAGAAGTGACCTTTTGTTCTGAGGTAAATCACAATTTATTTTTTTAAATTTTTTTGTCTTGAGCATAGACCCATGCTTGGAAACGTCAGGCTAGAAAACAATACTAACAAAATAAAGAGCACAGAATTTAAAATTGTGTAGTGATTACATGTTGTCAGACTTACCTGACATCTTGCTAGGATTTCCTGATTTTAGCTTGTATGTTTTTTCCTGATTTTAGCTTGTATGTTTTTACCTCTGTATGTTAACATACAAATTTGCTCTGTCTGCATTAGGATTTTGCCGTGTAACCAACAACGTATGGAAACCCGCAGCTGTTTTGTAGAATCACAGAATAGTTTGGATTTGAATGGACCTTTAAATCTCAGCTAGTCCAACCCTCCTGCCATGGCAGGGACACATTCTACTTTATCAGTTTGCTCAAAACACCTACCTGGCCTCAAACGCTTCCATTGATGACATACACACATTTAGGTGTTTAGTCAGGTCTGTTTAGGTTACAGTGTAATTGCTGAGGCAAGAGTAATAGAGAGGGTATTACTGTGCTAATTAGCATGTTATTATAAAATAAGGGATACTGCTGGATTTGCTTTGTGAGCTGGGTTGAATTACAAACTAGAGGTAGTGGTGGTGGGATAGCAGAACTGTGTTCCTTACAATTTTTTCATAGTCCTTCCAATTCACCTTACTCTGGAGCTTGAAAGATGTGTGTATTACCTACAGCCTGGGCTGAAACAGTGACTCCTGCCCTGTTGTAAGTAATTTTGGCATTTATATGGATTTATTTCTCAGGGTATGTCTTAGATTCCCTGCTAATTTGAAGAGTTGGGAGTAAGTGCCACTGCAAATACAGCTGAAGAAAGCGTTTGGCTTTTTAGAAGAGGTCCAGACAGTGGTACAGATGTGCATGACAGACTTTGGATGGCAGGATCCTGCTGCTGTTCATGATGATTGCTGTGAAATAAGCACTAACAGCTGCATGTTAATCTAAGGAAGAAATGCTATTAACAGACTGCACCATGACAAGGAGATAAACAACACAGGAAGGTCAAAACTTGGAGAAAAAAAAATCCAACAGAGTTTTAAGTCGATCGTTCTTCATAGACAAGTGACTTGTAAAGAGTCTTTGGTGAAAGTGCCCTAAAAGTGGAGGTAATCAGAGTAACCCAGGTCTTACATACCTTTGATAAAATGGTATGGCTGCACCTTTGACTTTGGCAATTTAGGTTAGGAGGTTGAAGCCCTTTGCATTTTGTGAAACCCTAAGCAGCCTTTTGATGCCCATGTGTGCTTTCTTCCTGTGGAGAGTTCCAGGAGCATTTCTTGTCAGAGACAGACAGATGTGCTATCACTGCTGAGCCTCTGCTGGGATACACAAACCCTAGCAAATGATAAAATGTGGAATTTGTGATCAGTAGTTGCAAAAGAAGTCTCCACCAGTCCCAATATTAAACTCTGTAGGGCAGCTTGTAATTGGATTTTTTTATGATTAGACTCCTTGTTTGTTCAAAGTTTTTCTATGAAATACCCAGTGATTTCACTGGTAGAATATGAGGACATGAATCTTATTTATGCTACTGCATTTCCTCGTATGGTTAAAAAAAAGCTTTAAAATGCTCCTGTAATAGGTATATAAATATTTTAAAGTGGTTTTAAACTTACGGGAATGAAGTGAAGTGACCTCTGTGCTCTTAAGAATCAGACTCTATTATGTCTGCAGGGGATTGTTCTATTGGCATCTGATAATATGCTCCAATTTATAGGGACTCTGTTTTTCAGTCAGCATATAGGGACAAGGTCATCATTCAGTGCTTATAGCCTGAACAAGTAAAGCTTCCCCACTTCTGCTGCTGTCTTTGCCCTCCAGGAGACACATGAAAGACTTTGGCGGAGTTTCTTTTTTATTTTTTGCTCCCCTGTTCAGTTTTAGATAATTTCATTTATTCCCTTTCTGCTATTGCTTAGATCATGTGGCATTATGTGATCCAGTTTATCCTCGTGCAGTGGATGAACTTTTGTCCCATGTGTGGTGTCTCCCACATTCTAATGACCTTCAGCAAATAAATGCTTATCTCCTGATTAAACACAAGAATTAGATGCTTTATAACATCTATATTGTCAGTTTCATTTCACACGTAAGTTCCTAAGGGCTTCATGCTAAATCAAAGGAGTGATTCTAAAGCACAATATGGCTAATTTGTCTCACAAAAAGGCCTTTGTATAACGAAGTAGTAACTTTGTGATCTTTCTTTGGAAAATACAAATAAGTATGTGTATATAAAAAGGAGGAGCATCACCTTTAAGAATTGCCGCTCCTTTGGAGTAAATTTGAAGCTATTTTGCTGCAAATGCTTTGTTTTATTGGCAGTGTGCAGTCATGGTGCTTAAAGGTGATCCAAAGTATATAAAAAGGAGTTATAGCTTATCTGATGAGCTGATGAAATATGGGGAAAACTCCAAGCTTTCAAGCACACAATTATTTGCATTGGGAGTTGGGATTTTTGTTGTTGATTTTGTTTTGTAGGATTTTTGAGTGTTACAAGAGCCTTAGTGAGTGGACAGACACGCTAAACTTCAGCAGACTTTCTGTTCTTTAGTTTAATTTTGCATTCTGGTGGTGAACCATGCTAAAACTCTTTCCACTTCACTGGTGTATGCCAGAAAAGTGTAACTGAGAGCTTATTTAGTTTTGAGCAGACACTGCAGTAAAATTCCTTTCTGACCCTTTTTGCCTTTCAGGCTTTTGCCAATCCTGCCAAGTCACCTAAAAGACTGGATTAAAAATATCTCGGACAGTCAGAGCTGGTTAATCTGTGCCTGGTTTCTATGTCTGGACAAGCAAAAGGATCTCATTGGTGATTGGATATACTGTGTGCCATTCCCCTGTTTTAGGCCTTCCTGTACCATCAATTTGACCATATTTGAATGTGGTTCCATCCCTTCAATACACACAGAAATTAAGATTTTTTTTTTTCAGGCTGGAGACATGGCTTTCACATCTCAAGCATTCCAGACCATAGCAGCTGAGGACTCAGGCTTTCAAGTAAGGAAGGTGGAAGCCCAACAGAAGCAAGAACAAAACCAGGGTGAGAGTTGTATTTTCCTGCCCTGGCAACTCAAAACTGCCCCCAGGTACAAAGATGTCTAGTTGGTGCCCTGCATGCCCTAACCGAACCAGGCTGACAACCAGCAGCAGTGAAGCTGCAGTAGTACAGAGATCAGCACATTCTGTGTGAAGTCACCAGGCATCCTGTGGTCTGTGAAACTCCATGCTGCTGTGGTTTCATTGCTGTTGCTGCTAGAGAAAAACTCACTCAAGTGTGTCAGCACGTGCAGCAGTCATATTGTGCTTGCAGTGGAGGCATCAGCTCAGAGCAGTGGCAAGATGTTGTCTCCTCTGATGTAAGGGAAACACCAAACATGACTCCTGTGACTTGGAGAGGGACTTTTTATAAGGCATGTAGTGAGAGAACAACTGAAAGAGGACAAGCTGTTAGATATTGAGAAGAAATTCTTTACTGTGTGGGTGATGAGGTACTGGAACAGATGCTCAGAGAATTGTCTGCCCCATCCTTGGAAGTGTTGAAGGGCCAGGTTGGATGGGGCTTTGGGCAACCTGATATAATGGAAGGTGTCCCTGCCCATGGCAGAGAGCTTGGAACTAGATGGTCTTTAAGGTCCTTTGCAACCTAGATTGTTCTATGACTCCAGAATGTTACATCATCTCACTTTCAAAATTGGGGACAAAACTTAAAATAAGGTAGATTAAAGATAGCAGTATCCATGTAGGCTTTCTTGATTGTTCTCATTCAGGGTAGTGGTTCCATGTGATGCTATTGTATATGAGTTTATGACTGAATGGGCTAAACTCAGGCTTGGCTTTCACTTGTTAAGCTATGCCAAAACTTGAAATAGTTATGAGAACAGAAGCAGTGCTACTGCAGCTGTTTAGTTATAAAGGTGGTTTACACCAGTGTAGTTTCTTCCTTTAAGAAGGGTGGAATAAGCTATCCTAAAATAAAGCATGATACAGATAAAACTGTTTCTACAAGACAACCTAGAGAATCTGTGAATACTTGGGAAAAATTTTAAGAATTAGTCAAGAATTTAGACTAGTTTTTTCCCAATTCTGTGGGTGGCTACTAAACTAAAATAGTACTTCCCCTCTAAAATATTTATCTTTAAAATTCAGATTTGCATTCAAATAGCAAAAATAGTGGTGTGTTTTGTTCACTCACTTCTATCACTTGACTGTTTTGGTACACAGATAACTGTATCCAGAACAATTGAAGATGTATGTGACCATATATTAGATCTGCACGTGGAACATACATACAACATATTGTCATTTTACATATTATAATACCATCGGCCATACGTGGCACATGAGCAGGATTGTACTGTGTGTCTTGGGTTGCAGTGCAGGATGTGATCAGGGGTGTTTATTCTACCACCATCTGTTGAGATGGGCATTGCCCCGGGTGGGGCATTGTTCTTTATCTTTTCACAACCCATCCTTCCTCCAGGGAGTTATCCTCTGCTAATGGCCCATTGAGTCCCATTGTGTGACTGATAAAATTACTTCATTCCATTGGAAATTGCTCCAGCCAGGGGACAGGGCCCAACATTTCTTACCAAGATAAAACCAGGGGTTTTGAGACTCTAAGGTAGGACCTTTCTCCACTGAACTCCAGAGGGAAACCGCACTTCTCTACATCACCACTGGACCTCCGAAGGGAAACTGCACCTTCTACAGGACCACTGCTTCAACTGAACCACATCTGTCACTGCAGGAGAACTGTAGCCACTATTTAATCAAACTGCTACCAACACCCTGCCTGACGGAGTGTCAGGTTGTACTCTGACTTTGTTAGGGTTTGGAGTTTGTTTCTTTGTAGTACTGTATTTCTATCTTAATTTCACTAGTAAAGAACTGTTATTCCTAAATCCCATATCTTTGCCTGAGAGCCCCTTGATTTCAAAATTATAATAATTTGGAGGGAGGGGGGTTTACATTCTACATTTCAAAGAGAGGCTCCTGCCTTTCTTAGCAGACATCTGTTCTCCAAACCAGGACACTGTGCTAGGCACTGTATCAACACAGAGCAGAAAGCTGATTCTGTCTGATGAGCTTTCCATCTTTACAGAAATCAATATAGATGGTACATCGGGGAGAGCAGAGAAGGCATGGGCATATTATTTTTTCTGAAGCCAGATGTCAGTTCCGACACAGAAAAGCTGACACAAAATAAAATGCAGGGGAAAAGCACTAGCAATAAGAAGGGCAGGATGAAGGAAAGCATGAAAAGATTTGTTTGAAAATCAGGTATTTGGATGGTAGCGGAAAGGTTCACAAAGTGATTAGAAGCAGGAATTAATGGCTCAGTAGTGAGGCATGATGAGGGTAAGGGATGGAAAGGCTTGAAACCAAACATTTGTTTGATGCAAGAATGTATCTCTGAGAAAGAGCTGTGATAGTGACAGGTTTGGGCTGTGATATTTGCCAGAGCCATTTGGGTGGAAGAGAACAAGCTTCTCCTTATCAAGACTGGAGGAAATGATGATGGAGTTGCAGAGATGTTTGGTTCCAGATGCCTGAGAAAGAAAGAACTGTACAAATATTGTGTGAAAAAATACATTCAAGATGTGCTGTCTATGCCTCTGTGTTAATGCAGGTGAAAATAAGATGTGAATTTAAAGTGAATCTTCTGTTACTAACTACACTGCTTGCAGGTAGCTCTGTGAACAACAGGCCCATTTTTCTATTTAGCTTAACCCTTTTCAAGTGAAACTGCAGAGAGGTATGTTTCTGGTCTGGAAGAAAAGTAGCCTTTTGCAGAACTGAGGAAGTCAAGAGAGGATATTGGGATAAGCTCTGACTTAGCAAGAGCTTCAGTACTTCAGTAATCCAGATCTATAGACATAAATGCAGTGCGAATCCAAGCTGACAGCTAATGGTGCAGGGATGAGCTGTGTTGTCCTCAGGCAAGGGGAGGCACAATAAGCATTCCCTTTTCTGTGCTCCACTTGAACTGAAGGCAAGATATTGTGGATGTGCTGTCCAAAAGACACGCCAAGCATTTACTGAGTGCTAAAAAGGAGTAGCCTGGAAGTAGTCATACATTAGTGTGTCATCGGTTTAGATACTGTGAAACTGCAGATAAAATTTTCCAGGGACAAGATGCAGAAGTAGAAAAGAAAATCCAGTCAGAATATTGTATGTGACAGGATCACAGAACATGGTAGAGAGTGTTGAGGCATGCATGAGTAAAGCAGGAGAAATAAGGTTAGGACAGATTAATAAAATTACAGCTTTTATATGACAGCATGAGCAATTGTATTAGTACTGTTGTGGTATTGTAAGGTCACATTAGTGATGCTGAATGCTATATAGTTAATACTGCTGTAATGTTTGGGTGATAAGGAATATCAGCAATCAGTGATTATATTAGTGCTCTAATCTTGGCAAACAATTGAATTTAACATCGTGTGTGAGAGTAATGAGACAAGAACCTTATGCAGTGATTGATTGTTCAGTGCCTGCACTACTGCTCAGTTAGGGAAAAGAGCAGGTGTTTTTTTTCTGATTCTGTGAAAGATTTCAGCTGTAATCAATGGGAATTTCTGCCCTCAAGAGCTAAGCAATGTAGCAGTCTTGTTATGCTGTGATTACATTAAATATTAAACTTCCCAAGAAACAAATAATCTGTTAGTCAAATATAAACTACAAACATGGCATGAATTCACTGTTTTGTTTGTCTGTTTCATTCAAAGCTGGTGTAAAGTTCCTGCCATTTTGGTGGGATAGCAGTTCGTACTCTGCTTGATCCCTGTGCTAGTATGTAGAGCAGTGCAGTGTATGGTATTGTTACACCATAAGAAAGTTGTTACAGATATGGTTGAGTTCCAGAAACAAGGCTGGAGCAGAGACAGAGGGTCATGTACAAGGGTGTTTTGCATAAGGGAATTCTCATCTTAGATGAATCTGCGTTTTCTACTAGGTTTTGTCTTGACTTTGCAAGAGTGATCAAGATCTTTTGAAGACCCAGTGGGGAATGCTGGTGCCAGATTGCCTTACTGCTGTTTCTAATGGGCTTGGTGTAATTCAGTGCAATCACTGGCACTTGGAAGGTGTGACAGTTTCATTCTTATTTTCCTTCCTATTCTTAATAACCTTTGCACTGTTCTTTTCTTCCTCAGCCTGCTACGTCAGACTGGTTGTAGTCATAGGGCCTCTGGCTATGTTCTCCCAGAGAATTGTGTTCTAGTTCGGTTTTTAAAGGTGTAAAAAGAAAGGGAAGTGGTTGAATGTCTTTCCCTTTAATGGAGAATTGTTCTCTTTTCTGAGCAGAAAGGTTTGTGGTCCTTTCAGGAAACATTCAGACTGAGTTCACAAGACTTGCTTCTGGGAGCTTTTTCAGCAGCTGGATCTTCTGTGCCTTTGTAAGTCTTACAGAAAATATTTCTGTAGGAAATGCTCCGTAAGAAATTATCAACTTATCACAGAAACTCCCGAGCTGTCAAGAAGCAGAAGAAATTGGCTTTGGGAAACCAGTTATTGATCCAGAAAAGCAGAGTAATTGCAACAAGCAGTTATTAGTGAAATCAAATTTCACTCTAAATTAAATGTCCTTGCATATTTATTACACTGCAGTTGTTGGCTCTTTCCCACATAATTCAGTCACTGGTCTCCCATTAATAAAGCAGGTTTAAATCCATTGGTAACAAACTGGTTCACGTTATTCAATTTCAGTATCTGTTTCTCAGTCTTGCTTTGCAGATCCATGGTAACTTGCTGTTAGTTTGTTTTGCCAAAGCTTTTGCAAAACTTTGGCAAAACTTTGGCAGTGGTTCCAACAGACCATGGCAGTGGCACCATGTTACATCCCAAGATTTTCTGAGTCATGTTAAAATCCAGGAAACAGCCATATAAATAGAGCTCTCCAAATAGTACCTTTACATCATCATCATGTGTTTCCAGTCGGAGGATAAATACTTCCTCATTCCAGTGGTGATATCACTTTTCCAGACCCTCGCTAAAACTAAATATAGTCATAGAAAGTGTCTGTGCACTTACCAGCTTAAGTGGTTGAGTCATTTAGGACCCTGGAGAATCAGAAGATGTAATACTGTGTATTACACAGTGTAGCTGTGTAATGTGTCATTGACAGTAATACAGGGTGGCTTCAGTGCCATTAGCAAAAAGGGAAGTGTGGTCTTGAAGCCAAAATCTGAGTCTAGAGGTCAGTGGTTCAGACTAGTTTTGCACAGTGGTTCTTTTTTTCCATCTGTTGATCCTCAGACTTACTAAATGCTGCCCATCAATGTGACATCTGGGTACCTGACACCTGGAGGAAGCTGCAGACCCTCAGGCAGCTTCTTGGTGTTTCTGGTAATAAAGGAAAGCTAAGGTTACAAGCTCCACTGGCATTACCATTCCCTTTGAAGGGACTAGTGAGGAAGAAGAGGCATCCTTTGGGCCTGATTTTAAGGATTGCCGAGCCTGTTCAGTCATTTAATCATTCAAAACTCCTGAAGCAACTGTGTTGCAGACTTCTGTGGTCAACCCTCAAAATCAGAATTGTCAAAATTGGTGGCCAGTCCTGAAAGTGTTGACTTCAGGTATTCTCTTTTACTTAAAAAAAGACACTGGGTAAATGGTATTATAATAAAATCTGATCAAGAGTTTAGGCCCTATGCAAGAGTCAATAGCTTTAATTATTTCAAAAGAACTAACGAAGAGTCATGTCAGTGAGCAAGTCTCCTAACACCTAACTCTTCCAGGGATATGACTGCTCATTGCTTTGCCTTATGGCTTATTTTCTTACTGACTGTGGTAGAGTTGTGCTAGCTGTTCTTGTAGTGCAGTTCAACATCAGAAGGCAAACAGTAAGAGCAGGATTGTTCAGGCCTGCCATTTGCCAGATGGCCAAGAGAACTGATAATCAAAGATCAAAGCTCCGCAAGACTGACAGCACTGCGGCCAAAGGCTGGGGGGAAAGCCTTGCTCCACATGGGACTTTTAATTGAGATAGACTGTGATGACAGTTTCTTCGCTCTTAAAAGGAGGAGAGGGTTAAAAAGGACTTCCAATTCTGGCACAAAATCATCAGGCTAAACTAATCAGCATGCTTGGTTTTATGTGGATATCCGGAATGCTCTTCTGCTCTGCTGCCTTTTCACAAAAATACTGGTGTTTGAGGCACTAGGGGAAAAAAAAAAGACATGCCAGGTGAGCAGAGAGCATGTTTCCTTGTCATATGCTTTCCAAATAGGAATGCCAAGATTTCTCTTTATATCTGTCTTTCCACAGAATTCTAAATGGTACTTAACTGCAATATTTTTGGCTGGTATTTTGAGAAAATAAATCCTTCTTTGAAAAAGGAAGAAGTTGTGTGAATCTTCAAGAAGAAAACTTGGGAGAAAAGTACAGCTCTAAATCTACCTGTAAGCCTCATAAGTAGCACCTTTCACTCTAGCATGCCTTGCAGTCCAGTGGATTTCAAATGAAGGCAGAGGCCCCACGTGTCTGGGAGGAGTGGTTATCTGGGAGTCTTGCTGACATTTGGGATAGTGAGTTGTGCAGAGTGTGGTATAACACCAAATGCAAGTCTTCTAATCAGAACTGGAGAAACCCACTGCCCTAGGGCTTTTTTTATACCAGAGATTTGTATTATTCTAATCATATAATCTGAATGTACAGAAATGGAAGGCTGCTTGTAAATTTTTGCACCTTAGCTTGCAAGGACAAATATATGTGGGACAGACAACTTGCAGGTACTACCTATGTCTTCAGAATCATGGAATTGTTTAGTTTGGAAAAGATGTTTTAAGATCGTTGAGCCCAACCATTAACGAAGCACTAATTCTACCACTTAACTTTATCCCTAAGTGCCATGTCTACAAATCTTAAAAATCTCCAGGGATGGTGACTCAACCACATCGGACAGCTTGCCCCAGTGCTTGAAACCCTTTTGGTGAACAAATTTTATCCTAATTTCCAGTCTTAACCTGTCCTGGGGCAACTTGAGACCATTTTCTCATGTCTTTTCTAGCAAGAACCAAATGCATCCTGCAGTTACAATTTGTGCTTGTGATTTCCATCCAGTTTGAATCCCTGTTATAATTCATTTGCATCTGGCAAAAAAATATTAGGTGAAGCATATGTTCTGATTTATCATGGCATTTCTGATCTCTGATTATTTTTTTTCCACACATGGTGGGGGCTCAATCACCGATTTCTTAAATGTTGGCTTTTCAGAGCTGAAAGGTTCCTCTTTGTCAAGCAGCACAAATAAATGCTACCCATGCTAGCTGAGCCAAGGGAGGGAGTTGTACTCTTGCTGTCATTATGAGGAAGTTTATAGGTGGTAATTGTCCAAACCAGAATTTGGCACTGTAAAACTAATACATTTTTTCCCTGGAACAAAAAGACTGTAGCTGTTCCTGGGCTTAGATTTGATCTCTCTGAGACCTAGCAGAAAACAAGTTTGGATAAAGCAAACAGCAGTGTCTGCCTGTAGTTGACTGTTGCTTATGGAAGCCTCACCAGTATTTGTGTGTTATCTTGGTATTGCAGGGAGAGTGTCCTTCTCCCCAGCCTTAAGGTTACTCTCCCTCTATCCGTAACCAGTCTTTGCGCTGCATGAAGAGATCTGCTGAGTGTGAGGCATCAGCTTAGCACTTCAGACACAGAGAGGCTGGAAAAGTTTCTTGTGAATTGCCAAGAAATACTCTGCTATAGGAACAACAGAGGGAAAGCAGTGTTAGTGTAAATTCAGCATTGATGTGTTCAGCCCAGTCTCACAGGGAAGAAGTGTTTATTTTTTCCTTGCTGGTGCCCTTGCCCTCTGACCCAGGGAATGCTGTAACTGAGGACTGCTCTGCTCTGGTGTCTGGTCTGTGTCCAGAAGGGATTTGAGGAGGATGGCATTAATTTCTTCTATCTCATTAAGCCAAATCAGGCTGTGCCTACAGCTTTTGCATTTTAGCACGTGGCATTCCCCCAGTATGTACCTTCTCTGTTTCCAAGACACCTCTCTTAAAAGGAGACAGCATCTGACATGAGCTCAGAGAACACAAATATTTAAGATTCTCATAGTTAGCCCTGTTTCTTTTGGTGTTTGTTTGTTCTTTGGAAGCTTTTGTAGGATACAGGGACTGGCAGGATGTGGAAGCACATGATGATGTAGTCAGCCCTGGATTACACTGTCTTTTATAAAGTGTTTTAGCCTTGAGTGACATTAGTTCTCTTGCCGCCCCTGGCAGTAAGGAGCAGGTAGTTTTGCCGCAGCCCAGACCAGATTCAGGTCAATGATCTAAACAAGTTTGTTTCTTATTTTCCTGCAGCATCCACGGGCACCTTTCAAGGCCAAAACAAGGTTATTTGAAGGGTGTAAATATAGATATACATACATACATGTACCTTCTGAGAATTTATGACTGTATTGGGCACAGAGACAGGCCAGGAGGAAATTGTGAGTTAAACAACTTGCTTAAATTTTTAACACAGAAACACATGCTGATGCTGGAAGAAGGAAATATCAAGACACTTCCCAGCCATTTTTGTGGCAGAGTTTTATTACTGGAGCATTTTTGGGGCAGTGCATTTGAGAGGGTCTATGGAATGGAGCACTACTAAACTGCTTACCACCTCATATCCATGGAGACAATATGTGCTAAATCATCAGGAAATATCTTCTGCCTGTATTTCCAACTGGAGCAGTGTCAGCATGAGCCCTGCATGCTTCTGCAAGAGACTGCTGTGAGCAAACCACAGAAGCAAACAGCGAGAGCGCCCCTTTCTCCTTGCAGTTTTTTGGGAAAATCTTTTGTTTTGACAAAGGGAACAGCCAGTAGTGCCTGGAAGGATTAAGATTTCCTGCTGAGATGTAAATCACTTTTGGTTCTGTCTGGAAGATACATTCTGGGAACAGAAATAAATGACTGTAGGAGTTGTGGGATGGGAGGAGTAATTGGTGATGCCCTTTACATGGTGTAGGAGAGTAGTAGCTCTGAAGGGAAGAAGTTTCTTGTCCTATTTTTGAAGGGGCATGATCTCCTTACAGTTATTTGGAAAAAAAAAGTTAAAAGCCTTGCCCTTGGCTGGCATTTTTAGGTTACCAACTATTACACGTGCACTGTGTTAGTACACAGGAGACCAATGTGAACTCAGTGTACCATGTAAATATGGAACAAGAAAGTAGCTCCCTTGTCAGATGGCTCACAGCCTTCAGACATGTTTCTGTGTTATTTTTAAGATGACTTTCTTGCCGCTGATGTTGTATGAAATCCCTGTACATACGTTTCAGAGACATGCAGGCAGTGGGCTGAGATGCAGAAACAGCAAATGGGAGGAGCAAAGAGGAGGGAAAATTTTCTTTTCCTCCTGTCCCAAGCAGAGCATAAAAGGTTTTAGCTATTGATGATGACGACAGTAGTGAGTCACTACTTCTTCAGGCAGATGTGGAAACTTTCCATATTACAGAATTTCTAAAAGCAGCTGTCTTGCCAGGGGTCCATTGGTGGAGGAAACTGCAAGTTGGGGCAGGATATTTGTGGTAAGCAAGAGCAAATTTGGTGCTGGTTTTCTGGATGGGCTGGGCTGAGGCTGCCTGGCTGGTGGGTGCCTTCCTAATCCTTTAATGTAGTCAGTGGAGGTAGTAACATCAGTAAAGTCAGAATAGTGTGGGCTTATTCCACTCAGGTAGCAGGTAGTTGATAGATATCCAGGTGCCTAAGGACATTTGTACCCTTGCTGCTTCCCTGTGATGGAGCCTGCTGTAACTTCTTCAGCTGATGATTCCAGAGCCTGCATGGAGGTGCCCAATTGCACTTTAGCTATGTAGACACGCCAAGAGGATGGGACCTTTACAGGAGAGTGCAGGGGTGATGGTGCTGGTAGAAAGAGGGTACAGCAGCAGGAATGGGAGAGGGAGTGGAAAGCCTCTTTGTTGTTCTACCTCACTAACTCACTAAATTAAGAACAACTGAGTTTGGTGCAGAGACCTCTCATGGATACATTTTGGAAATCCTGATGTTTTTCTGCCTAAAGCAGAATAAAAAAGGCTTTGAAATGTAAACATATGCCCTGTCTCCTCTTTTCACTTTATTCTCTTGTAATAGTTGGCTAATTTTTTTACTGACAGTATGAAGCTAGAGTAGACCTCGATACCTTACTGTAAATCAGGAGTAATTCCAAGGAAGTCACTGGCATTTTCCTGGTGTCCGAGGATTCTATGGGGCTAATTGCAAAAGGTGTCTGTATCTTAAATTTTTCTTGAAAGGAATGGCCTAATTCTTGTTGCCTTTTGCCAGTGTGATACCAGGGAAGGTACAGTTGTGTGAGCAAGGAGACAGTAAAGGAAAGGCCTTGGATTGGTACTGTGAATGCCAGATTTCTTGAAACATCAGTGCTTTACAAAAAAAATACTGAAGTGGAATTGAGCTGCCTCAGGGATGTTTTAACTATGTAGCAAGTTACAAACTTTCCTAACCTCAGGGCAGGACTCTGTCCTGGTTTTAGGAATGCTCCCACACAACAGCTGCTGGCTCCACTTTAAATAAACTCCTCTATTTCCTAAAAAGATATGTTTCTTTATTCATTTTTATCATAACCCATGAAAAAAAGCTGTAAGCCAATAAACCACAGAGGTTCAAGATGCCTCAGACCAGGATGAATCAGAGTTTTCAAGTTTTGTAGATCATGTTCTTTACACTGACTCAGAAGTCTGTTTCATCCTTTCCTGAGGCTCAGGGTCTTGCTGGATTTGGCAGTCAAGTTTGTCATTGTGATCAGTGTTTCACATGAATGGTCATGGGACCAAGTGACGTGTGGAGCTGAAGTTTCAAGATCAAAAACCAAGAAGTAAGACTCAAAGTGATTTCCCCTCCCCGCTAATATTTAACTTGACTTGGTCTTTTGCAGTCAACTGGAGTTGTCCTGACTTATTTTTGTCCCCTAACAGTGTGCTAAAAGATTATAGGCAGGTGAAAGATAGAATAAGAGAAGAGCCAACTAAATTCTTCCTAGTCCGTCATCACTAGATAACCACTAAACATAAAGTAGTTCCTTTAAAGGACAGAAAATGCTGGGTTCATAGAGTGCATGTACAAAGGCTTTGCGTGACAGATAGTTGTTACAACAGAAAAGCAGCAGTGATGGAGTCACCAAGGGAGCTACCCCTCCCCATCCTCTGACATCTGCTGAAGTCCCATCTCAGTGCTCTTCTGTTCTTTTTGTTCAGAGTGTGTGAGCTCCAGGCCTGGCAGGCATGTTTGTAATTAATGTTTCCAGTGTCATCCTGATGCTGCTTGTTGTGCCATGGAGAACATGTGTTCCCATGAAGCTGGGCTGTCATGTGGGCTGCTCAAGGGTAGTGCTGAACTTTCACCAGGCTGCCGCATTATAAGCTTGTCTCTGTGCAGTGTAATAAAACCAAACCTTGCTAGCAAAATGGACAAGCTGGGATTCTTAGTGTGAAGGCAGGTTTGAAGAGGGAAGGGCGTTGGCCTGCCAGATTGATCCATAAAGGGAGTTATCAGGATTCATAATGCTGTGAAAAGTGAAATAACTACAAATATATGGTTCTATAAAATAGTGCTTATGTGCTAGGGATGTAATTCCCCTGGGACAGGGTAAAGGAAGAAAACATTTACAGCCTTCCTATTCAGTAGGCTTCATGAATTTTGGCTGCTGCCTCTTTTGGATGCACATTCATTACCAGAGCCTGTTAGAGCACTCAGATCTGCAAGTGAAGCAATGGACACTGTGGAAGTCAATGCCAAGTTAAATCCCTGAAGCTAGCAGTCACCTAGCAATCGGGCATAAAAGGATGAGAAGAATACCTATTGGGTCACACCAATGTTCATATCTGGCCCTGGATTCTTCTTCATCAGTACCCTGAAGATGTGCTGATGAGGGAGAGCACAGGGGCCTGGCCCCATGTCTGCAGTCTGCTCCCCTGCACATTCCTGCATCTGCCATTCTTGTATTGGGGGTGTTAGGAGAAGCATCTTTGCCTTTTGCCTGTTCCATGTACTGTTTGTTTATGGACCAATTGTCCCTGGATTTGTCTAATCCCTTTTTGAACATGCTGATGCTGTCTGCCTGTGGCAGATGTTCCAGGTCATCACTGTAGCAACAAATTCCAGAAATTCACTACTGTCTCACTATAAATTTATCTCTTTTATTAATTCTAAATTATTTTCTGCTAGTTTCAGTGAATGCCTCTCACAGGTAATAATACAGAATTTAGTTTAAAACAGTTCTATAAGTACCTTGTCCACAGACTTCACAATTTTTTAAACCTTGATCTTATTTCCAATCATTTACCCTTTTTGAGCTGGAGATTCACAGACTTTCTAGCCTCTCTTGGTTAAAGCAACTGCTCTGTCCCCTTAAACATTGCAGTTGCCTGTGTATGTACCTTTCCTATGTCTACTTTCCTTTAAATGCAGAAACCAGAAATGCCTCCAGTGCTCAGGATGCCTTTGTGGGGATTGAACTTGGAAGATGGAATCATAGACCTGCAGCATTCACTGCACACAAGAACTTTTACAGATGCCAGTTTGAAAATTCACTGCGCATAGAGATGGGAAATGTGTTAGTAAAACACGGTTACAAACTGCTGTTATTATTTTATATTTTATGTTAAGTACTGTAAATATGCATGACACTTCTCAGAAAAACAGAGGTAGGGTGGGTCGGAATAACACAGCACTACGTCATGCTTTGTGAACAGAATGGTTTACCACATGGTCCCAACCCTGCACGCATTTCCAGCTGTAGTGCTGCCAAGAACAATCACATGAATTTGCAGGAACTGTTCATGGCAGCAAGCAGCACTGTGGCCTCTGAAGCCATGATGCCTAGGTGCATGTACATATGTGCATATACAGGCAAGGGCCTTTTTAAAGCTTTGTTTTATTCTTCCAATGTAAATGCCAGTGCCTTAAAAACGCAGGGTGAAGGTTGGCTGTATTGTGTCGAATGAGTACAGGAATTTCCCCTTTGTCTACATGACTGATAGCTGACTGAGGTAATGTTTTACACAGTCTAAGGTTAGTAATGGATCTGAAAGTCCCTAAAAATCCTTAGCCATATGGTCAAACTTAAATCTGGTGATCTATTTTGTAGTGGGATTTTTTTTGCCAAGCTTTGTTTTGTGGTTGTTGCGTGCAGATGGAGGATTAACCCTGAGGGGGTGACTGTGTAGTAAGAACTAGTGCATTTTTGGCATTGCCCACTGCAACAGTGAAGGAGTACCCCATGTTCTTGCTGTGTTATCATCTTCATGTGATTTTTAACCACTTTATACTCTAAATGTTGTTTTTATGCTTTCAACCTGGTTAGTTGTGTCTTGATTTTGATAGATGGTTTCTTGAAAGCTTTAGAGACCACTGCTCTTGTCAGAGATCAGCTGACAAGTTTTACCTTATTGATCCATGCTCCAAGAATATCTGTAGGTATATTAGGTTTGGTTTACTAACGGGCAGGGAGAAAATTGAAAGAAGCATTACTTGTTGTCTTTCACAGTCCTTTGTGCATAAGGCGAAGTGACAATATACATAAATCTGAATTTCATTTTCTATGATGATAACAGGAAAGCTAATTTACAGTCAACATTTTGTTCACTAAGCATTTTCTTACGAGTCTGATTTCCAGTGTTTTAAAAAAAACCCAAAACATTTTCTAGTATGAATATGGTTTACTTTGGCATATCTTTCCTTCATTTTTCTACCTTTTCCCTCTTCATTATGAATGATAATCCATCCATAAAGCTGGAGTGGCTTTAATGTACATCTGTACTCCATGTATAAGCAGTTTGGCTGCCTTCCCAAAATGGCACATTTCAACTATGACTGCCATAAAAGCTGCTAGCAAGGATTCTAACCATTCTGATGTGTTTCAATGAGTTTCATTATGTTTTTAAGTCAGGTCACATTCAAGAATATTCCTGGCCTCTGGCTACACTGTACAGTAACACTTTGAAATTTCATCTCTTGGGACATCAGCTGTCATTTTCGAGTCATTGAGAAATGTGTTTGATGATATCTAGCCAGTCCTTGGTGAAACATTTGCTCCTAGGACCATCTGCCCCTTTAATAGAGTTGTCATTTCAGCATCACTTCAATTTCTGCAGCAGCTGCCCATTGATAATAAGTCAGATGTGGGGATGTCACAGAGGAGAACAGCAGAGCCTGACTGTAGTGCTATTGTTGCCTTCAGCTCACTCTGTCTGAACATCCTTTTCCCAATTAAAGAAATCCCTGTTGCACATTCTGCCTGATCCATCCTTCAGATTTCTTCTTGATCTGTCTCCAGGCAGAGAGGCAAGTCTGGTAGTTCAGACCAGATGCCTTTTTCATGGCCTCCACTTAGAGTGAGCATCTTTCTGTGCCTGCTGAGTTGTGTTTTCAGCTTGGCTCGTCTAACTCAAATTAAAACATTGGCAAAGATATGGGAATTTTCTGTTTCACATGGATTAGCATTTTTAAGTTCTTTTTTTAGGTTTAAGCTTGAGCTGATAATCTTTATTTATTCTTAGACTTGCCAGACATCTGCTTTCCAGCTGTCCAAATGAGCATCCTACAGAACCCCTGCAAATCTGAGCTGTCCAGTTTGTAGCACCCCAAAACTACTGAGCCCTGCAGTGACTCTAACAGGGCACAAGGGACTGACACTAAGCTGTGTGCTTTGTGACACAGGCATCTTGTTCAACTTGAGTGAAAAACCTGTGCTTTTAAAAACAGGCCCAGTGTGAGTGACTTCCAACAGTGTTTCTCTTACAAGTGTTCTCTGTTAGGAGGAACAAATGTGCCAAATTAGGTGTTACGAAATAGTGTGGTGTAGGAAGGGTCATTCCATTAGTTTGCCCATTACTATGAGATCTGGGAGATGCAAATTAACTTTTCTGTTTTGCTACTGATTTTCTGCCTTCCTTTTTAGTAGAGGCCTGTCTTAATCGATTAACAGTCTGTGTTTAGACATCTGGTCTAAAAGTTACTTATCTAGTCTTGGCTGGTTACCAAGATGCTCTGTAAGTGGTGGAAAGACAGGCACTGTTCTAGAATGTGTGCCTAACTTAGTTAAGGTAAATAGCACGTGGTCATATGTATTTATGTCTCCTGGGAAGTCCCAGATTATTATTTTAGACTAGATGCTTAACTTTGTGATGATAGAAGGGAGCAGAAATGAATCCAGGGATTGTAGTCTCTCTGTGCCTCTTTTCATAGGCTGTAGAAGTCATTAATGATTATCTGGTGTTTCACACGATGTTGTGGTTGGTAAAGGGGAAAGTGTCCTGAGATTTTATAATAACGAAGTTACACAAAAGGGAAATATACCCTCGTGTAGGCAGAACCGAAATAAAGTGATGGTGGCTTCTTTTCAATGGGAAATAAAAAAAAAGAACTTTTTTCCTCTTCCTAAATAGCTAGCTTTATGAAATTTATAAAGCCAATAGCGTAAATACAGTAATTTCACGATTATAAGCTGCACCAGAATATAAGCTGCACTTTTTTTTTTTTTTAAAGCGAGGATCCATGTGCAACAAAGTAACGAGTTAGTAACAGAATCACGGGATTGTGGGGTTTCCTGTCAGTTGCTCAAATTGCAAACATTTTTCACAGACCAGAGGAGCCTTTAAACGTAGCCCCACTCACCCGCCCCGCTCGGCAGTGGCCCGGCCGCCTGCCCCCCCTGCTCGCCCATGGCCCCGCTCGCCGCTGCTCACCCGCGGCTTGCCACGGTCCCGCCGGCCACCGCTTGCTGTGCTCTCGCAGCAGCGTGGGGACCCCGATCGGCGGCACGGCGGGACAGAGCAGCCAAGCGTAAGCGCAGTAGCCCCGACCGGTGGCACGGCAGGATGGCCCTGACCGGCGGCACAGTGGGATGGCGCAGCCCCGCGCCAAGTGGAAGCGCGGCGGCCCTGACCGGCGGCACGGCGGGGCGGCGCTCCCCGGCTGGCACTGCTCCCCTGCCGGCCCGCCCCTCCTGGCAGCAGTGGCAACCCCGCTGCTGGCCAGCTCGTCCCACTCCCCGGCGACCCCGCCGCCAGCCCGCCTGGCTCCTTGGCGGCTCTGCCACCGGCAAGCCCTCCCCGCTCGGCAAAGCCCACTCCCCACTTCCCTGGCCGCTGCTCAGTGGCAGCTCTCCGCTTGGCCAGCTCTCACTTCCAGGTTGGCATTTCGCAGGGATTTGCCCATAGATAAGCCGCACCTGAATATAAGCCGCACCACTGGGATAGGCTGGATTCCTCAATGAAAAAGGTGCGGCTTATATTCGTGAAATTACTGTAGCTTTTGTGGCAATCTTGGCTCCATTTTCTTCTCCTCTACACTTGAAGTCTTTCATAGATGCACATATTTCTGTATATACACTGTGTGTTCACAAATCCTCTGCTTTCTCTCAGGTGTGGGGAGTGAATGAATTATTTTTTCTTTTCTTTTTTCCTTCTCTGATGTGAGTGCTGGTTTTGGGGACTAAGAGGATACATTTCAACAACAGAGTCTCTTCATTCTCTGGGTGATTCAGTTGCAGACGTACTCCAGATACTGCTTTCTTTGATTCTCTTTTTCTTTCTGTTCTTCTGTACAGGCACACAGAAGGCTCTGAGGAGCTCTGTGCTTTTGTTGGGTTGCTTTGCCCAGGACTTCTGTCTGCTCTTTGGGCCTTTGGCTGTTCTTCTAGGCAGAAAAAGGTTAGCAATTGCTTTTATGGTTGGACAAGTCATTGTGTATCAATAGAATGGACTGCTAGGCAGGGGTGCCACATTCTTCCCACCCTTTTGGGATTGTAATAACCTTTCTGCAAGGGTATCTCACACCCTGGGCTCCTGGGGTTTGTGAAAAAGACATTGCTGTCTGTCTTTCTTGTGGGAGCATGGTCAAGTTCATTGTGCCCAGCTGGCGACATGAGCAGAGGATGAGTTGCCCATGGGACACTGAGCACCTGGTGCAGTCTGCACAGTGGTGGGAGTTGTGAGGCTCTCAGGGTTTGTGTTTGGTCTCAGCCCAGCAGGTGATTTAGCTCAGTACCCACCACTGAGAGGAGTGCAAAAGCACACTCCCGTGGGTTTTGGCCATGTGTTTCCTGCCACCTGGAAAGTGGTTTCCACCTTCAAGGAAGTTGCAGTGCATGGTGCCTTGCATGCCAGGTAAGACCTGCTTAGTCATAATGAGCTGGTTTTTCCTTCTAGATCAGATTCATGTTAGTTTAGCAGAAACTGACCTACTAGAGCCAGATGCTGTATTCATTAACACCTCTGAGACACTGTTTGAAAACTAATTCACCAGTCTGGAGAAAAACAGTCTGTTTCTTTTAGTGTGAGATACAGTGTGTAAATGATGAATGGGCTTTTGCTTGCATTATCCACTTTCATTGCAAAAATTACTTTGTTATAAATTTCCTGGTCGACTTAAGAAGCCACCGAAGATGCAGGCTTGTGTATTTGCACAGCTCTAACCCCAGCCAGGCATGATTCATGGATGATAAGAACTACTGAAAACATTTTCCCACTCCTTTGTGCCTGCACTTAGTGAGGAAACTGGGGAATTGAGTAAAGAATTAAATGCTTTTCCCTAGAAACCTGCTACGCTGGCTTTCACTTGTGATACCAATTCATCACTTCCCACCAGGGAGGTAGGTGCACACTGTGCTGGTGCTGCAAGAGCTGCCTTTAGGGAGGCTGGCAGATGTTGTGGCACTCTCACAGCTGGGGTTGTTTTGAAGCTGTGTGCAGTGCATGTGAGACCTTTGTGGGTGTCTGTTAGGTGTTTTGCACTTCATCTTCCTCTAGGGAGCTGCCCCTTGCAGAACAGAACCCCATGGCACGCCAGGTGAGTTGGCAGTCTGGTGTGAGTTGAAGAAAGCCCGATGCTTTTTAACTCACTTCCCTATGCATCTAACTCAGACCCACAGATAAATTTAAATTAAGAGACACTTTGAGCTCTTTCTGTCATTAAAGTTGTAAATTATGACCTGGTCTGATGTGAGCCAGTGTACGTGTAACTCCACTGTGTTTGCCCGTTCCACTCCATTTCGTTATAGCAGTGCTGAGTCTTTATCTGGGGCATGGAGCTGGTGACTGTGGACTCTGAACCCTGAGATATGCTCCCATTTCTCTGACTGAATGCTCACGGATCTCACATTTTGGCATCTGTCCACAGATTGAAACCCTGTCTGGCCTGCTGTGACCCTGTAATTGCATAAATCAGTCCTAGCGTTTGGCTTCTGATCATCACTTTCTGTGTTATTGTGTATTGTATTCCTAATACAGTGATGTCTGAGGAGACAAGAATTTCTGAAACAGGATTTAGGTCAAGCTGAAAAAATTTGCTGTTAAATAACATTGATTTTGTTTTATATAACTGGGACTCTTTTTGAAGTCCTTCTTTAAATGTGTAGTGACATGTTTTCTTCTTTAGCTCAAGGGTCAGTGTATCATGTTGGTGTGGGTTCCCTTGCCAGTATACAGAGGTTGTTTCTTTTCATCTTACCAGGCTTTGCTTTCTACTGTGTCTGTAAGCAGGGCTTGACTATTGTATCCAGATGATGGTCGAGCTCCCTGCAGCTAGACACTGCTCACTGACTTCCTCTAACAAGCTTTGCTGGCTGGGATGCTCTTAAGCCCTTCTTGCATTACTCAGGATGGGTCAGGGAAAGGCCATGTGTTGGCACAGTTTTTGGTTTCCTGCTTATATATCTTCTCTGCTCACTACCTTGTGTATTGCTCAGCGTCTCTACATCTGAATCTAAATCCTTTCCTGGTCAGAACAACTGCATTTTCCAGAAAAAAGTGTCTTAGGGAAAAAATGACGGAGAATTGAACCTTTAAAGCTTTCTCCTGCTGGAAGCTAATTTGCAGGTTGTTCACAAGCTGTTATGAAATGGGAGCTTTATCCCCCCTCTCGTGCTATTTTGTTTAGTTTCTTAAGTCTCTGATTCATGTTTTCAGTCGCTAAACCTTAGCGATCTGAATGAAGGAAACTTTACTAAAAAATCTGCCATATGACTCAATAATAGACATGGAAATATTTTATCCCAAATATTCTGAACAGCATTTGCAAAAAACACAAAACAAGAAAAATCAAGAAAACACTTCAAGACAAACAAACTTCCCCTCCCCCCACAAAAAAGAAAAAATGCTCCAAAACCTTACATGAGATACTGTAAATTTATTACATTGTAAATTGAAATAATTTCTAGGATCTGTGCTTTCAAGATGTTTCGTCCTGTCTCTGGTGTCAGTCACAGAAGTGGAAGAGAGCTTTTGCAGTGCAGACACCAGCCTCACTGGTTTTAAGGGTCCAACATGAAAAGTGTAATGATTTATTATGAGATTTGGGTTTCATATAGTTAAAACCTGCCTAGAAACCCAGAATATCATCAGTGATAATATGATTGCATGCCAAGAGCGTGTATGCATTGACAAGATCTGGCTTCCAAGACAAACCAGTATTTGAAGCACCTTCTTGAGGTGGGCCAGGCACACCTGGGTGTTTCTCAGGATTTTCCCCTCACCTCTCTCCTCTGGACCTCTCAGAGAGTCAAGCTGCCCTTCCTCAGTGCTCTGCTCATGAATGTAGGGCAAAATCTTTGTCCTCTTTCTGCAGCCGCTTACATTTGTATGCGCTGAAGGGGTGAGCGAAGGCTTCAGCCTGTCTCGACTGGCTGCACAGAAGCTGCACATAGCCAAAATTCACATTTGTATGCATGGGATTTCTCCTTACTGTCACTTCTTTTGATCCCACTGTGAAGTGACAGTAGAGAGGGGCAAATGGGGACAAGCAGTTCTTGCAGAAGGAAGTGAAGAGAAGAAGCTGTGAATGATTTTGTGTGGAAAATTAAATTAAGACCTAGTGAGGCAAGGGGAGCAGGGTCTTGTCCAAGGTGAGGAAGGCAACCAATCCTGCTCCCCTGCCTCTGTGACACTTGGGAATCATGTTCTTTCCCAAGAACATTCTGAATGTGTTACACAGAGGTGATCTTCCTTTGTGAGCTTCAGTGGAAATGTCAGATGAGTTGCAGTGGGAAATGAATAGCCACAGAGGAAAGAGGGGCTGCCCAGCTCCCTTTGCTAAAACTGCCTGATCCTACTGAGATGTTTTATAGGGAGACAAAGCCCAGCACAACAGACAGGACTTAACTGCATAATTCCTCTGGGGAAATGAGAAGTGCTTCCAGTGCAGGTTTACTCCCCTGAAGGGACTGCAGATTAGTGGCTGAGAAGCCTTAGCTGAGTTCAGCCAGTGGGAAGTCACCTCTGGTTGTTCAGGGAGGCAGTCAAAGTAACTTCAGTTTTAACTGTCTGTGTCATTCTTCTTCCTTTCCTAGCCAGGATCAGGGGCTCCTATACTTGCAGACTGGATGTGTTGGTGTTTGACACAGATACCTGGCACTCAGACCCCGGTGTCATCAGCATGTGTGGAAGCATTCCTGCAGCCAAGCCATGCCAGGCTGCCTGGGCCTGCCTTACTAATGTGATCGCCCTTTTGTGATCCAGGTGTACCCCATGCTCCTCCTGCTGCTCTATGGTGAGGTCTTTTCCTGCCAGTTACAGCAAATGGAGGTGAATTTGTGTCCTGCATAGGCCCTTCACAAAAGAGTTGGAGGTTGGTTTGCTGCCTGTGCTGCTTTGGGAGACAGTGGAGTTCAGACTCTAACCAGTGTCACCAGCTGTTATGTCCCACTGCATGCTTCCACGCTTGAGTAAACAGGGTTTTCTCAGCAGAGGAGAGAGGTCTGAGATTAAAAGTGCTTGCAGTATGCAATGGAGGTACCTGCAGGTTGGATAGTCAAAGGCATGCTCTGCACTCTGAGTTTTGACATCCTCCTAGGAGTAGTGGGGCGTGCTGGATTCACACCTATTAGATACCTGATCAGAAAAGCTTGTCCTTTTGTAATTCTGGAGAGCAAAGATAGCAGTACCTTCACCTGTGCACAAGAGCATCTCTGTATAAAGCTGGCTGGAGATGGGCAGGACACAGTCCTTGCGCAGAGCTTTTTTGTAACCACAGACAGTAAAATTAATTTTTTCTTTTAGGCAGAAACCTCCAATGTTTTCTTGAATATTCACTGTAGAGAAAGCAGTAATATTCTGATCTACTATTTCAGTTGGAGGGAATAAACCAGTCTGTCTAGCAATTAGAAAGCAAAGCTGAAAGATACTGTGTTTTCATACAGTTAGAGGGGAGAATTGGACAGCAGAGCTCTGTGCTCTTTGTTTCTGCAGCCACCCTCTGTCCTCTGTATGGGATCCGCTCCAAAAACCCTGTGCTTGGCAAGACAGCACAAACAAGTGAACTAAAAAAATCACATTTGCCAAGCTAAGGTAGTAGCAATTTGGCTGTTTACATATCTGCATGGGAGTAGTCATGAATCACAGTGTGCATGAGGTTCATTTGTTTCCTCTGAGGAAGAGATGCTTTCACACTAATAATTGCTTCCATATGAGAGCTGGAGGTGTGTTGCTGTGCTCTTGTCACTGCAAAAGGATGTGCTGGAAAGCTGAGCCTCTGGTGGATACTTGCTGTGAATTACAGGTCTTGATTGCATCCTTTTAACTTTTCTCAGTGATTAGTGAAAGTGTCCAAGGCTTTCTGGGAATAAAAAAAAGTCCTTTTAGGTTACAGGTGTTATTAAACTTTTACTTTTCTCTAGTCAATCTTTTCTCTAGTCAAGCCTTTCTTCGCTTTCTGTATCTTATCACTTTTTTTCCTAGCTCCTTGTACAATAATGCCAGAAATCAGAAAGTCAGCTTCTTTCTTGCCTTCTTCTCTTCTCTGAAATGGATATTTCATTGCCTACCCTCATATTTTCTGGGCAACTAACTCAACTAAGGACCAAATGTGGATTAATAAAGGCATGTTGTAGCCTGATATGTTCATTGCTTGCAGTGCCATGAAGGGTTATTTTCATGGCAAAGAAAATTCTTCAGTAACACAGCGAACACGCACACTGGGAATGTTGGCTTTCTGGAAATGAAGGGAAGCACTAGAGTCTTTTCTGACATAGAAGCAGAAGAGCAAGAAATGAGCTGGGATATGACATCGCTTCCCTTCAGCACAATATTGTGAACAGGTGACCAGATTTCTGTGTTTTGTCAATTCTCTCTGTGGAAAGGACAATTTTAGATGAGCCAAACCAAAGATGACAACAACAGAAGCTGTGAACCATACAGTTGGAGAACAAAATACTCTCTGTATACTTAGGAGGGCCAGTTTTGTTGCAAACAAGCAACACAAATTTTTCCAAAGGATAACCCAACTGGCTGTGATTCAGAAGGGAGCCATCCAAATTTCTATGAAGCCCTGTTCCTTTCTGGTGTCATTGAGCCAACTGAAACCTGCTGTATTGTGAAAACCCTGGCATCAGCACAGGCGTGTGCTTTGTTCACCCTTGAATACTGTAGCATTATAAATAGTTTTTTAAAAGGAAAGCCACACCTATAGCATAACAATATTGTTAAGGCTTGTCCAAGGTAAAGCAATTTGTATTGCTGTGGTGACATCCTACAAAACTGGAAAACTCCTCTGTCAAATGTGCTGCTGTAGTGCAAAACAGAGCTTGTAAGCAGAGAGGCTGTTCCAGAGTGTTGCCATATTTTATGTCCTGTCAGACCTCAAGGACAAATACAAGCTGCACAGTTTAGAAAAAGCATTTTTGAAGCTAAACGAATTTGCAGAACAAAAACCTCACTTAAGGAATCTAAATATGCAGGCAGCTTACAAAATTAATGCAGGATTTTTGCAGCACATACAAGGAATCCTTAAGGACTGAGCAATCTGTTGTCTCTTGGCACTCTGGAGTTTCTGGAGATATGAGCAGCTCTCCCCAGCCCTGGCAGCAGGACACACTCAGATCCAGTAAATCATGTTTCTCCAAGGTAGCAGTGCTGTGCCAGGGTACATCAGCTGTACTTCCCTGTGGCAAAGACTCATCCAGCGACAGATAGACCACAAGGTCTGTCTGACCTTGCCCATACATTCCAAAATCATCCTTTTGAAAACAGAAGACCTGTGTGCAGATAGCTCCTCAAAGAAAGGGAAGGAAGGGGTATCTACATTCTGTGTACATCTTGTGCTGACATGCTCTTGGAAGCTAAGGATGTGTTCAGTGAAACAGCTGAGGTGTCCATGCTATGGGAAACTATCTTTGACTTGTTTGGGCACTTCCCTTGCCTTCTGCCTCAGGGGCAGATCCAGCTGTTGTAATGTCCTTGACAGAAACACATAGAAGTATGGGACAATGCAGTGTTTGGTAGGATATGCTTACTGCTGCAATAGAAACACCTCCAGCACATGCTGCTACTTGTAAAAGGTTTGTTTGTAGGCTGAAAAAACCTGGGAAATGGAAATGCTCATAATGAGGACAGCCTCTGGAGCAGGGTATGGTGATGTGAGCATCCAGCATGTGCCTGGAGTTGGAGGCTGGCTGCTGGGCTCTGCTTTTGCTCTGACCATTGTGCTGGAAGGGCCCGAGGAGTCAGTGGTCTTGTCAAGAATGGTTCTGATGACAGTGATGCTTCAGGACTGGTATCTGCCGGCAGGGTGAGCCTCTCATTTCACCCAGGCCACCATATTTCTGTCAGGCCTAACAACGTGCAGTTGGCCATTATTGAGATGAATTTCGGCTTGGAGGAGGAGCACATTATTTGCAGCAGTTCTGCTGAGCCACCGAGTGCCCTGTGGTGCTGCAGTCGGACCAGGCTTACCTCCTGAGAAATCACAAATAGTTGTTTTGGCATCCCCCTCTTGCTGCACTGCCATGGGGGTGAGTCTCTGCAGGCAGTGAGTTGCCTGTGGAGAAATTATCCTTTCCCAGATTTGGCACTCTGTTCAGCTCTGGTTAGGTGGGGTAAATACTAACCCTTAGCTTGGCTCTCTGCAAGGCTTGTACGACTGAGTGGCATCTTTCCATGTGGACCTATTGCTGCTGATGGATATAACTGCAGGCAGGTGGTGTTCCTGCCATGGTTTTAGGGAGTGCTTTTGTCTCAGCACCCTCCTCATTTTTCTCTACCTGTTGGAAAATGCCCAGGGATGAATCTAGCCTAAAGCTGCTATTTCCCCCTTCCATGAGACACCCATTGTCAAGTGTGTGAAAGCAGGAAAACAAGAGGCTGGCAGTTTTGTTACACGAAAAAATCTCTGCCCTCAGGCAGTCCAACCTACACTCCTACAGCTGAGGTTTGGTCTTTTCACTTTCAGCTAAAGTTGAGATATTCCAACAATCTGCAAAGTGCTGATACGGTTCCTTTTTTTCAAGAAAGCAGTAATTCATGGTAAAATTGGATGGAAAAGCTGAAAGGATGGTGTAATTTCTGCAGATGCAGAAAGGTTACTATTGAGGAAGAGGTTAGATAAGACTGCTTTTGCCACTTGGGCAATATGTATACCAGGAGAAATCATCAAACTTCTTGACTCCTCTTTCCTCTGTCTTTGCAGTGTGAAGATAATACCTGCTTGGCTTTGTCAAATGCTTTGAGATTTGTTTAGTGAACCAAAAGTGACTGGTGGCAACTTTCAATAATACTGTGATTACCTGTTAGTTATCCTTGTTCCTCCAAAGGGATAATCTGACTCACAGTGTTTTCTGTGGTGGGTGCAGGTACAAACTCATAGTTTAGCTGGAAGTAGGTAATGTCACTGAAGGGTCTAGAAGCTCATCTCCCAGATCTCCTGGGGAGCAGGGTTTTTTGACATATGGGGATTCCCCGTTCAAGTTTAAATAGACTGGTGTCATAAAGAAAGGGAAAATAAGAGCATGGTTTTAATAAATTTCCCCCATTCCTAAGCAACAGCAAGCAAATGGATTTGGAATCAATCCCTCACCACACCAGATAAGCATGTGTGGCACCATTCTGTGGCTGTCCAGGAGGATCCTCTCTGGTGGTCCTTGGCTGGAGTTCAGAGCAAAGCTCTTGTCCAAATCCATCCACACACACTCACGTCCAGATTTCTGGCTGGAAACTTCATCCAGACTGAAGCACATGACAAATAATGCAGCGCTCCCAAGGAACTGTGTGTCCTGCCTGAATGTTAGCCCTGGTGTAAGGTTTGGGGCATGATGTTTTATATACAGAGTTGTAGTAATGTGGCTTCCCCTGTGGCCAGTTACACTGGAATAAAGATGACCTATTGAAATGAACCAAAAAGCTATAAGATACTTTTAATTAGGAAAACCATGTGTGTACTTGGGGGTGTGGATAGTATATTTCTGAATGAATTGTTATGAAATAAAAATGAACTCTGTGCAGATCGGGCATAAAAAACCCAGAGAATTCCAGGCTAACTTTTGGTCTGTACTTATTGAAGTGTCTTTTAGGCTGTTAATACCCTGGACTATATTAAATGATTTTAAATATACAAGCTTGTTACTATGAAGCCACTTGAGATTTTGTACATTGTGACTGCAGATATATGCAAATTGGCATAATTTCCATTTGACATATGCACTGTAATTATTGAAAGCTTTTTTCCAAATTTATGTTTCATGTCTGCTGTAGTTAATTCACTATCTCCTTTTAACACTGGCAATTATAATTATTTGCTGAGAGCAAATCCTTGCTAAAAAAAAATCCAGTTTTCTTTAGCCTGCAGCTTTTCCTTTGAAATCATGATGAGGTACTGTTAATCAGAGGAACCACTGCTGGCCTCTGAGTATCCAGCAGGGCAGGAAAACACTGCAGTCAGAAAAATAATGCAATTAATTAGCCTAAGCTTCTTTCTGGCATCCCAACCCAAGTGCCTCCTGGGTTGCCATGTTTGAGTGAAGAGGTGCTCTGTGAGATAAGAGATTGGCATCTCAATAGAACTTGAATTGAAAACTGTGTGTGCCCACTGTGAGATTTCTCCTCACAAGTTCTTGCTCATTCTTCTCTTGTAGGGGCTACAGGTAGAAAATAGCATTTATTGGGGGGAAACAGTCTTATTGGATTGAAAAATAACCTTTCTGAGGTTGTTTTGCATAGGAATCTGAGCCAAATCTGTGACTGAGAAATGGAGCAGTTGAAGAGCTTTAGGATTTCAGCTGCATACTGTTGTTCAGAAATAAAGCAATTCTTATTCCCTTGAAAATGCCGTGTCCTTTGTGCTCTCCTTTTCCTTGGAGATCAGTGTGTTATGCAGCTTCTGAAAGGAAACACAAGTGCAAGTGCTGTCTAAGAATTGCTGACCTACTTTAGAGGTGTTTTATTCTTCATTGAATCAGATATGTACCCACAACAGTGTAGGTGGATAAAAATTACTTTTCTTTCGCCCACTGTGGCACGGGTCAAGTGCAGGAGAGCTCTACCCTTGAAGTTTCAACCCTTGGAATATTGTTTCAGGTTCTCCTGGGGCTTCAAAGGGATGAGGTCTGAACAGAGCTTTGCAGTGAGCTCAGAAGAACGTAAGGTAAGGCATTCTGGGCTGCACAGCAGCAGGTAGGACAAACAGAGAGGAACTGTCCATGTTGACCTGTCTTTCCAGCCCAGGTATCCAGGATGCAGATGGTAAAACAAAGCCTGCTGTGAATACGGGCTCATTCTTCATTGTGTGTTTGTGGACCTGGCACAAGAGGGTCCCTTGGATTACAATGTAAATGCAACAAAATCAGGCACTGAGGCTGATGAAGGGCACAGCAGATCAGGCTGCCATAATTAACTATATTCAGCCTAATGAAGATAATGGGGAAATGTTTCAGTGTTGGTCTGTTTTCCAGCACTTTTTCAGTGGTGGGGAAAGGTTCCCAGTGTCCTTCAGAGCAAGTAGAAAAGCATAATAAAATATGAGTTCAGCTGCTACTGTGCTGTAGCTGTGTCTTGTCTGGTGCACACTTAGCCAGTGGGAGTGTGAATGGCATTTTCCAAAAACCCTTTTGGGAGGATTTGCAATTTGCAGATTGACTGCAGACAGGACAGTCTGTCATCCAGGCAGATTGCACCCGATGAGTTACTGCTCTCTGAGTCAGCTGGTTGGGCTGCTGCTGAGTCCTTGGCTCTTGTGTAAGCTCTGCAGCCTGGGGAGTAATTAATCAGACCTCCATCGTTCTTATGGACCCAGGGCTGGAGCCAGGGAAGCATGATGTCAGCGTCTCACATAGTCTGAATTGCTGATTCATTTGATTCATTCTTGCTGCTGCTTTTCAGAATGGGTTCTTTAGTGGCACTTAGCGTTGACTGACAGGAATATAAAATACTACCCGAGAAAATACACAAATTCTGAGATGACTGCCTTGAGGGGAGCACTTAATAATTTATTTAGAAGTTTCTCTAAGAACCTGAGAATCATAAAATACTGTTGGATGAGAAGCTAACAAAAGTAGTTAAACTCCCATTTGCTTGTCATCTTTTCACTGTTCTATTGACCACATTGTTCAAAAAGCCTGACCAATGGCCACTGTGATTGCTTTAATTCATGGGATTGCAGCTGAAGTAAGTTTGGCTTCAAGTTTGCTAAAGTCTGATGCCAACTCCCTGGAAAACTCTGTTATCAAAATTCTCACTAACTTCAAAATGGGAGTGGGGCTGGGCTGAAGGAACCCAGCTTGGTTATGGGTAGGGTAGAACTGCGCTACTCAACACTGATTGAGAAGTGGGGGTTCTCTATAAGAATGTATTTTGGCTTGAAAGGATCCTAACAAAGGGATTTGATTTTGAATAGGATTTTGATTTAGCTGGCTTGATTTTTCTTACATGGGCCAAACTAACTTATTTTCTTAGCCTGCGTGTTCTGTGGTCCCAATCCTTGATGTGGTTGGCAAGACATAAAAAACATCTCTGGTCTGAGCAGAGGACTAACTTAGACAGTGAACAGGAAATGAGAAGCCATGAAGAATCCATGCCATGGGCTCACCCAGAAATAGGCATAGGCAAACTCTGATGAGCTAGGCAGGTGGAAGAATATTGTCCTGCAGATTCACTGTTGTGTATATGGTTTTGTAGTCTCCCAGGTCCTGGTGAAGGGGCACACCAGAAATGAATGGATGGGAAAGGCAGCCTTGAGCCCTCTGAGTGAGGTTGGACCAACTGCCTGATTTCACCGTGACACCTTTTGTGGCACAGCTTTTCCTCTTTCCTGCAGCCTTTCCTGAGGGCAGAGCACTCATGCCAGCCTCTCCTGCTCTGCTGCTGATGCCCTTCAGTGAGCAGAGAGAAGACCTGCTGACACAATGAGTAGGAAACCACTGACAGAACATTCTCTCCAAGATGCATTGTACAGCTTGGTGTTCATCCATCACTGCCTTACGTGCTGGAAAATCCAGTTCCACTGCCAGGCACAGCCTTATGGGCTCTAGTAGGGTTTGCCTAGTGATTTTAAATTGATGTTTCCAACTTTTGCAGCTGCCTATGGGAAAGAGAAAATGTGATCTGTGGTCTGAGAGTATACGTACAGATGCACACAGGGACACACAGGATGTTCATGCATTCACTACCGAATGAAAGGAATGGCACTGCTCACCTCCACCTGCCCTGCACTTATGTTTGTGTGTGTGAGAGGGACTCTCCTGTCTCTTGGCACGTGTCTGTGTCCATGTGCTTCTATACTAAAGTCAAAATTTTGTTTGTGGGTGCAGTCTTCAAATGAGTCCAGTTAATGTTAGTTAGCATCCCAGTCTGTAGCTGGGTGTTTTGATATCTGCGGTCAGTACAGTATTTGTGAACATGAGGAATGATCTTAGAATTTATTTTAACCACTCACACCAGAAAATTAGGTCAAGTGCATGCTCCATTCATCCAGCACTGCAAGAGCGACACATTTTCTTCAGCACAGCAATCTTTCAGACTTCACTGGGCAGGAAAAGAAGTAGAAACACCCCAGCTGAAAATATTGCAGAGAAATAAGATTAGGAAAAGCATTTGCAGTAGAGTCTGGGCTAAGTGGGTAGTGAAGCTGATGATTTATACAATTATTGCATAGAAGGGATCATACTGGAAACTTCAGTGCTTCTCCTGCAAACAGATTGCATGGCTGTATGTTTACTGAAGAAAATCCTGAAGTATAAAGTGCAGGGGGAGTACTGGTGCTGCTCTGTATAGTGATGCCATGGGAGATTCAGATAGGGATCTGACACTGCTATTCATGGGGCCAGTGGGGTTTTTTTGTCACTGTCCTGTCACTAGGCTGGCAAGATGTAATTTTTCATTGTTTATAAAGCTTCATGAATCCTGTACAAATGAGTGCATTAATTACTCACCAGCATTAGTCTGATGTTTATCTTTTGTCAGATTTTTATTTAGTACCAGATTACAACTTGCTAGTTTTAATGGGGTAGAAAATGCAGGCAAGAGAAATATAAAGAAAATTAACTCTAATTAACAGTCATAAATTTCTCTGACTCAGTAAGCGTAAACAATTCTGTGATGAAAAAGCAAGCTGAAAGAAAATTGAACTGCCTGATTTCCTAATCCTCCCAAAGCCTTTACAACAGCTGGGCATTTAGTTGTTGTCAGCCAACACCAAAAGAAACATATTTAAATACACATAACAATGCCACAGGAGAATTGAGATTGATCATAGACTGTGATTGTTCTGTGACTTCTCTTCTGAGGAAAAGAAAGGTATTGTAATATACTGGACTGATGGCATGCCTTTTGCTTTAGAAATTGAATAAAGGAAATGGGAGCAGTTGGAAGAAATAAATGACCTAACAGAGATTTTCACTGAGTTTTTAATTTAGTCTTAAAACAATTAAAATCCCCTTGAAATCAATGAATATTTGCTTGAATAAGGTCTAAGTAGAATGTCTGGGTTGGGAGTTTTTTTGTTTTTTTTTTTTTCCTCAGCCTATCTGATGTAGTATTCTGATTTTTCGGGGTTTTTTTCTTTTATGGGGAAGTACTCAGCAGGTATGTGATCATGCTGTTTTGATGGGGATTTGAAGATAAAAAATCAAACAAAATTGGGAAAGTCAGCGTGGTTTGTCCCATATACTTTTTCCCAAGCACGTATGAGAACATGGAAAGGATCCAAGTAGGGCTCAGGGAGTGTAAGTCTGAGCATGTTTCAGATGCCTGAACAGATAATCTCAAGCTGAGACCCCTGAAGCGTTTCCCTGTGGTGTGCACAAGTAGCTGGTTTGTCAGGGTGTATTTGCACCTTGTCTAGATTTCCCAGCAGTTAAAGGTTTTTAAGTAGCTAAAAAATTACTAAGTGCTTCATTTATTTCAGTCTCTAATGCTGTAGTTTGCATAAGTGCCTACATAGAAGAGATTAGAACGACATGCCAGGTGGGCTATAAACAAGGAATCAAGCTCCAACCAGTGTTAGGAATTTTTTTAGAGAATTTTGCTTTGCCTTGCAAAGTGTGCTGGCATACATAGGAACACAAGTCTTACTTGCTTTGTTTGCTCTTAAGCACACTGCCCATGATGCAGAAACATTATAGTGCCAAATCAAAGGCCCCAGCTCACCAAACTAACAGAATAAACACTCAGAAATTTATAGGGACTTACTAGAAAATTACCTACAATTCAGCACATACAGTCTTTGCAGAAGAGGCTCTATATCATGGAATCTTAGAATATCTCAAGTTGAGAGGGACCCATAAGGAACATTGAGTCCAAATTCCTGCTCCTTGCAGGACTACCTGAGACTTTCCTATGAAGCAAATGTGAGTCCAGTGTCAAGCTCAGAAGGAATGCATTTATTTCAAATGCCATGAACACTGCTAGAGCAACATTTATATCTACTGTAATATATGCACAGACATGGCCCCAGTCCATAACCTTCATGACTACCTCCATGCAAATAAAATTAATGTAGTATTAGTACATAATGAAAATTTATATAATCATTACAGTCTTCTCGCATTCTGATGAACTGTCCTGGTTCTGCTTAGGTGGCACTTCCTTACCTGCAGGCATCCTTATAATCTTGGGAGTCAGCAGGGGTATTTTCCCAGTCTAGACACCACCCCTTAGGATCCATCTACAAAGAACCCAGTATAGCTTTTTTTTAAAAAAATCTTTTTTTTCAACACAAAGCACTTCCTTGTTTTTCCCTTTGTTTGAAGGCTTTACAGACCACTAGCCCTGCTGCAGTTACTGCTGTGAGCTCCCAGCCGGTGGTGACAGCCTCACCTGTTGAGCCTGATTGCAGTTCTGGCACTGCACCATGAGCTGTGTGTGTCTCCTTAGCTGAGTGACACCTAAACTGTCTCTGGAGATTATGCTCATGTGTCACCAGCAGCAAGATGCCTTTTCAGGTTTTCATCTCATTGGGCATGCGGTTCCTTGAGTGAAGTTTGCTTAGCCTATGATTACAGGGCAGCCAAGGCAGAAACATTCACAAACAGCTTTTTCCCCCCAGTGTATTTGAATGTTTAAGTTTTGTTTACAAAGGAGTTCTGTGAAAAATAAGTTACATCAGTGAGGATAAACCAGCTTAAAAACTGGATTCATAGTGTGATGGACCAGAGTCATAAGTGAACTGAGGCCCTGGCTTTAGGGGTGTACAGTTCAGGTTTGTGAGTTTTTACTGTAGAGATATTTCTCATCTGATATTTTTGAAGTGCAATTCATCCCAGTTGACTGTAAAACTTAACAGTGCATGTGTTCTTTAACTTTATAATATTTTGATGCAGAAGAAGAGGTGTGGGGTTTGTGAAATCTCTATAAGCCATTGGTTTGCTGTGGCCAAATGAGCTGTTGCTCATCAGCAGGGCAGGGTATGCTTGTGTGCATTCGGTGTCTGTTTTAGTGGTGAAGGAAAAGGTGTTCCTTCAGTCCCTATTATTTTCCTTCACACTTATGGCAGACTAGGAATACACACATGGCCTGTCAATACAAATCAGATCATGAGCTGTGACTCACTAAGCTGTAGTAACTCGATGTCTTGCAACAGCTAAGTGTATCTGTGATTAACAAAGATTGTCTTGGCCAGTGTTAGAACTGTGACTAAAGCCAATCTTGTTAAGCATTCATCATCCAGATTTATTTCCTTGTCAAAAGTTTTCTTTAATAAGGTTTCTTCAAAGAAACATTGTCATGCCATCAATTTTCCCTGGCAGATGTACTGATTGAAATAAATGTATTTTTCATGCCACTCAAGAACAGAATGGCAGATCAATGCACTGAATACAATAAATGTAACTATTGTTTTTATTGTTACTATGATCATTACTGCATCACAAGATCGATGGCAGCAGCATCTTATAAGAGCAGAGACACATCTAGATATTAATAAAAACCCTCCTCCCATGTGAAAAGGTTTTCAAATCACCTGGGTGATTGTTTTTTTGAGATGGCCCAGACATCATTCCTCATTTCCCAGAAAGAGCAGCCTTCTATCAGGTTTTCCACTCTTCTTGCATATCTATTACTTTATGAGGGATTCAAAAGCTTTTAGCCACTCTATAATATGTGATTCACACATCTCGACATGTAATCCATCAGAAAATAGCATCAGCCTCATAGCCTGTCCCAGTATTACGTTTCTCTAGGCTAATGTTGGGCAACAGCTTAATTCATACACATATCATATTTTAACACAGATACTTTTTCCTAATTGTTCCTCCTTCCTGTCCAGTCTCTAAGTAGAGAGGGGTGCTAATTTTCTCTGAAATCTATTTCTTTCTCCTCCATTGCTTCTCTCTTTTGCAGAAAAGATGCTAGCAGGACTTAGAACAAATTGGACTGAAGGTGATCCTTTCAGGATGAGCCTCCAAACAGTGGGGATGTTGCTGATACCATTAGGGCTGGCTGTGCAGCTCCTGAAGTGGCAGGATTTTTGCACCAGCCCCTTGCAGTACCTTTCTTTCCACCTTGGGAGTGTTTTTACTTCTGGCTCCCTCTCCTTTTCCTTTCTTCATTTACTCTGCCACCTTCCCGCTTTTCTCTGCTGGATTTCTGCTGATGCTTGCTCATCTGGAGGGACTCCAGTGGCTGCCTTGGATTCCTTAGGGAGCCCCAGGAGGGCGGAAGGACTATGGACTTCACCTGGGACCTCCTGATGCCCATGTTGCCAGTCCCTTTCCACTGCTCCAATAGGCAGATGAGCTTTTTATTAATGAGCACAATATCCCTCCTGTCTTTACATCAGTTTTGTGTCAAGACAGCCAAATTAAGGCAGCACTTTTTGTAGAGATGCCCATTTGGAAGCTGTCCCTGGGGGTGAGGGCATTGCCTGCTGCTGGCAGACAGGGAGCAAGGTGCCTTGTAGTCATCAACTGCAGCTAAGGGAGGAAGGATGCCTTTGCAGAGCTGTAATAAAGAGGGGGTACTGCTCACCAAATAATATTGCAGTGATTGAACTGCAGATCAGAGAATTGTGATTTACAGTGCCAGAGGTTTATGGCTTGCTGTGTGTCTAGCAGGCTAAACTGGCCATATCATTGCTGTATCTTTGAGCCACCCCAGCTATCAAAACTTAAAATGAGTGGCTGTATGAGTTTCTGGTTTTGGATTCTGTATCTGCATACAATTTCCAAAGAGCTGTTCTCAGTGGTATGTGTCACTCAGATCTGCTAGAAATAGTACCAAATGGTTAGCTCCAGCTTTATACAAAAGGGACCATGACTGTGTGGTTATCATGAAGACACTTTTGAAACAGAAAAAATAATGTCACGTTCTTTTAGGTCTGCATGTCTCCTCTGCAGTTAATGATTTAGCAGCGTTAAGAGCTCAGATCTCTTAAATATTCTGGGTTTTTCGGGAATGAGCTTGGAAAGAAAAGAGAACTTCATTACCAGCCTTTGATTTTCTTCAGACTGTTTAAATATTGGAATGAGTTGATAAGATAACTGAGAAAGTTTTTCACAGGTCCTGGCAAAATTAAGCCTCCAAATGTGGTATTTTTTGCAAATTCCAAAGAAAGGAGTAGAAGGGAATAGTTCAAATAGCTGAGGATTTCTGAGGTCATTGTTGTGTAAAATACACGTCTCTCTCTACTGATAGACAGTTTGTATCAAAGATCAGTTTAGCTGTAGGGAACCACAAGCTGGCTCCAGGCGCTTTACATGGTTTCTGAGATGGATTCTGTGCACAGCCCCAGAGTTGACAATGTGTGTACATATGGGCAGAAGAACAAACTGCTGAGTGTCAGTTATTTAAATGAGAAGTAGTGTCTTTTGACTTAGGCCATTTACTTTGACCATGGTTTTTGATAAACTCCCAGGGAAAGGGCGTCCTCTGATTGTGCATAGGATCCAAAGGCAGCAACAGCAGCTGCAGTGGGGAAAATCTGAGAACAAAAAGTTGCCCATGTTTATTTATTGTATGTTTATTAATGATAATGTGGATTGTTACCATTTGGAATACATTCTGTATTTTTTTTAAGTGTTTGAAAAACGTACTCTAATTTAATAATTTTAAATCATCCATTTGAAACAACCTGGTAAGTGTGCTCTTTCACCACTCCAGTATTTTCTGAAACCCTCAGACTGTCCTTTGAATTTTGAGAGTTCCTCTGTGTTTTTAGAAATTTATTTTTCTGCTGACAAATTTAGTTCACCAAAACCTTATTTATCATTTCTCTCTCTCACTCCCCCATCCTGACAAGAGCAATAGGTAGCAATTGCTAACTAATCAATCTTTCTGGTGCTAGTGAAAGATTTGATTATATGCCCAGACTCCAAATAGAGCCCTTTTTTATTGTGAATAGGGGGAGGAGAAAATATTGTACTGGGGCTTAATGTTTTAAGTGGAACTGTTAGAGGACTAGTTTTATTTCAGGTCAGTAGGGACAGTTGTTTTTTTAATTAGCTGGAAGTTTTTTTATGTAAAAATGTTTCCTTATTTGAAACATTCAGAGCAGATGGGGAAAAAAGCTGATGTTGCAGGTTTCAGAATTGATAATGTCTGTGCTGGTTACAGCCATTCTACCTTCCCTGTTCTGTGAGCCCAGGAGTTCTGCTCGTTTTCAGGCTATTCAGTACAGGGATGATACAGGGAAACTTGGGTTGCTGGTAGCAAAGGAGCTTGAATCATCTGTAAAATGGAGAGATGCCAATTCCAGGAATTGCAGACTCGGTAGTTAAATTCTTACTGTAGCTCCTCACTCTTTCCCTGCACTTAACGTGGAAAAACATGTAAATACTACTACTCTGGACTGTATCTACCTGCCACTCATTTCTGAGCTTATCTCCAATTCACAAGGACTTACTTTTTAAAAATGAAGACCGAGGGTTGCAAAGAAATCACATGGCTTCCTGACAGAATTAAATACTATTTTGGGTGTGTGATAAGCCATTAGAGCATGATTATGATTTATGTTTCAACATGAAGTGCTAGAGTGATCTTCTCTTAAATGGCAGCACCAATGACAGCACAGACAATTTTTTTCTATTTACTCAGCTGCTTCTAGAGAGTTGGTTAGACATCTGCTTCTTCAGAGAAGATCAGTGTTCTTCAATAATGTTTTTCTTAAAAAAATGCAGACTGGTACCAAAGCTGTTAAGGTTTGGCTCGGGGAATGCACTTTATGAGTCTTGGTAGGAGATGTGTTCCCCACTTTCAGCTTTGGACTTGGGCTGGCCAGGAGTGAGCCCTCCACAGTGCTGTGCCAGGTCAGAGAAATCCCACACTGTGTCAGCCTGGCTGGCACCACTCTCTCTCCAGGGCACAGCCAAGCAGGGAGGCTGGGATGAAGCCTGTGTGGAGCCCTCAAAGAGTATGACATGTATTTAAAATATTTGTCTTCTTCATTTTACCTGAGAAGTCAAGAAACCAATGCTCAGAAGTTGCCTGGTTGAGAATTGTTGCACTGCATTACCAGATTTCTTGATGCAGGTGGAAGGGGTGTGTATTCTTTCATAGGATGAGATTTACCCAACTGTGTTGCTTATCAGCGTGGACAAATATATTTCACTTTTTTGCTGAAACAAGGTGGCTGCACTTCCCTGCTTTTGTGTAATTAATGAAGTTTTTGCTGTCTGTTGTGGTGTGATTTTTCAAAGACATGTGAAACAGCAAAACAGGCTGGTAGAATGACAAACATTTATCCTTTCTTAGAGTCTTGTCCAGAATTGGAGAGGATTAGACCACAGCCCCAGACTAGAGGAGAAAGGGGTCAGTTCCCAGAGAAGCCCCTGCAGCACCTGCATGCCATTCCATGAGACTTAGTGTTGGAAAGGGAGATTTTCCTTGCACACTGCTCTCTGCTCTGCCTGATGCTGCTATGGAGAATTGCTCAAAGGGAAGGTGCCTTTTCTTCCTTCTCCTTTTGAGAAGAGAGTGGAGGGAAGAGAGCAGAAAAATGGTGTTTTGATCCGCCTTTTTCTCATTCTGGTTGCATAAACACACCAGAGTATTCCTCTAAATTAAATTAAGCAAACCTTTCATGTTCTCTCCCTGCTTCCAGGAAGCTAATCTGGCTGCTTGCAGATTTGCAGCTGCAGAGAAGACAAAGATCTGTAGTGCACACAGACTCAAGTGCTGAGGAGCAGTGTTATGCTGAAAGGACTGCACAAGCTTTAATAGCATATAAAAGCTTTCTGGACATCAGGCAAAAATCTGTTTAAATCCCTGACAAGGATAAGAGCACAGCACGTATTATCCGCATATGCACAGAGACAGAAAGTCTCTCAGAACATTTGCATTTTGGATTTGCTGAAATTAGAAGGTTTCAACCTTTCCAAAAAGGTTGAAATGGTGGAGTAATTTTAACACTTCAACTTCTCCCTGTCCCCATATAAATATTTAGGGCTCCTCCTTTTCCTCTGCGCATGTGCCTGAGTTACACTGATCCCAATGACAATTTTTCTCAAATTGTGGAATGTAGAAACCCATAGGCTTCTCTTTTATATTAATAATCATAATTTCATACTCAGATGTTGACAATCGCAAGGATTCCTTGCCCCACACAGTGAAGGACTGACCCCCACCATGCATGGCACAGAACACGCAGCAAAAAGATTGTCCCCAGGCTGCAATTCCTCATGAACACAGATCCTTTTCCTAGCAAGCACATGTGTAGAGCTGCATGTCTTGAGACACAGTGCCTGGACAGACCTCAGATAAAATGTGGCAGGCGTCTGTGAGGCAGAATGATGCAAGCTGAACTGGAGCAGAACGTGATGCTTTTGTGGATCAATGGTGATCAGGTCAGATAATGAGGTAGTATATATTGGTACTTTGGGGAGAAAACGGCTATTTCAGGAAGATTTGACTCTAGGGATATTTTGTCTGAGATTTCGCTCATTTTGATAACTAATTTGCCAGACTAAAATCTCTTTACAAAGAGTCTGTGTAACTCAAGGACTATTACATTAGTGATCTGTATCAAGTGGCATAGCTGGAGCTGCCAGTTAGAGGAATATAGGGCAGGTGGATGAATGCAGAATTTCTCCAATATCAAACAGATGCAGCAAAAAATTAGGGGCAGGAAAAGAAGTGCTATTACGTTGAAAATGTCAACTCAATCACCAATAACCATCTGTAAAGATGAGAGAGAAAAGTAAGAAGAGAAGACCATGGCCACTGAGTAGAAGATTCTTGCCTAATTTAAGAGGAAAATGAGTGTGTCTCTACTTATCTGATTAAGAAGGTAAATAGGAGAAAGATCTTTCCCTTGTTGTCTGTTAATTGGATGTGACTGCCCCTTCAGCAATGACAGCCATCCCTCCCTCCAGTTTCAGCTACTCAAATAGCAGCAAAGACTGGGAATAGGCAGTGTGGATAAGCTAGTTATTGAATATTTGGACTATGACCCCCTTCTTCTTCCAGTCAGGCTGTTAAATATTCATGTAAGTGGGCTCAGATAGATTCCTGCCATCTGTCTGTATTTATATAACTTCATCCAAACAGCTCCAAAACATGTAAAATGTTATACTCAGAACAGGTCTTCCAAGAAAAGAGGGATTTTTTTACCTACCTGAAGGGAACAGGAATGAAAATACAATGTGATTTTACAAGTAACCACATTTATTCATCTGGACTCCATCAGCAAGGACCCAAATTCAGCTCTTTTAAATGCCAGGCCCAGCTGTAGCCCAAGGTTTTCCAGGCCAACATCGTATTTAGTGGCATAGCTAATATCCAAAGTGTTCCACAGCTCACCTAGTATTGATCATTAAGCATAAGAAAAGTCTGTATGCAACTAAGAAGGAAACTGGAGATTTTCGCTATATGTGTGTGGGTACAGAATGAAAGTATTTGAGGAGGAGAAATCAGCAATAAGCCCTTTATTTAGCCTGCACTGCATTCTGTTGCACACCTTGATGATCAGATAAAAGGGGACTGTCATACAAGCTTCAGTAAGTAGTGTGCCATATGGACAAGGGAACAGATTGTCACAGCTACATTTGACCTGTTTTAGAGCAATCGTGACTCTCCCTTGGCACCAAGGATGCGCTGCTGATATTTCAGCAGAACTGCTTCAAAAACACTTGAGTGCCATTGTCAGAACAGTGTGGCATTTTATAAATGAGAAGCAATTTCTTCATTTTAAGTTAAGCAGCAAGCATGGTACTTCTCTCCTCAGAGCCTCTTAAAACAGTCTGAGCAGGAAAGAGGGAGAGACGAGTACTGAGAAAACAAAGGCAGGCTTTTCAGTGTACCTGTGTTAAGTTACTGAATACATGCACCTGTGTCATTCATATCCTTTAGGGATTTGAATCTGAACCTCAGATTCAGCTCACATAGGCAGGTTGTCACAGAAGAGATGTCTGTGAGATGGCTGAGGTTGGTGATTGGTTTCACACCTGCTCCCAGAAGGGAGCTTACTTTTTTCTGTTCAGGCCCTCACCTTTGAGCTCTTTTTAGACAGGAATGCAATTTGAAAATAAAAAGGAATAGTTTCACTACAGTTCAACACAGTTTCACTGTGTGCTTAAGAAATTCTTACATGTATTTGGAAGCATGCCAGAGTGTGTCTTTGTGCCTTGAAAACATTTCAAAATGGTGGTACTCTTTTAAGGGTCTTTCTGCTTGGCATAGTCTTAAAGAATAGCCTTGAGGCTTTCAGCTTACTCCATCAATAATATTTTATTGATGATGTTTTTTCCCTGACTGTTTTTCAGGCATTGGGAAAAATGTCATCTGTGACCGAACAGCGACTCCCCTGGATGCCTTTAGGATGATGACTGCGGCTCATTATTACCCAAAGCTCATGAGCATCATGGGGAACGTTTTGCGCTTCCTGCCTGCTTTCGTGAAGATGAAGCAGCTGATCCAGGAGGGTTACGTGGGGGAACTGCTGGTGTGTGAGGTGCAGGTCCACAGTGGGAGCCTGCTGGGCAAGAAGTACAACTGGAGCTGTGATGACCTGATGGGAGGAGGGGGCTTGCACTCGGTGGGCACCTACATCATTGACCTGCTGACCTTCCTCACCAGCCAGAAGGCCGTGAAGGTGCACGGGCTGCTCAAGACCTTCGTGAAGCAGACGGACCACATCAAGGGCATCCGGCAAATCACCAGCGATGACTTCTGCACGTTTCAGATGGTCCTGGAAGGGGGTGTGTGCTGCACAGTGACGCTCAACTTCAACATCCCGGGGGAGTTCAAACAAGACATCATCGTGGTGGGCTCAGCAGGACGACTCACCGTGATAGGCACTGATCTCTACGGACAGAGCAACAGCTCTCCTCAGCGGGAGCTCCTGCTCAAGGACTCCACGCCAGTCAGCAACTCCCTGCTTCCGGAGAAAGCCTTCAGTGACATCCCATCGCCCTACCTGCGGGGCACCATTAAGATGGTCCAGGCTGTCCGGCAGGCCTTTGAGGACCAGGAGGACAGGAGGACCTGGGACGGGAGGCCCCTTACCATGGCTGCCACTTTTGACGACTGTCTGTACGCCCTTTGTGTGGTGGACACCATTAAAAAGTCCAACCAGCTGGGGGAGTGGCAGAACATTTCAATCATGACTGAGGAGCCAGAACTGAGCCCGGCATACTTGATCAGCGAAGCCATGCGGAAGAGCAGGATGTCTCTGTACTGCTAGCTCCTCTGAGCTCCTAGGAAAGAATAGGAACCAGACAGCTCTTGAAGGAGATGGTAATTCAGTCCATCTTGGGTGTCTTGGGTGTCTTAGAAACAGCTGAGGATACGGGAGAAGGAAACACAGTGTCTATATCAATGAAATCTGTTGGCAGCTAAATGCCAAACTGATACGGTCCTTCAAGATGCCCAAAATGGACAAGAGACTTTAGAGCTGACAAACTTAACTGTTTTAATAACAGTATTAGCTGGCTGATTGCAAAGATATATCACGGACTCATCCCCTGCTTGCAGGTGCTCTAGATTATCCAATTGTGTTTACTGTGAAAGGTTGGGAAGATCCTTTTAGATTTTCCTCACCTACCAGAGGGCTGTGAAGGTACTGTCATGTCATTAAATTTTCTGTAGTGTCTGACATGAATGGTTCCTACCATGACAGCTGACACCACCATGCTACACCTCCAACCAACACAGAGAATAACAGGACTTGATGTGAAAGTGTTGCAGGATTTGGAAAATCTTGGCAGCTCACTTTTCATACAGCCTGTTAGGAGCTTCTCTGTGTTGGTTTAGTAGTTGTTCTTTGTTTTGTTTGGTTTTGATTTTTGGTTTTGGTTGGTTTTTTTTAAAAGCACAATTAAATAGGAAAATGTGTGGCTTTTAAAACAAAGCAGTCTTCAACCACAGTGCATATACCCGGGTATTTGGGGAGGGAGGGTCTTCTGTGAGCTCCTGGTAAGTGTCAGTGTTATGGGCTTGCTGATTAAAATGGGTTGTGGAAAACCTTCATGGATGGCAGGTGGCATGACACAGTAATGATAATGAGGTTTGTTATACAGCCAAATTCAGGCTAGTCTTACAAATATTTGCACAAAATTTTCTGTCTTTGGGACTGACTTTTGAGTGAATCATCAGGCATTTTGGTTTTAGGAGGGAGATAGTTGGAATATAATCCAAAACCACACAATGTTTAGATGAGTGGTGTTCTTTTAAACCACTGTGAACACACACTTGATACATGCACACCAACAGGTAATTTCACATCCCTCAACCCAGTTCTCACCTCCACCAACTGGTGAGTGTGAGTGAAAACAAAAGGGATGAGAAAATTTACCATCTATTTACAAGAATAAAAAATTACACAGGACCCCGAGCCTCCTCACCTCCTTAAAGTGGCCAGCTACTGGTACTGTATTAATCATTCCCTGTCACCAGTGCAGGGGTGGACAAACGCTTTTGCTGTGTTTGTCCTGTTCTTCTTTTTAATATTTTAGATAGCAATCTTGAAATAATTATTCTTTTGAGAATATCTTCTTGAAAGAATATAGTGAAAGGCACATGATTTATCCCAGTAAACAGAGATACTGTTTTTCTGTGTAAAGCTGCTCCAGTGCTGATGTGTTTACAGCGCTAGGTCTTCAGATAGTAGAAAAGTAGAACACAAGCATATAGCACTAAATCATATTAAACTTGAGAAAAACCTTTTCAGGGTTTTTTTGTTAATTTTGACTATGAGAAATAGGAGAACATTGGGATCACCAGGTAATCTAAAGAGAAAATACTTTTTTGAATTTTGAACAGGAGGGCATCAATAGTGTTGTTCACCTTACTTGGCTTCAGTCAGCTCAGACTTGGATGTCTTGTTCTGATCAGCAAGAACACAGCAGTCAATACAGAAAGAGCTCTCCAAAGGCTGACTCAGTTCACCCACGGATTAATATAGAAAGAGGTGCCCACTGGAAATGCCTGTCCTCCTCCTTTGCAGAGAATTTTGGCTTCTAAATTTTGATGTGGCTGAAGTTAAGAAACTTGACACCCAGCCCAAAATTATTCATGTCTGCTTAATATTTCAAGAGCATATGTGTGACCTTCTGTTAAATAGTCCCCAAAGTATAATAGTGTGACTGATGAAGGAATAATGTAACACTGCAAAACCACACCCTAGGGGAGAGTTGTTTCCATCCACGTTGTTCTGCCGGTTCTAGCAACTCTCTCTGGAGTTGTTTCTGCTAAAACCCGGGGCAAGGCTTCATCATTCCTTCTTGGAAGCAGCCCTTGAGAAGGTTGGTTGTTTTTCTTTAGAATGGGTTTCTCTGAGAATTCCAGAGGTAGTATCTGTGTCAGTAGGAATTTCCCATTGCAACTGTCATGATATACACCATGCTATCCAGTTTCTGCCCTGAAAAGTAACACAGAAAAGAGGATTTGATCAAGAAATCACCTATCTGTCTCCTAAAAGATAGAATTACCCCTAACAGGATCAAGAGTTTTCACAAGAGAAGCAAAACCCACTAACTGAAAATTCAACTCATGAATGCAAGCCTGGTGGATAATTAACCATGTCTAGTTAAACATCATCCAAAAATGAAACCAAACATGGACCAAAAATGTTTGTGAATCTTGCTTCTCAGTGGTTTGGCAATTGTGCTGGTGTTGCTGTTCGTGTCTTTGCACTTTGTTTTGGTTCACAAATGTTGGCTGTGTTTCCTCTCTGTGTTTTCTTCTTTTCCCTGTCTTTCTGGGTTTTGTGATGCTAGTTGGAATCCTTTGCCTTGCCTCTGCAGTGAACAGGCGAGACACAAGGAGTAGGGATAGTACTACTGAGCTCAAACTTTCTGTCCCAGGTCCAAAGGCTTAGGTGACAGGCATCACCCATCCTCTGTGCAGACCTACTGAGAGAGCACAAAGAAAATCCAGTGCTTTCATTCCCCAGGCATCTGATGCTGGTGTTGGTACTGGCTTGTGAATGGGTCGAGTCTTGTACAGCTCCTTGTGCTGGCCTAGAGAGAGCAGGACAGGGTGGGACCTCCTCTGCTAATGGCAACAGAGATGCTACATTTGTGTTACCTGAGTGGGATGACAGCAGGAGCTGCACACCTTCAGGACTGTATGGCAGTTTTTCCATTTTCTAGGAGGTGAAGGTGCTGCAGTGTCAAGTGTAAACATACTAAACTTCCACCTGGCTTGGAGGAGGAAAGAATAAGTTTATTTATTGAATGTGTATTGTTATTCTGACAAATAGTTTCCTTATTGTCTGGGATTATTCTTGGCAGCATCCAGTCCTCTGCTCCTTTGGTACAGTTGAAAGTACATTGAATTTGCTCTAAGTCGCCTCTGGAGTTGAAGTTTGGCTTAGGAATTTGGGCAACAGATAGCAGACATGTACTTGATTGAACTCAGAAACGGTACCATCCCAGGAAACATCTATTTGGAACTGTACTTGTAATGCTGTGCCACATGGTCTGAGATGAATCCTGCTAAATTGGTGTAGGCCTAAGAGCCAAATTCCAGCTACTGCTGGAATTTGCAGTAGCCCCAAATAATGAACTTGTTCATTCACTAGGCAAGAAATTTCGTTCCTCTTTCCCAGGGCTGCCATTGGAGAGGCTCTTTCCTTTGCCATCAACCTGTGCACACAGAATATTGATCATTATGGTCTGTGGCCAAAGACAGAAAGAGCAAACAGGTGAACTTTGCGGCTCTGCAGGGCTCTGTTCCAGTGCTAGGAGTGCTCTCAGCAGGGAGAGGGTGTCTTATTTCCCATGGGAATTGCATTGGGCTTCACATGAGGGGTGGAGCAACCCTGCACTGTGACAGCAGGGCACAACTGAACTCCTTAAATGTGCCCAAAGAGAGGGTGGTCACTGCAGCAGGGAGCAGCAGGAAGGTGTCTGCAGGCTAGTACCTCTGTGCCTGCTCTGCAGGGAGGATATGCTGGTGGTGTGGAGGATGAGGGCTGCACTTCCTGAAGGTGTGACAGCAGCAGCCTTGCTCCACCTCTGTGTGTGGGAGCTCTAGAAGGAGCCCTGCCCTTGCAGAAGCAGGATCTGTCCCATAGTCCTGCTGGATAGGGACATCCTCAGTGCTGAGCTCAGTGAAGTCCTACATGGAAGCATAAGAACTCTGCAGGAGCGTGAGATTTCCCATATCTGGTACCATGCACGTGTTAAATCCGTAGTACTTCAGCTGTGTAGTTAAAAAATACCAAGTAGGGACCATGGGACCTTACCCATGCAGCCAACATGGAAGAGAATTGGGCCATGCCTCAGTGAGTTTCAGCTCAGGATGCTCTGGAGCTCTCCCTTTTCTTTGGCTGGAAGCACAAGAAATCCCTGCCCAGCCAGCATCAGGCAATCAGAGGCACCATCCACTTAGTAAAAAGTATTCCCTTCTTTTCCTTAACTTTCAAAATAGTGACTTTACAAGTGAACAGCTGTCCTGGAAGTTCAGCCATTCAACAAAAAAGGAGGCTTTTCTGCTGCACGTGGTCACAGCACAAGGACAATCCAATTTCTTGTTTATTTTTGTGTCTATACAAATGTGGAATAGACTCAGACAATTTAAAAAGACTCATTGATCTAGCAAGAAAAGGCATATTTTATTTAATGGGTAAAGGTAAACATAGTATCTTGATGTTGTTTTTGCAGAGGTTCAGAAATGAGTGATGACAACTTCTTGTTGCTGGGAATTTTTATATTTGACTTTTATTTTTGTCCTTTGGCATAAAATGTCACTCATTATGAAGTCTATTCACTGCTGAGTTTGGTATATACAAGCCAGAGTTCTGGGTTTGTGCAGATACCCCACACTGGTTTGGTGTTCCAGTGGCCCAGTGATGTATCCTTAGTATGTATGAAACTCAGCACGGGACTTTTGACCTCTGCAGTGATCTCTGGGTATCTGGGGCTAGATGTGAAATGGCAGGATTATTAAGGACAGCAATGTCTTTTTGTTGTTGTTGAAGTTGTTACTACTTGGGGAGCAAAGTTTGTAAATTTTAGAGATGAAGTGTGACTGAATAATATTTGGCAGTCTTATCTGCTTTAAAATTTCCTCTTTCTTGAGCTGCTGGGTGAAGTCTGTCCAATAAAAATAATTTCCTCTTAACTGCCCACTTCCATTTGCTCATGAAAAGAAGAAATTTTTAAGTAAATGGGGCTACACATAATGCTGCATTCATGAACTGATGTCAAAACCTCATGACTAAATTGAGTGTATGAAGCCACAGTCCAAACAAATGATGCTTTTTAGAAGCTGCCAGATCGAGGCCTTGGGGTTGGGGAAAGAGGGGTATCAGCACAGGTCAGACTGAAATAGCTTTTATTCAGCATTTTGAGTAAAATGAATAAACAGAATGGCTATGGTCAATCCAAAACTGAATACATGTTTGTATAAGGGTATTTATTTGCTTTTTTTTTATTATTTTAGGATTAAGTTCTGTTTTTAAAGAATGCTGTTTTGAAATGAAAGGTTTTAAAAATCTATCTTTTATTAAGTTTTGGCATGTGTAACTGTTTGGGGCTGGGTGTGGGGGGGTTTTGTTGCCTTTTTAATTTTTTTAATCCCTACTTTAAAAATCTCATCCATTTGGTTTAAGGATGTTCAGTGAAATCAGCTGCCCTTGGGCAGGTTCAGCTCTGAACCTGCACCCTCACAGTGTCTTACAGTGACCCCATATTTAGCATCTGAATTTGGCCTTCTGGGTTTCATTTGTGTCTTCTTGTGGCAGTGGGAAAACTGTTTCAATCCATGGAGTTGGCAACAGATAATCAAGACACTTTTTGCAGCAATGCCAGCCATCATCTTTAGAAGCACTTAACTCTAATGACTTGTTTTCCTTGGTTATTTATGACCTTCCAGCCATGTGCTGTCCATTATTTGTTTTCCTTTTTTTTTATATCAGCCATTGGACTCACTTCCCTGCCCTCTCTGTTTCTCATTCCATTGCAAACCTGGAAGGTGAGCTGCTGCTCAGTCTGTGTTACACATGGCATTCAGGGTGGCTAACTACAACTTGAAGTGACTTTTAACACAGGTCCATTACAGGACAGGTGAACACCACAACTGCTCAAGTACGGGGCACTCCGAGTGCCCAGCCAGGGCAGGAATCAAAGCTCCCTGCTGTGCTGTGCTTCACGAGCAACATTCACTGTCTATCTCCCACTGGTTTGCTTTTATTTGATTTTGAAAATGAGAAAATGTTCAGTTTGTTGCTATGTCAATATTAAGTATATATTTATTGTTTTTCAGACATACAAACGTATATATAAATGCTATATATATATATATAATGTCAACGCATGGACATATGTACAGTAGATATTTTAAAGAGCTATTTATCAAGAAAAGTAAGTGTTATAAGTAAACAGAGTTTATATTTTATATATTATGTAGATAGCAAAAAAAAGTGGTTAAATTATACTAGGACTTTTGGGGGTGGGGTTGGAGAAATGGGCAAGGACTGGTTCTAGCGTTTTCAACAGCCAAACTACTTTGTACGGAAGCTGCCTGCTGTGCCTCTCGGCTGCAATATCTGTTTGTTTCTTCTTTTGGAAGATGATGTGCATTGTTACTTTTATATTGCTTGGGGAATGTAGTTAGTTTATTCTCGGCCAACTGGTATGTGCTGCTTAAAACATGGTTTCCTGCTGTTCTGCATAATTGCATTGATGGAATAAAAGGATCTTAACTGGCAAATAAAGATGTAAAAGGATGTGATCCCAGCTATCTGGTTTTTCCCCACACTTGTCTTTTGGGGTGTGTGTGTGTGTGTGTAATAACCATCACCTCTGCCTGGTTTGTGGCCTGCCTGTTAAGTTCCGCATATGGGCTTTGTGCTTGGAGGTGGGGATTTTGATGGAGGGAGAGGAAGAATGAAGTTTAATACTCATTGAACACTGATATTGAAGATTTTATGTATGGCAAAGACTGAACTAGTGCATGGTGAGGGGATGTGTCTCGAGCAGACAGCTGCTTTTGTTTCCAAAGGATGCAAGTAAGTCCAATGTCACAGCACAATTGGGACATCCACCCCTGCCATCTGGAGATCCTTTCTCCTGACTTTTTCTTCTGGATCCTTTCATTTCTTCTTTCTCCAGCGCACTCTGGAGATTCTCTTTCTACCTGACCACTGGTATTGTGGAATATTTTTGCCTTCCCAGTCCCCAGCTCCCTCCAGTGACTTCCCGTGCCTACCTCCATCCTTGTTTCCATCTGCCAGGATCTGTCTGGTTATCTGGTGCTCCTTTTCTCCCTGAATGGGGAGTATCTAAAGTCTCATAAGGATCTTGTTATTACAACCCCTATGTTGCTGAATAAAACCTCACTTGAGTAAGAAGGAGAAGGAATTCTGGGATCTGAGGGAAGATTTATGCCTCTGTGATTGATGTGTAAAAAGGATAGAGCATTTCCTACAATTTCTGCCTTTTAGAGCAGAGCACACACAAAGGTGTTGGATTCTGCTTGTGTCAGTACACACTCTGTTCCCAAGCACTATGAAAGTATGTAAATCTGAGGCACAAATCTGATTTGGGGATGGGAAATCATCATCACTTACAATGCACACTACCCTTGGATCACTTAATTTTGAAAACTGTATATTTTTCATACATATAAAAATCTACAGAGTTGGTATATTTCATATAAAATTTACAGAGTGTGGTTTCATCACAGAAATGTATCATGTTAGCAACTTCTATCACGACCACTGCAATTATCATACTGTAAAGATGTACTGATGTTTATATACACATAAAATATTCTTTATCAATTTTAATACACATTATTTTCTTAGTCTGAAGAGAAGAAAAGTACAAGACAAGGAAGCATCAGTGCCCATGTCTTCAGGAATTATAGTTTAATGTTTGCCTTGTCCTCATAAGTAAATGTAGTATAACCTTGCTCAAGTTTCCAGATCACCATCCCCAACCAATCAATTAGGCACTGAATTAAGAGTAGGGCCAAATTTCACAGTATATCCTTTCCCATCAACTTCAGAATAAAACAAGGCCTACTTGTCTTTCAAAGGCTAAAACATAGAAATCTCTGGAAAACAGCACCTGGGGGAGCAATTACTGTGAAACAGCATTGGAGATACAGTGGGGTTATTAGTACAGCATTGCAGCGCACAATATGTAACTGTACAGGTAAGTGAGAATCAAGAGCAAGTACCAGCATTCCACACTAATGAGGCTGCACAAGTGCTAAGATAAACATTTCCAAACCTGTGTCAGCACACTGAGACACTTAAGTGTAGATTTATGAACCCAAGTAAAAGTTCTGCTTTTAAAACAAGATGCAAAAACGTAGGTGAGGGGGAAGACCTCTTGACATATTCCCTAGTTTTTGAAGAACCAAGGCTTCCACAGTTTACCCTGGCTTGTCCTGCTGTTTTCTGGAGCCCCTATTGATTAGCAGCTATGCAGTGAAAACAATGGGTGGCTTGTAGCCATAAATATTAATCAGAAGAATGTTAAATGCATTACATTGTTCTCTTTGGCAATGAGGAGTTTGCTGGGGCAGGGGTTATTAAAACATACTGCCGTGCCAAAGAGAAGACGCACTTAATGCCTTTGCTATTTATTCCTCTTGGGCAGTGGAAAGCTGTGGAGGTCTTTGGTGAGGCCAGTGGAAAGCCTGTGTTTGAGAGGTGACACAGGTGATGCCCAGGACAGCAGGGCTTTACTCCAGCACAGGTCCAATGGGGTGCTCTTCCTAGGGCAGCCTTTCCTAGAGTTTCCAGGGTTGGAAAGGCTGCCTGCTCAGTCTGCTTGGCCCCGTGTGCCTGTGCTGGTCACAGCTGCAGTCACCATGTTCAACATGGAAGCATGCCTGCCCCAGCAGGCAGCCCTTGGAGTCACCAGACCTGTCACCTGTCCCACAGCACCGGCCTAGTCCAAGCTAAAATTCATGTCCTGAACATCCTGCTTTTTCTGCTGTATTTTCCCCTTAGGAGTGCTACTAGTCCAGTTAGTGCATTTTGCACCACAAATCTTGATGTGCACCACACCTTTGCTTTGAAATTAATCACTGCAGCTCCATAAACAGTTCCTGAGGGATGAGGCAGGGTTGCTGCCAAGCTCAGGCCACCACTTCTTCCTCTTGTCCCTAACTGCTTGTTCCTGCCTTCCCTGGGTACAGGCACTGTGGGGAATGTGTGTGGCCACCTGGTTAAAGCAGTCATGGATTTAGCTGAAAACTAACATTGAGAGGTTTTTCACTAGGTTGGTTTTCAGGCAGAACAATTCTCTGGTCTGAGTCATTGTCGACAGAAATTTATGCCAAATCACTCAAACAGCAGAATGTAAATAGAAACCAGGTATGCTGACTGCCAAATTGAGCTTTTTTCATCAGATCAAAGAGTTGGTAGAGTAACTATATAATAATAAACACATCCAAAAGAAAAGCTAATAAAGGAAAACAGTTTTGAGTTCTGAATGTCCCTACAAAAGGATTTACATGTAAGCAAGTGTTTCTGAAGTGGCTCCTCCTCCAGACATGGAAGTGGCGTATATACAGATGCTGGGGAAATGTTTCACAGCCTTCCCCAGTCTGTTTTAATAACTCTGCCTTTCACAGTTAATCACATCTTGCAGACTACAGGCTTCTGCAGGTTATCACAGCCCATCCAGGCAATGACAACAGCCTCTGAATGCAACCATTGTTGTCACTTGTGTAAGTCTTACATGGTGTTTCAGCCAAACCTGGAAAGGCTGGGACCCAGTTTTCCAACTTTGAGAAGGCAGAGATATTTGGAAATGTAAATGGTGCTTGAGAGGCTTCTTCACTTTCCCAGTGCTATCCCTAAATTGCTAGATTTTATATTTTAACACTCCTTTTCAGTGGTGCTAGCTGTGCATCTTATGGAAGTACCTGAAAAGAAAAGATGCCTTCCATTACTAGTTGTGACAAGCTCTCCAGCTCAACAAGGAAGGTAATCAGAATCAGGATAAAAAGCAGATTCAGAAGAAACCAGAACTTCCCTGTGCTCTGATGATTGACTCTATCCTGGTAATTTTTAGAAACATCCCAAGCATGATTTCTGGCTTAGATCAACTTAATGTTTGTCTAGATCCTTTTTAGATCCTGGCACTGTTAGGGAGTTAGCACATAGCAGACATGATTCTCACTAAGCAAACTGTTTGAAACCACCTTATTTTTTGGTGATTATGAAATTAATAATTGGCATTCTGTGCCAAAAGGCCTTAGTGGCAGAGGGTGGGCCTTAGTGCTTCCTCCACTGCTGTGGATGCAGCCGAATGTTGAGGACTGGCAGAATGGAAGGATGTTGGGATTACAAAACTAGTGTGTTAAGAAATTAGTTTGTCTGTGTCCCAGTATGAGCAAATACAGGTATAAACTATGCTAGGCTCCTTCTTGTTAAAATGGACTATTTTTTCCTTTCACTTTTCTATGCCTTTTGCATGCAGTTCCATGACAGCATGAACAATTTTTTGGGAGATGTCTTGCCATTTTGGCTTATAGACCTTGATACCTGGAATTAATTCCTGTCTAGGCCTACTATAGGACTAGGGCCTCTGTGAAGAAGAAAGGACGAAGTCACTTGCTGAATTGACAAAGCTCCCAGCTATCCACCCATGTTTGGCAAACTTTGTCTGTACTGCTTCACACATATGAAGTGTCTTATAAACATTAACAAATTCCCTCAAAATTACTTGTTGTGATTATTCCCATTTTGCAGCTGGCAAGGTGGAAGCAGAAGTGAAGTTGGTGAGATAACTCTCTAATGAATTTCTTTCTTTTTTTTTTTTTTTTTTTTGCTTGTAGCTTCTAACGATTTTATAAGGCAGATTTTGGTAGGATTTTCCTTTTATGGATGAAGTGGTCAGAACTATTTAAAATTATTTTTACATTCTTTGCTGTAAGACAGTGGCACAAGTTGCCCAGAGAATTATAGATGCCCCATCCCTGTCACTATTCAAGGCTTGGTTGGATGGAATATGGAGCAACCTGGACTAGCATAAGGTGTCCCTGCCCTTGACAGGGGGGTTGGAATTAGATGATTTTTAAGATCCTTTCCAACACAAACCATTCTATGATTCTGTGATTTTAAAACTAGTACTGGAATATTTGAAATTACAATTAATATTTCTGTTTACAATGGGACATAACTGGCTTCACAAAGAAGGTACATACCATTACCTTCACCTTGTCTTTTGAAAACTGGAGATGAATGGCAACCCATGCTGCTCAAGGTCATTCAGAACAAGTCCATGACAGCCAGATCCACGTCCTGCTGCTTTAATTTCTAGTTCCCTTTAAATAGTTCTCAAATCCAATATAATTCTCAGTCATCATAATTAATATAATTAGTCATATATAATTAATGCCTAATATGCTGTTGCAGTTTGTGAATACCAAATAAGCTGGGTTGGCTGCACAGTCTGTGTTCAAATTCATCGGTTTAGAACAGTGCTAGCAGCACCAAAGCCTATACCAGCAGCTTCACAGCTATGCTGTGCAGTTCCATCTATGGAGGGGAAGGGGAGACTGCACTCTCCATTAATTGATTTTAAAACCAAGCTGATAAAATTAGCACCAAATCTACATGCTGACCAGAAAATCACAATCAGGTAGCACAAAGCTGCACTTCCTGATGTGTGTTTTGAGAAAGGACATTAAAGGGGTGTATCCAACTGCACCCTATAGCTCACAATGCTCAGCTTGATAAACATTTCTGGCCTTAAATCCTTCAGGGAACATCTCTTTCAGTTCTCAATGGTAATGTTGTAAATCATTGCTTGTAGAGGCTGATGACAATCATCTTGGTGTAATTCAGAAACTGGTGGTGTAAATTGTCCTGTGAATTTTACAACTTTGCATTAAAGCAGGACATTGACAGTAAACACAGGAATGCAGACCTTGAAGGCTGAGAGAAAATCAAAATAAGTAGAGGGGGAAGACCACTTTGTCCTGTTGGAAAACAAACACCCGTTCACCATTCCAGCTTTACAGCTTGTCTTCATATATTAAAACAAGCCTGCAAACCGTGACAGATATAATTTCGAGTCATTAATTAGTTGCTGTGCAATCCTTTATGAATAGCAAAGCCCTCTGAGCTTCACTGAGATCAAAAGCCTGCTTGTGCACAGGGCTCCCCTCCCCCTGGGCAGGCCGGCTTCCTGAAAGAAAACGATTAAGTGACAAATTATTCTTTAAAGGTACAAGTGCTGTGTCTGCTGGGTTGCTTTGGCTGGATCCGATCCTTTCACCCTTACATTGCTGGTCCCAGTGAAGCCGGGGTGGGGCTATGAATTTATTTCCATGGCCAAACATGTCGGCAGCTACTCTGGGTGCTGTTCTCAGCACAGGTTGTGGCCGAGGAGGGTAGAAATGAGATGCAAAGCTTAATCATAAGATAATTTGGGTTGAAAGGAACATGTAAAGTTCATGTGGACCAATTCTCCCACAAAAAGCAGGGACACCTTCAACTAGATCAGGTAACTCAGGCCCCCATCCAACCTGACAATCGGTGTTTCCAGGGACGGGGCATCCACCACCCTGTAATCAGGGATACTTGGCTGAGTGAGGAAAACAAAACATAATTACCATGTACAGCTTATGACGTTGAACTGGCTTATGGGCACATCTGTGCCTTTGATACAAAGAGAAATATTGCAAAGACTGGAACTCATTCCTAATTTCTACTTGGTTTCACATTTTGTTGCGGATAGCTGCATATTTTTGCCTCGCCTCTAACCATATATAGGGATCATAGTAAGTATACCTCATCCAAATACCACAATACTTGATTAGGCTGCTCAAGATGTCTTATTTAATTTTCCCACTGTCCTCAAGCTTAACGTCTGTATCAGTCATCTCATTGTCCTTTCTCAATTAAAGAGTAACAAACCCAAGATAATATTATTTGGGATTGTTTATTAGCTACTGTGTAGCGCCCTGAATGTGCCATGCTCAGTGACAGCACAAAGCATGTGTTTGGTGCTATTTAAAAACTTGCAAGCCTTTTTCAGGCAAAAATGTCAATCTTAACACAGCTACTAATCATGTTGGTAGAATAATTAGGGCAGGCATAGCTGAGGTTACACAACAAATCAAAGTTATGACTAGAATCCAGAAGACATCATCCTAAAAGAATCACTAACATAGTCTTAGAAAAAAATCCTTTATATTTGAAGCAAGCAAAAGCAGTTGGTTATTTCCTTCATAATTGTCTTGCAGTTTCTGTATATCTTTGCAGACAAAACCATGCCACCTCTGAAGAATACTCTTTCTTTAGCAGGCTGAGAAAACAGAAGTAGGACACATTTGAACTCGGATTTCCAAGCTCAGCCACTCCTCTTGCTATTTTCAGCGCTGTAAGCTTTTTCCTTGCTGTCATTTGGGGATGCATGTCCATGATTACAGGGACAGTGTTTGGTGTGCTTGGAGACAGACCTGCCTCCATGCTAAAATGAAAGGCTGAATTTCCCTTTGATGCCAAACAGCTTTATAATTTTTTTACCTTGGAGCGTTACATTTTTTCCATCTGACTTCAACAAAGAATTAAGTTGTGAACATTAATAGTGCCAACATCTGCATTCTTCTCTCAGGTCGAATGTAAACAGCAGAATGATGCTGTTTTGGCCAGGAAATACGGCCAAGCTTTTCCATGTCTGCTGATTTTCATAATGAAAAGGTTATGTGAATGTGTAAGTAAATTGTCCTTTCCATTAACACAGCCCTACTCTCCATCTGGAAATATTCATGCTTCTGAGAAAACATGAGATGATATCTTACAAAAGCTGAAGTGTAACTTGTAACTTCTTTCCTGAACATCAATCATTTCCTATTATGACAGGAACAAGGAATGGTGCATTAGCAAGCTGGAAGTATACACTGCATCTGATACTCTGTAAAGATATTATCAGACTAATATCTTTGGGGTTTTTTTTTGTTTTTTTTTAAAGTACATCTTACATCAGTTTAGAGCAAATGAAACCCACATGAAAACTTCACTTATTCTTTGTATGTTACATCCTTGTGTCATAATGCCATGCAAATATGGACCTCCATGCTGTTTAAAACTGACATTTCATTGCTTTGTGGTTTTCCCTTTTTTTTGAGAAATTCACATAAGAAGGTGTGCTTCTGATCTGTAATTCCACAAATAGGTCAGTCAAACAGGACAGACTGAACTGAGCAGCACATTGTTCACAGAAAATTAGTGCAGCTTTAAGAGCAAAAGCATATAAGAAAAGCCACAATGCAGTTCGTATTTCGCAATAAAATACATTAACAATTCCTGTTTGGCTTCCTTCTCATGTGACCTTTTAGGTCAGTAATTCACTTGAGCAATATAAAGATATCAGTACAAAATGCAAGCACAGTAACAGTCACAGATGAAAACAAAAGATGCAGTATACTAGCAGGGTACTAACTAGTTTGGCTGTGCTATCTCAGATAATCCCAAGCCAATTCCAAGCCTGTTTCCCTTTTATCTTTTATATGTGCTACCTTTTCTGATGTTATTGCAGTTTAAAAGAATTAAATGTTTAGGTTATCGTGGTCTGGATAAATACTTGGTTATGTATTATTGATTAACGATGTATTAATCAATTTTATTATAAGCACAGTCCTCCACTTGGCTAACTGACACTAGCAGCTATAAATGATTAAATTCTGCTCTCACTTTCAGTGTCAAGAAAGAGATTCTGTCAATAAGAATGAAGACACTTAATGCTAGACAAGAGAAAATAAGGTTTTGTTCAGTTTATGAAAATATAAAATAAATTAAATACTTAAATAGTGTGCTTTACAACACTGAGTTACAGCATATAAAGTCACTTGGCAAGTGCAGGTGGATGTAGAAGGGCAGTTAAAAAGGTTGTTAGAATAAGTAAATCCAACTCAAAAAATAGGTTAGTCATCTTTGGTTTGCTGTGGATGTGTCCCCACATAATAAACGTTGCAGTCATTAGCAGTTCATGCTCAACGTACTCTTTTAATTTAATTTGTGTTTTGAAAAATGTCAAATTAAATTCTTTAATTCATCTCCCAGTGACCTAAATATTTATGTAATATTTACAACTGATCTCACTATAACCCATTATGTTAGAAACAGGCACCATTAAGAACATCTCTGTGTATAAGAAGCTTTCTATAGATGGGGTTAGAAACTCTCCTAGGGGAAGAGCATTAGTTTTATTGTTTTTCAGGACAGGTGTTGATTTTATGCTGTATTTTTATGCAGCTAAATCTTCCAGAAGCTAATTTTGTTTAGGCATTTTTCACAATGGCATACTATTCTGTTAACACTCTGTACCTCCTGTACTATAAAATAAGTTGTGTTGGCTTCAGGCTTCTTCAGAGCACCACTCTAACTATGCAATACGTCTTGACAAGGCCAGATACGAATGACTGAAAATTGCACGAGATTTAATTTCAGTAGCTGTTTCCTGAACCATGTGATGATACTGGGGAGCTCCCAACACCACTGAACAGCTCTCATCCCGACAGAAGTGCCATCTATCGATAAAAGAGGTATTTGAGTTGACGAAGCCCCAGGTGACCAAAAATGGAACCAGCCTGCCACCTGCTGCTGAGTGGAATGATTTCAAGATTTGCTAGCACTTGTACGGACCCAACAAAAAACACACTCCTGTGTGAGCTGGGTTTGACAAAAGCCTTGCTCATTCCGCAAGACTGTGCTTTCTCCATGGCTACGTCAAAAGCGCGGGGCAAGATTAAAATAATGGGATGTTCTGTGCATTTGAAAATAGGTCCCATAACCTCGGCAGCTGCCTTGTCTTCTCCCTCTGGAACTGGGGAGGCCACAGCTCGAGGCTCTGCTCCGTTCTGAGACCTTCAATTCCAGAATGATGCCGAGGTTGGAGCAGGTCCAGAGAAGGGCAGCAGAGCTGGAGAAGGGTCTGGAGCACAAACAAGTCCTGTGAGGAGCAGCTGAGGGAGCTGGAGTTGTTGAGCCTGGAGAAAAGGAGGCTCAGGGGTGACCTTATCCCTAAAATTGCTTGAAAGGAGGGTGTAGCCAGGTGGGGGGCAGCATCCTCCCCCGAGTTTCACGCTGGACAGAAACATTTCTTCACAGAAAAGGCGTCTAAACATTGGAACGGGCTGCCCAGGGAGGTGGTGGGGTCATTGTCTCTTAAGTGTTTAAGGAAAGGCTTAATTTCTAGCTCTGGTCTATCTGACACGGTAGTGTTCGGTTGGACTTGATGATCTCAAAGGTCCTTTCCAGCCTAGTTGACCCAGCGATTCCAGCACTTCAAAACCTCGCCGCAGCTAACTCGGGCACTCGATGGCCTCGTTCAAGTTCCTGCTCTGGGAAGGGCGCGGGAGCTGGGACCGGGGATCTCCTCTCCTGCTGCCCCTCCTTGCGATCCCACAGAGGGGCTGGCAAGGTCCCAGAGATAAACATCACCAACAACTATCAAAGAACCCTAACCTCGCATCAAAATCACACTACTAGTTTGATGTCCCATAGTTCTGGCAACACAGGTTGATTTTTGAGGCTTTCAGCAGGGAGATGTAGCTCCTTTATCTGTTTCAAGGGGTGGGATATTTAGCATCCAGTACTTTGATCAAACCAAGTAAATACTGGCTTTGCAAAATGAACTTGGCTTCCCAGAGGTCCCTATGAGTAACGCGTCCCTAGGAGTCACCGCGGATAGGGACAAAAGCGCCGAGCACACCCACTGCAGCAAACAAGGCGGTGCGGCCCTCAGCGCACCCCGCGCCATGCGGGCAGCCGGCTCTGAGGGACGAATGTCCTCTGAGGGCAGAGGGATTGTGCTGAGGGGTGTCGGGGAGCACAGGCAGGGTGCGTGACCAACCGGGAGAACCGCAGGGGCTGCAGGACGCCCACACGACAACCGCGACCCCCGAGCACCCCCAGCGCGGCCACCCCAGCGCTCCGCCCGCTGCCGGGGCGGGACGGGCCCGCGCATGCGCCGCAGCCGCGCTGCGCTCGGGCCGCGCCCGCCTGCCCGAGGTGCCGGGGGGCGGCGGGGCGAGCCCGGCGCGGCCTGAATTCCCGGGGGGCATTGATCCCGTGCCCAAATGTGCCCTTGTTTTCCTCTGGGACTGTGACGGAGGCCGGGATTTGAGCCCCGAGGTACGGCCGGGTGGGGGGAGCCTCCGGCAGGGCCTGCGATTGAAGGCGCTCGGTCCGGGCAGAGCGCGGCGGCTCCGCAGCCCGGGCCTGTGCGGCGCTGCTGCTTCACCTGGAGCGACGCTTAATGATACCGTGAAAACCGCTACTGAGGCCGAAAATGCTGTAGGTGGAGATAGGACGAGTTAGTGGCACACTTCTGTACAGCACACTTAAAATGAGCCGGCTAAGGATTTGTTTTTCCCCTTGCTTTTCCCAGTTTATTGAAGACGGATGTAAAGATCGGAATATTGGTCGTTTGTCTGATATGAAAATACAAATCCTAAACTGTGAGGGAGGAAATAAACTATCTTCCTCCTTTTACCACTGAGTAAATAAAACGTGCTGCTGTTACAGTCCTAGTTTAAAATTATTAAAATAGTATTCCTGACTAATAGGTCATGTTGTTATTTTTCAAATTACATTTAATGTTCTGGTTCTCTGTCTCTCCTGTTATCTTTCCACAAGTATGGGCTAGACACTTTGTTTGCTTGTTTTTAAAAAATCATATTTCTAAATAACACTTACTAAATTCAGCTTTTAAAATTTTGAAAATGTAAATGAAAATTTGAAAATTTTCAAAAGTAATTGAGTGTCTGTCACATTTTAAGTCTGCTTTTAGACATGGCTGCAGCGTAAGCAGTGAGTGCCCTGATTAATGCACTCTTAAATGCACCAGGCGTGAATATCACATCATTTTCATAAGGATAGTGCAGCACTGGAATGTGTTGCAAGTAATACTTATTTATTCTTTCTCTGGTTTTGAAGTAATATTTGGCCTATCTCCGAAAGCACTGATTCAGCTGTTTGCTGGTTTGTTTTTTTGCAGTTTGGTCTTGGCCCTGACCCTGCAAAGCACTGAAAAGAGACATAATTTGAAACACAAATAGGCCTGCTGGAGATACAAATTTAAATGTGTGCACTCTCTATAAAATTATGGCTTTTGTTTATATTTCTAAATGCTTTGCTTCTGAACTTTGGTTGTGCAAGGAAAAGAAGGATTTAACTGTAAAAGCTTTTCAGAGCATTATTCACTGCTTTTAGTCAAAATAATTTACTTTTCTTCCAGTTTTGCTGCTGTCACTGGATGTAAAAGTTAAGATTGTTCTTAGTCCTTTGAGTTAGGAAACAACTTTCTCATGTTTGCAAGCCCACAGAGGAGAGAGAATTGATAGAAGGTTGAACTGAATTGAAATGTCATTTGCAGTTATTAGATACACAGAGCACTCACTGGAATTTACCTTTGTTTCCATTACAGGAATGAGACATTTGGTTTTAGTTCTGGAATAACAAGCTCAGAGCTGTGGCTATTACAGTGGTTGGTAACAACATGAACATTTAATTCCTATCTGCAACTTAAGAGGAAACCTACACAGCCTTATTCTTCCCTGATACCCCTGTGCCACTGAGGCCAACACTGGCTTGTCCTTGCTCCTGATTACCTTGCCTGGTAAGAAACCTAATGGTTTTATTTGCCTGGGCAATATTCTACTTGAGTAGGGTTTTTGTATTCAAAATTTTGTCAGACTTGTAACTGTATATTTTTTATATTAGTTTTGAAGTACAGGGTGTGGCGTAAAATACTTAAGTGTTTCTTCAGCAATTTTTTGAAAAAACGTTTTGAAAATGAGCATAATTTACTATGTGAATAATTTTTTAAAATCCCTGAATTTTTTTTGTAAAGTTGGTATCTTTAGACCTTATTTGGAATAAATTATGTTTATGATTATTTATGTTAGTATGTGACAAAAAATCGTGGAAGATTTTAATATTCTATAAGATTTATTAATACTGTAGAGACATCAGCAGTAAACTTTTAGCAGCGTGACAAATTACTTGACCTTAAAGCAATAGGAATGTATTCTGATAAGTCTTCAGAGGAATTCACTTTTTCTCCAGAAGGAATCAGTCATGGCTGATGACTCTCAGAGAAACTTCCGCTCAGTGTATTATGAGAAGGTGGGGTTTCGTGGAGTTGAAGAGAAGAAGTCACTGGAAATTCTGTTAAAGGATGACCGTTTAGGCAAGTTGATTTCACTGGTTGCTCTATTTTCTGGTGATTAGGGGCTGGGGAGGGAGTGATAGAAAATGTTTACTTGCTGTGCTTAATACTTAAAGTTTTGCATCTTTTATCAATAATCCCTCAGTGCTAGTAGACCTTTGATTTTCAAAGATCTGGAAATCTGATTTTAAAAGCTATTAAAGATTTGTCAGCTTGCTCGTTCCTTCTTTTTCCCTTCTCCCATTCTCTCTGCCCAAGAAACCGAAAAAATTTTAGGGAAAGCAGTTTTAATCTGAGAATGCATCATCTCCTCATGCTGTCAATTCCATCTAACTTCAAAGCAATGAAAATGTTATTGCTGTTGGTCCCTGAGGAGTGCCACATCTCTGACAGAAAAGAAAGATAAATGTCCCTTTAAAAAAGGCCTTAATTGTTTTGATAGTGACACCCTTTACAAAAAGCCTATAAAAATGGTCCAGTTTCCTACTGATGAAACCTGAAGTAGTTTTATTTTAAGTCAAGCCAAAGCAAATGTAAATGTTTTGCTCTAAGTCAGCTAAAGCAGTGAAAGCATTTATTGATAATATGAGATGAAATAGGGAATTTCAATCTGCAGCTTTTTTTGTTTGTTATACGTAACTGGGTCAGAGATGCAGACCTATTTATAACCATATTTAAATTTGTCCTGAATTATTTTTCTTTTCATTTCTTTACAGATATTGAGAAGCTTTGCACATTTAGTCAAAGGTTTCCTCTTCCATCCATGTATCGTATACTGGTGTGGAAAGTGCTTCTAGGTATGAAATATAACATGGAATGTAGAATGTAGGAAGTGGTGATTTCTTTTCTTTGATTTGTGGGGATTTTTTTTGTTTCTTTGTTTGTTTTGGGTGTTTTTTTGTCTTTAAAGAAGTAATGACATGGATTCTTCCTTACTACCTTGCATACTGATATATATTTAGTCTACTTTTGTGTCCACCTCAGAGGCACAACGACAATTATAAAGCAAGTTTTTGAGAACTTTGCTGAAATGTGCTTAGGAGAATGTGTTTCTGTATTTAACTTTGTAACACTATCCAGGTACGTTTTTGAAATGGATTTGAAATGTGGATTATAGGAAGTCATCGATATCTGATAAGATATTCAGTTATTCTGAAATAACAGACAATTAAGTTGAAGTAAAATTGTGGTTAATTTTAGAATGAGTGAAGCATAGAATGCATGTGTAGTCTAAAGAGAAGCTTAGTTTCTGGAGAGTATTGGTTTCTTAGGGTTTTGCTTCTGGCTTTGAATTGTATTTGCCATTGAAGAAGATACAAGGCTGAAGACAAGTTAATGGTATCCTCAGAAAAGCTAAAAAACATAAATAGATTATATTTTTCTAGAAGTGCACTAGTCAGATGACTAAAAAGTACTAATGACTTTGCACTAACTAGTCAAGTGCATTGGTTGACTAGATGCAAGATAATGTCCACTTGGAGGCAAGAGGGGTTGAAAAATATCTTAATATTTTAATTAATTTTTCCCCCTCCATTTTTTTACATTTTCAAAGTTGTGGCTTCATAGTCCTGATTATGTGGATTCATAACTCTTTTTTTTTTGCTAAGATAGTAAATGAATAGTGCACAGAAGGGGCAATATCTAATTACAAAATTTGAAGTTCTTGGCGTTGAACTTACAGAGTAGTTCTACTTGATAAAACGCTCTGCCATTAAAAAGATTATTGTATCCTGGGCACTGGTGAAGCAGTCAGCATCCTTTAAAATATTAGCAGTGGGAAATACAGCATAGGAGTTTTGGACAAGCAACTCAGTACAAAATCCTTCATCCAAGATTATAATAGCAAAATACGTCTCTTTGCAAAATTGTGGCTCACTGCAGAGCCAGGTCTTGGGCTATTTTAGATAAAGGATCTGTGAATCATGATAACACAAAACACTTTCTGAATCAACTGCATGGAAAATTATACTGGTTCTTAAAAGTATTTTGTGTTTTAAACTCTGAGTGATTAATTTCACAGCTTGAAGTTGTTTCAGGGGAGGTTTAGGTTGGATATCAGCATAGTGTTCTTTACCCAGAGCGTGCCTGGGCACTGGAAGGGGCTCCCCAGGGAAGTGGTCACAGCCCCAAGAGTGGCAGAGCTCAAGAAGTGAACTCTGCTCTCAGGCACATGGTGTGATTTTTTTTGAGTGATCTTGTTCCAGGAGGGGGGCTCAGTGTTCTTTGTGGGTCCTTCAAACTCGCAGTATTCTAGGAATTCAAGTATTGGTACTGTCATTCTATGACATGCCTTGTGCGAACAGAGGTTCAGGGACTTTTCTTACACTGCATTTCAGTGTTAACAGTTGTTAGAAAAGCTTGTATTGAGAAGGACAGTGCAAAACATCTCTCCCTAAATGGCTGGAACCACAGGCCAGTCCATTTCTGGTGGGAGGTGTTCCGTGACCTCTAAATAATGTTAATAATTGAAGAAAGGAAGTCTGTCCTGTCAGCAGAACTCTCTCAGACATGTACCAAGGCTTGCTGATGTCGCAGGTGGAGTGGTGTGTCAGCAATGCCTCTGTTACCTTCCTGTTCAAGGATGAGTCATGATGGTTTCCAGGCACCCCTGTGTTGTTTCAGCTTCGTTTTGCCTGCCTAAGGTTGTCCTCTGTGTTTGAGGAGAGCAGTTGGCAGTATGTACATACAGTTATGATGTTGACTCTCTTTTGGCATACCGTGAAAAATGTCTTGCTTTCTTCCAGCTTTTGAAATGCAGCTGGAAAAAAAAAGATAATTTTCTGTCTGATGCGCGTGTTCCTCAACTCAGCCATTTCATGGTTTAACACTTGGCAGGAATATTTTCTTCTTTAAATAAGAGGTAAAAGAAGCAGCTAGCTTGTTTCAGAACTGACTGTTAAAGAATACTTTGTTTTCATGGGTTTCTACACTGGGGAAAATTCTGTTCCACTAGTGATAGAGAAATGGCATTTTTTTGCCTAGGTGTATGTAAGTTTTTATTTCTGTTGAAGTCTGTGGCAGTTTTGCTGTGAATATCAGTGCATGGCAAGACTGAGTCTTGAGTAAGGGGAAGGACTGAGTGAAATGCTAAGTATCTTTTCTGGAGATGCTGTGTAATTTTCTTTGGCATCTATTTAGATACTTTTTCTTTCTTTTTCTCCCAGGAAACTAGAAAAGATATTTGTGTTGTGCTAAGAAAATAACAAGTTTTACTTTACAAGTGACTATGTGGCATTCTTAAGTTTTAATCTTTAATTGATTCAACTAATTGATTTTGCTTTTTGAATGTCATTTTAGGGAGACTTAATTTCTGATACAGTGAGTAAAGACTTTTCTGGCAGTAAAGAAATTAATACTGCAGTGAACAGCATCTTTGCATTAGTTAATTGCATGTATATATTCTCTGTCATCTCAGACAAAGTGTAGAATTTGAGAAAATGAACAGCTGTTGTATATAAAAATCATTCTACACTGACTTTGTTTTCAAAATAAATGGAAGCTGGACACAAATATACAACTTTCAGTACTGTACTGAAAACTAAACAGGTATAAAAAGTAGGACTCCTTACAATTGTTTATATTTTTTTCTTTTAATTTTTTTTTTCCCCAGGAATTATCCCGCCTCACCATGAATCTCATGCTTTGGTGATGAAGTACCGGAAGGAGCAGTACTGGGATATTCACCACGCTCTTCGTGTGATTCGGTTTATTAATGATTCTACCCCACAGGTTGATGTTTTTCTCCGCATACATCAGCTGGAATCAGGAAAATTGCCTCGAAATGTAGCTTTCCCATTGGTCAGTGGCAATTTTAAGTCTTTTAAATACAGTACTTTATTGAACTTGAAACTATAAACTGGTGAGAAACTGAACTGCAAATCAACTCACAAATGCTTGTAAATAGACCAAGTAAGGTGAATGGAAAACAGAGAAGTACTAGTATAAAAGAAGGAATTTTAGTCAAAGTGCTTTTCTCTTTTCTCTCCTCTAAGCACTTACGTAAGATTTTATGCCTTAAAATCTCTTTTGTGCATTTTGCCTGCGAGGTTTCAAGCCTTTTGTACTCCAGGGCACTTCAGTCTCTTTGTAGCACTGAAATGAAAATTATGTCATCTTATTTGGAACGCATAGGTTCTTACGTGTCCTGGAACAAGGGTAATTCAGAACCTGTACAAGCAGTGCTTAAATGCAAGTTGCATCAAATACTTCAGTTGTTTTTAAATCTAGGTTTTCGTCTACTGTCCTTCTTTTTTTTTT
>VRYO01001463.1:88248837-88320181 GCA_009812075.1 Sialia sialis | reverse complement strand
TGTGACACTCCATGAAATAGGAGATGATGAAAGAAGCCATGCAGCTAAGTGGATTTTGTCCTGTAGTTAATTTATCCATGTTCACTCTAACCCAGCTTAATTTGTAATTTTTCATCTGTAATCACAAATTTTGACATAAGTACTTAAAGAAAAGTTAAAAATAAAAAAAGGTTCAAGTTAATATGGAAAATTCGGTAATATTTAGAACTGGAGGATTACCTGCAGCATTCTCTTGTCAGACAAGGGAATGTTTTCATACCCTTACCATTTCCTAGGAATGTGGCCGTCCTACCCTGCAGATTTCCAGAAGGGAAATTTCCTTGATCTTGGCATCAAGTGGGCTGAAAATTCCTCCCTTCTAGAGCAGTATTGCCTTCTGAGCAAGTGTTTTGTCAGTGCATCCCAGAGCTGCTCTCAGGACTGCAGTGAGGTTTTGTAGCGATGGTGTTTAGCAGAGCCCCAGGCATTAGTCCTGTAACTCAGGTTTGTTTTGCTGCTGCAGAAAGCATTTGTTCTCTTTTCAGTGCAGTCACTGTCCCCTTAAACTTATGAGAAGTTACTCTTGGAAGCAATGCAGGTGTTTTATTGTAGAGGCAGAGGGAGATAAAGAGGTGTCAGATTATCTAAATATTTTGAAATGTTTGAGTAACAAACGGAAGTCTGCTGAGCGTTTTGTGCGTCTGAATGCAGAGAGTTCATGCAGGGATATGTGTGTATTGCAGCAGTCCGTGTGGCAGAGACATATCCCAGTAGTATTCAAGACTCTTTATGCACTGAAGCATGTTTTGGTTTTAAAAGCAAGACAAATCTTACTTGCTCTGTGTTAATAGATATCATCGTGCAGCTGCTGCCTGATGTCTTGTTTAGGAACGTCAGAACAGGTCTCTCTGTATGTTGATTCCTGTTTTTTCCTCCAAATAGCAGAGAAAAGGAATACAAGAATAATTTAAATCAGAATAGTCCAATACTTCTGTTAGTTCACTTTTTTCGCTTTGTTTTTCAGGAACCTGAAGATGAAGTGTTTCTTGCTATTGCTAAAGCAATGGAGGAAATGGTAGAGGATCCTATAGAATGCTATTGGCTTGTCAGTTGCTTTGTGAATCAGCTGAACAGCAAGCACAAAGATTCATTACAACAACTGGTAAGGAAAAAAAGAATCTTTTTTTTTTTTGTTTTTGCAAGGAGGAGCAGCCATGGAAAGCATTAATACCGGGAGACAACTGGAGCATCAGAAGTGATACCCTTGGATTTTGTTCCACCAGCTATTTTGAGAATAGGGGAGGAGTGCTTTTAGCATTGTGATTGTGCTGCCTGTCTAATGTAATGTTAGAAATTACTTTTGTTTGTTACATGGTAATTTTAAATTACCTTTTTTGTCTAAAGGTTATATTGCATCGAATTGAGTTATATGTCTCACAAATTGGTTACTTAAGAATTTTCTTTAAACAATTTAAAATGTCAAAAATGAAGAACATTTTGATGTATGTCTGCCACTTCTTAGGCTGCATCTTTGGCATTCATATGCTTCTCATTGGATGATAGACAAAGCAGAGTTTTGCTTTATAAATGGAGTACTCAGTCTTCAGAAAAACAGTATGTTGCAAATCAAGTTACAATAAAAAGTGCAGTAGTTTTCTTTTAGCACTGATCATTTAAATGCTGTCATAGAACATTAATTTTGAGTTTCTGTCTTAATGATTTATAAAATTAAAGTTTGATTGAAATCTGTACGTATCAAATTTATGAAAGCCCTTGTAATTCATCAAATAGCCTTAACAGATAAGAAGCTTTTAGTTAACAATATCCTCTGAGTGTGTGCACCAGCAATTGCTGAGTAGATATTTTCTGTGGAAAATTATGCCTGCCCTTGTTAGTTGTTTTGGACCTAAGAAATAATTTTTAATCCTGCCTCCTGTTTCTCTGGGTGGTACATTCAGCTATACCGGTTCAAAGGAGAAAGGAATATTTTTAAAGTGTGAGTTCCTACAATGTAAAGAGTGCCAAGTGTCTCCCTCCCTATTTTTTTAAAAATACAATCAGTATACCAAGACTCAGTAGGTGAGAATATGGGCAAAGTAAGTGTTTTCTGCCTTTGACAGCTGGAGTCCTTAGCAGTTTGCCTAACTGCTAAAAGTCAGTCAAGAATTTAGGAAAGTGTGTATTGTGTTACATGAAAATTTAAACCAGATGAGAAAATTATCTACATGTTTATGTCTTAAATACTTCGGGTTTTTAAACAATAAATCAATGTCCAGCTTTTAATGGGTTGCACAGGGATCTGCTCTGAGAATTGATTTTTTGGGTTTTGCTGCACTGCGTGTTGATTTTTTTTGATGTGTGCTAAGGCGATTAGGTTTGAGATGAATGAAGCTCAATTTTACTTGTGAAAGTAGCAGTAATTAGTGCATGTTTAATCTTTGCATTGCCCTAAGCTCTGAAACACCTCCTTGCACTAGGGAATACTGCATATCTTGGAAATTCTGCTGGTGGTCAGCAATTTAGGGAAGCTGAGATTGTTTCTTTGGTTAAGTACAGAATTAGTTAATTGCAAAAGTCACTAGCACCTGTATTTTGGAACAACTAAGGCAATGAAGCTACATTATCTTAATATGTTATTTTACACCATTTGAATTTTTAAGACAGCGCTTAGAGTGTGCATTAACTATGAAGGCATTCTGATGTGTGTTAACTAAAATTTTCTAATTCTTTCTCAGCCAAAAATTCTGGAGCAGTATTTGAATATAGAAGATAACAGACTACTGATGCATCTGAAGGCATGTGCTGCCATGAGCAAACTCCCCTATGATCTTTGGTTTAAAAAATGTTTTGCAGGATGTTTACCTGAGTCCAGTTTACAGAGGCAAGTTCTTTTACTTTTCTTTCTTTTTGTAACTGCATAGTAATTTCAGCTTTCTGTCATCACTACCAGGCAAAGAGCTCTCCATACTTTTTCTTCTCTTCCTTACAATTTTCTGGAAATTATTACTTCTTTGTAATTATGAAACTTCTCCATCCACAAATTTGTTTCTTACTTCTACCCTTCCAATTTTCCTCCATCCCACTGTTGGAGGTAGTAAATGAGTGGCTCAATTGCTGGCTGGCATTAAAGAATAGCAGAATGTTTATTTTAAAAAGTACTAGGGCAAGTTGAATAGTACAAAGTTAACGAAATAGTGGATTATATCAGGATTCTACAGTTAGAAACAGGTTGTTGAGCTTTCAAAAGGGAAAAATTCCTGTTCATGACACTTCACTGAAGGGCTTTTGAAATGAAGCTGGTGTGATTTCTCTAATACTGCTACCTAAAAACTCTTGGAAAGCAGGAAGTTGAAGCTCAATGTAGAGAAACATCTTTCTGCATTGATAAGAGTTGCTGATAGCTGAACAGGATGTAGCACAGAGAAAACTATGATGTCATTTTCAGCTGTCTGAAAACTTGAAGGAGTAACAGTGTTCAAGGGAAATTTTACTTTGAGGGAATCACAGGACTTCTTCAATGGCTAGAATAGGAACCTAGCATGGAAACAGTGCTTTGTAAATTGCTTTGTAGAAAATGCTTTTATGGTGGTAAAGTTGGTCATAATCTGAGTAATGGATGCACTGTCTGCTTATTTGGGACTTCATGCTCCATGGAGGAAAGTGGAAAATGGCTGTTTAAAAAAATGTTTTATTTACCCTTATAAGAATAAGAAGATTTTAGGGAACAAGCTGTAAGATTAAAAATCATGCTGTCTGTTCTTGTTTGACCATGGTCTTTGAGGTTCTGTAGATTTTATTGTTGCCAAGGATTACGTTTGAGAGAAAAAACATTCTGTGAAGAATGGAGACCTTTAGGTGCAACACAGTAAATGTTACACGGCAAGTTCTTCTCATCAAGCACCTGTAAGGCTCCAAAATAGTCTTGTCTGCTTTGTGATTGTGTGTGATGTGGTGGTTGAAAGTTTTTATACTTCTATGAATGCAGAATTTATTAAGCATGCTTAGTATAGGATGTTTGTTATATTTAGAGCTCATGTGATTTAGAGCTCATGTGATCTTATGGCTGTGGACAAGAGCTGAGAGAGGAATTCGCATTAGAGCGGATTTGCTCTTGGAAGATGAAGGGGTTTTTAAAACATTTCTGTTGAAAATTGAAAATTTAATGAGCTGTGTCATCCTGGTGCTGTAAAAGGAGAAATCTAGATGAAGAATTTTGATTTTATACTTCATCTTGCCAGAATATTTGGTTTCAAATGTCTACCATTTTGAATCAGTTTTATTTAAATGAAATATTCTGTGTAATCAGTATGCATCTTTAACATTCCCATGTACTGTTTTACCTTACTGAAATAGAATATTTTGATTACCTGGAATTTTTTAATACTTTAATACTAATTTTTTAATATGCCTGGAAAAGGTCAAAATACTGGCTTTTTGTATCACCCTGGAGTAAAAACAAAATTCAGTGTTGGTACTTCTGACAGCAGAACAATCCCTTTTCTTGCTCTTGTGGGAGCATGATGAAAGTGCACTTTTTCTTGGCAGTTTAGGTTTGTGAATTATTCAGTTGTAATCATAATGGCCTTATTCGCTGAGGAAATAACATACTTCATGGGTAGTATGTGACAGATGAACTTAATTAATGCTTGGAGATTCAGTTAGGATTAGGATCTGGAAGCCCCAGTGCTTATCTGAAATGCATCCAAATGTCAGTGTTGAAACTGCTGAGGTTTGAAGGTCGCCAGCTCTCTTGTGAATTTTACTTACTTTCTTGTCAAGTGAGAGATCATCTGAACACAGTCTTTCATGATTTGTTTTCACTTATGATTTAGCACTGCATTCCTTAGAGAGGCTGCTTGCTTTCTATGAACTGTAGTCTTCTCTGCCAAGCAGATAAATCTAAATTTCATGGTTTTGTTTGTTAGTTTTTCTCTAAGGTGAACAAGACTCGCTCATGCTGTGCAGAAATTTTACCTGCTAATGGTGAGATGAAGTTGCACAATGCCAGTACCTGACAGGCAATGCCACTCAGTATAAATTCTGTTTTGTAGCACACTCTGAGTTACACCATAGATAAAATTTGTGCATCAGTTTAATTTAAGTGTGCTTGGAAAATACATGGAGATTTCATGTGGAAACCTTTGCTTTGAGCTTATGCAGTATCTAATATATTTGGCATATTACGTGATGAGCTTCTTAACAAACTTTTTAAAGGTATCCTATTGGTAAAAGGGAGGAGCAGGCTGCCCATTCCAAAGACTCTGTATCCCACCTGGAATATAGACAGGGTGCTTCCTAGAATATGAACCAGCCTGTAGCAGAGATTTGAGAGGCACAGAAGGGTGTGCTTCTTTCTGAGACAGGGCGAAACTGGATCATGCCTTTGTTTTCATACTCATCATTTCCCTGTTTGTTTGATTTGTGCAGCAGCCTACCTGCTCATCTGTTTGGTAAGCCCATGTGTGGAAAGCTTTTCAATGGTGCTGTGAGGGCCCTCAGCTGGAGATCCCTGCTCTTAAACCTTGGGGTCCTGTTTGTGGCTTCAACTCTACAGGCAAAATGGCACTTTGGATACCAGTTTAATCTGGCACTGTCAGCCAGATGATCCAGCAGAAGCAGTGCAGCTTTGCAGTTGTAATTGTGAACAAGCCAGGCATTTGTTACCACCTGATGATGCCACTCATGCATCAGGCTTCTGTCTAATGTTGTTTGTGCTCTGCACTAAAGGCTTGCATTGGCTGGGTAGTGTTAGGTTATTAGTCTCTGGCTACTTGGTCGTGGCAAAGTACTTGGTCATTCTCCTGCAATTTTACGACTTTCAAACTGGCACTACCTCATGTATTAATATAATTTTGTAGTTTTACATCTGTGATCCCTATGCCCTGCATAAATTACTATTAGTTGTAAAAAATGTAAGTCATTTGTTAATAGAAACAACAGAAATATGGAAAAAGCCTTAATTTTGCTGTGGAGCGGGAGGGCATAAGAATGTGCATGTGGGCTGCTACTGCAGAGAAACTTAATTCAGTTTGCCTTTGTCTCTCTGAGCTTCTTCCCAGGTCTGCAAATGGATGGGCACTAGATCATGATAGATCAGGGTGACATTTGTGTGAGCCTCATTGTGTCCCTCCATGCTCAGTTACCTCTGGAAGGACACCCAGAGGTGCAGGCAGAGGAGAAAGCATTTGTTCTTTTTAGCTATCTCTTGCCTGGATGGCTGGAGGATCAGAACCAGGAAATAACGTTGAGTGTGTTTACCCTCCAGTCTAGGGAAGAACTATGAGGTTAATGATAATATATAAGAAAAAGAGAGAGCAGCAGTGCTGAGATGCCTCTTGTGTATTATTGCACAGTAATGGTGGAGGAATCTCAAGAGAGTGCCTGGAGAATGGCATCCCTTCACACACAGGTGCACACAGAGTGAATGTATCTTGTCTATTGAAGAAGCTCAGTGAGAAGTAAATGGTTTCATTTGCATAATCCTTGGCATGCTCTTTGTCTTCATAGCTTCCTACTTATTTTTATTTTTCCTTGTGGTTATCAGTACTGCTTTGCTGTTCAGGAAACACCTGCAGGTGTGTTCTTGTAGTTAATTGAACAGTTGTATTTCACAGAGGAGGACAGCCACACAAAACATAGTGAATTTCATTCAGAATATGTATTTCTTTTTCTGCATTCATGAGTAGGGCTGTACACACAGTTTCCTGATGTTTCTCTTACACTTTCCCCCTCCCCAGGGGTATCAAAGAACAGGTAAAAAGTTGCAGTCTCTAGCAGTGAGCTTGACCTTAAATGCTTGCTATTAAAAAAGTGAAAGCAGGACACCTGTTACCATCAGTAGATGCACAATGTATAAAGACTGCTGTATTAGAATAGGATCATCAGAAAATGTGTTTCCTTGGAACTGCAGTGGGGTTTTTTCCACATTTGACAGTTTGTTTCTGTTCCTGGCTCTGCTGATACTTACAAGGTGCTGACTGTTGATCAGTGTTGCACAATCATTCCTGATTACTGTCACTGGTGGAGTTGTACTGAGAGTAACAATAGCTGGAAATGCTAAGGGAAAAATATTGCAGCAGCTGCTGGTTAGCCCTGGCATCTCAGTAGCTTTGCTGTGCACCATCTTCCAAAATTTGTTAAGACATTGGTGATTTACTGCACCTGTTTTGCCATTGTTAAAACATTTGTTCTGGAATCACACTAAATAATGCAGGAAAACAATAGAGTGTTTTCTGAGTATAGCATGTAACCTCATGTAATTATGGAGACTGAAGTCAGAAGAATTGGAAGCAAAGTAATGAAAGAAGACTTGGTATTTTATAATAGGATTAGTAAGTTTGTTTCCAAATTAACATGAGTTTTAATGTGAACTTTAAATATTTCCTGTTTTTGAGATCTGCTACTCTCTGTAATTATCACTTATAATTACAGTTCTGATGCGCATGAAATACATGTTTCTAAACAGATGTGTGTGTGAAGGAAAATGCTGTAGAAGTAAACGGGTGACCTGTACAGCGTGGAACAGAACTGTTGTCTCAGTTTTCTCATATTGTTGCCTAAAGCTTCTTAGACATGACTTCAACAGCAAAGTGGTATTTGCAGTGATCATTTGTCCTGGGATGATTGAACCACAAATTAAGCAGTAAGGTTTTGATCTTGGATTGTCTGTTGTTCCTGTGGGGATTATACTAATTGCTTAATCATAACAGAACAGCGAATTAAAACTAAATTGCAAAGGGGAAAGAAATTGGCTGTGTCTTTTTTTCCCCCCATCTGTCCGTGTGGGTTTTTTGTTTCCTTCTGCTTTCAGAGTAGTCATGAGGATCTTACACATTTTTTTTTCTCCTTTCTTCATTATAAGTTAAAATCTAGGCCTGTGTTTGAGTTTGTGCCTGTTGCCTCAGATCCCTTCACTGGCCATGGTTGGAAATTGCCTGGCTCCACCCTTTTTGCATTCTCCCTTCCAGTACTTGTTTACATTGATGAGATTCCCCATATCCCTCTCTCCTGCAGGCTGAGCAGTCCAAGCTCTCTCACCTTTCCTTATAGGGGTCCCTTCATCATCTCAATGGCTCCTGGCTGGGCTGTCCCTTCTTAATTCCTTGTGTAAAAGTGTGATCCTGCACTTCAGCTGTCAAAGTTCGTGTTGTGCCGGCATTTTGTTGTCCTGGTACTGAGGGCTGAAGGACAAATTCTTCTGAGAGTGGCCATACAAAAATTGAGTTGTCCCTGGAATGAGCATACCCACAGGTCCAAATTTGTAGATGGGCTGAAGAAGATGTTTTTCCGTTGGTGTTACTATATTCAGAAATTACGGAGGATAGTGGGTGATCTTTGTTCCCCCATGGTTTTATTTGGAAGGAGAAATACCTTGAACAAGTGCCCAGAAGGAGCAAGAACTGTAATCCTCAGAAACTCTTTCTGATACAGCTCTCAAAATTCAGAAACTAAAAATAAAGTGAGCCCATAAAAGCTGCCATCCAACAGATGGCTTCACACTGTTTGATGTAATCTTTTATCCCAAGTCTCTTGAGCTGGGCCTGAGAGAGAGCTGCTGGATGAAGGATGATTTCACATTGGTGCAGGCAGTTTTGGTAATGATGATCCATTTTAATATTCATTCAGGTTCTGTTGCTGAAGCCTTTGGACACTTGCCCTTCAGGTTTTGTTAAAACTGTGAGGTCCAGGTACAGTTTCATGAGAGGTAGGAGTGCTTAGGTATTTCTGAGAGTGTCTGTGCACAGTGGCATGGATTGGAAGATTAACAGTTATTCCTTGTACCAAATCTAAACATCATGGACTATATCCTGCTGATAGGTCATAATTCATATCATATCATATCATATCATATATCATCATATAATTTCATACAGCAATGACCTGGAATATTTACCTGCTTGAGATGCAGTAGTTCAGTATTATATCCCTTTGAATTTTTAGCAACTTTGCTGGTTGAAGAGTATCTTTGTGAGGCATGCTAATGATGTTAATTTCTATTTTTTGCACTAGGAAAAATTCTGATCTTTACCACACACTCTGGTAGCTGTGTTGTCCAGTAGAGTAGTTGTTACAGTCCAGGCTATTAAGCAAAGATCTGCTATGTGTGTTTGAGCTTGTAAACAGTTCAATTTCTAAACAACAACACACCATATCAGTACAGAGCAATTACTGCTTGCCATCCCTCTGCTCTGTACAGATTGAGGAGTTGATAAAATGTCTTCTATTTGTGCTGACCCAAATAATTCAATACACTGAATACAGTGAATACATTCAATAATTCAGAAAAATAATCTGGATAGAGATGTTGTACAAAGGTTGTTCTAGCAGAGAAATAAGCAGATAAACACCACAATAATGTTTAGTGATTCCTTTTCACTTTCTTGTAGAGTTTGGGACAAAGTTATAAGTGGATCCTGCAAGATTCTTGTGTTTGTTGCTGTGGAGATACTATTAACCTTTAAAATGAAGATAATAGCACTGAATTCTGCAGAAAAGATCACACAGTTTTTGGAAAATGTAAGTACTCTAATTATGCTTTGCATTATCTTTTGTAGCTTATAACTGTTTCTGCCTAAATCACTTTCCTGCTGCAGATGTACGGAAAGATATTACATTACTGAGAACAGTGTGAGAGTACCAAGGTGAAGGGAGAATGCTCAGCAATGAGAATAATAACTTTTTCTATCAGGAGTTAAGGCTTCCATAGAATGAAGTGATTTTTAGGCTTGGGGATTGTATTATCTATGTTTGTACAGAATTAACATTCCTTGTGATACTAAAGAGTTTTTCTGTGAAATTAAGTGCAGGTCAGGTTAGGTTAATTTTTCTGGAGGCTTCTTAAAAAGGTTGGTTTCTGGCACCTGTTTTTGCATCTTGCCTGAGTGCAAATCTGTAGACTCAGGAGGTGTTTTCTGTTGATGTGAGGATGGGAACCTGACCCTGAACCTTCCTGACCCTGAATAGTAACAAGCCATGTCGGCAGGGCTGTAGGGTTCCAGTGTAACCCAGGTGAGTTTATATGAGTTTGTGGTCATGGATAGACAGTGTGAGTCATGCCTGATGTCAGGGATGTGTGAAGTGTGAGATGCCTGCAGCATTTTGGAAATGAAAGCTTTTTGTCCAAAACCTGGTGTGTGCAGGACTAAGGGATGGTGGGATGAGAGGACAGGGAGATAGGATTCTAGTTAAAATAGATAAAATCTGAACTGGAAATTCAAAATCCTTATTTTAAACAAAACAGTCTGAATTGAGTGCTCTGACCAGGCACCTTGCCCTGATCTTTTGCAGATTCCTCAGGACAACACTGATGCCATTGTCAGCAAAGCTGTGGATCTGTGGCGCATGCACTGTGGGACTCCGGCACACTCAGTCTGAGAACTCTCTTGGCTTGTGAGACACTTATGTGGAAAAAAAAGACTTTTGAAAAGACATTTTATCACCCTTCCCTCATCCTAGTATGATGTTCTTCATTAACCCTTTGGTATAAAGATGCTGTTAAAGCATGGAGACCAATATGTAAATATTTTGCAATAAATACAGATGGAATGAAGATATTTAGTGGTGGAGTGATGATGTCTGAAGTGTTACTTGTTCATCCAGCTACAGTATTTTGATTGCACAATGTGCTCTCTTGCTTTTGCAGAAATAAACCTAACTCTTGAAGCAAGGTAAATAGATTTACTTGTAATTTAAAAATGTTTCAATATGCCATCTAATACTTGATATAACTAGTTACTACTTGGAGTTATTTTTACAGTGAATTCACTGAATGTCAGCCTGCTGAGTGGTAAACAAGCATGCTTTTGCTAGAAATGTAATTATACTCTTTTAACACTAAATTTTCTGATAAATGAAGCTTCCCAAATCTGAGGTACAGGACTGGGGTGACATCACAATGACTGGTGTGACATCCTTTTCTGAAGTGTTTTAAAATACTTTATTTTTATCTGTCAGACAGCTCTCTGTGGCTGTATCTCCTTTGTTCTTCATGGAAGATATTCCATGAAGAAGTGGATCTGTGCAGCTGTGGAGAAAATCAGTGGGATGAACCAGTACAGTTCAGAATTACAGCCCAGTAAAAAGCAATGCCTCTGATGAGTGCTTGGCTTAAAGCTGTTGTAATTTGATTCTTGTTTGGTTTTTAAATTTCAAAATTAATTCAATGCAGAAATGTAATTCATGATGTAAGTACAAGTAGAGTGATTAGCCATAGATAGAGATTTACTGGGGAACGGGTACTTTATATGAAAGTGTAAAATTCTATTTCTACCTCCTGTATAGACCAGGGAATTGTACATATGAATGTGTTGCTTAGCTGTTGTTTGACTCAAATTGGTGCTGATTGTGCTGAGTGCCAAGGATGCTCATTGCACTTGAGAGAATGTGTTTAGCTTGCACTCGGTGTTGTGCAGACTTGAAATGCTTTAGAAACTTTTGTTTTAAACTGGGTTAGTTTTACCTTGCAGCACATTAAGTGGGGAAGCCTGGGACTTGGCTGGGGTCATCCCTAAAATCCTGGAGAGATGATTTCTGCTGGGTGCTGAGACCTTGCCGTTGGTGTTGCTGGAAAGCTCAAGTTCAGCCAGTTGAGGAAAAGTGTATTTGTGTCTGCTTTGGAATCCATTGTTGTGCTTTGCACTGTGGTATAATCCATGGAGTTCACTTTGGATGGGCGTTTGTTTTCCTCGTGCAGGCTAGGGAGCTGGGTGGGATACACAGGAGAGACACAAGTTCTGTACTCAACAGCGCTGCATTCGGTAACATGCAGTTTCAAATAACAGCCATGGGTGTGGTCTGGGAGATTGCCGGTGTGAAGGATTCCCCGCGGCTGCACAGCCAGTTCACACAACCCCAAAGGTGTGGGTGCCTTACTGGGGGCCTTTTCACAACAGATTACGTGGTCATTTAAAAACAAGCAGCAATGACACAGAAGGTGCTCGACTGCTTCAGTCCTGAAAGAGAATCAATAACTCATATTCTGTGAAGAGAGGTGCACTGAATCAGGATTAGAAATGCCAGTGTTACTGCTTCCAGGCTTGCCAGTGAGTGTTCCTCCAATTACTGTTTGACTGAAGGCTCCAGAAGTGGTTTTTTTGGTGTTAATTTAATGAAGCCTTTCTCTATCAACAGGCAGGCCTGGAGCTGAAGAGAAGAGAGAGATCAACTTTTGCACGGAACCATAGAAAGGCTGAAATCGGCACTGACCTCTGGAATCCACGTGGTCTGACCCCCCTGCCCAAGCATGGCCACCAGAGCTGGTTGCCCGTGATCAAACATGTCCATGTGGCTTCTGACTGTCTCCAAGGAGAGGGAATCTAACAACTCTTGGGGCAACCTGTACTTGGTCATCCTCACAGTAAAAAAAGTTTGTGTTTCCCCATGAACAACAGCAGTTTTACTTAAACATCCCGTTTTATGTGGGATAGATCCTCAAATGCTGCTCCACTGTAATGTCCACCTGAAGTCTGTGTAGCTTTCAGTTCCATGTATGAAGAAGGATCAGGAGTGTCTCTTAAATGCAGGGGTCATTATTTATTGTGGGCTGTGCTGAAGAAGAGGAGCTGTCAATTGAGTGCATGGTTCCTTCACTGCTGGTGAGAGGCATTTGAGTGTCTCTCAATGGATCCATTCACAAACTTAAGCTGTGGATTTATGAAGCAATCAGTTTATGCAGAAGATGCCCTTAATGCCCAATAGACTGGAAGTATGAATCTGGCTCACTTAGGTTCAGTTAATTTTTGGTGATTGCTCAGTTGCTGATACACCCAGTGGATCATAAAGCTTTATCTCAGAGCCCTGCTTCCAAAGAGAGCAGAACAGCAAAATGGGAGCTTCCAGTGTCCCCAGCATGCGGTGTTCAGGGGAAAGTTGAGGCAAGGTACCTCTAAAGTCCCAGCCTGGAGCAGAGTCCACTGCAGGGGGGAGCCTGGGTCTCTCCCTCCAGACATTGTCACCAGCCTGGGGTTGGTGCTGAGCATTCTTGGACCTCTTGAACTAAACCAGTGCAGTAGGTGTGGTGTCCAACTTGGCACTTCTAATGGGAAGTCCAAGTTTGGCCATTTGTCTACTATGGACTAGTAGTTCCTAAAACAGAATGTTTTGATGTTGCACATAGTTGAGCCTCTCACTGAAATCTTTGGCTAAGTAAGGTGTCTTTGCTATTTGTTTTCTGTTAACTTCTATGTCACGCAGCAGGAACACAACAAGTTACCTGATGTTCATTTTTCCTGAGAAGTTGAAAATTAGATATTTTTTCTTTATTTACATAATTTCTCCTTGACTGGCTGAATATGTAATTGCTTGCTACATACTTGCTTGTTCATTTAGAACCCAACAAGCATTGGGTTGTTATTTTTGTTTTTTGTTTATGCTTTTCCCCACCAGAGACAGCACTGAAGCATTCACTTTGGACAGTGAAAGCTCTCCCCCTCAAGCTTCACCTGGCCAACTATCTTCATGGGCTTTGCAAACAACAAAAACAAGCTTAATTGGATCCAGTTCTCCCTCAAGCCATTCTTTCTCTCCAGAGAGGTTTAGAGTGGTGCCACATGTCTGTGCTCTTCCCTGCTGCATGCACCAATTATTTTCCTGCTGATGTCCAAATGTGATGGAAACTCCAGATAAGCAAAGTAATGGCAGATGTTGGAGGATGATGCTTGAAAAGTGATGAGTGGTTTGTATTTTATTAAGGGTCCTGATTGCATGGAAAGAAAAGCAGGAGAGCATGGAGACAAAAGTAGCTGAAGTACAGTAATTCAAAGGCTCATAAAGTAGCAGTGATACAGAGCAGAGTTCTGTGGACAGGAGATCAGCTGCCATCTCCACATGGAACGGCTTCAGCCAAAGATGTCCTTCTGAACACCACAGCTTCTGTGGCACAAATTTACCTAAAAGCCAAGCTTTTGTTCATTCTGCCACTCAGGGAAGAATTCTGTAAGCAGCTTTCTTTGAGGGCACTGCTGGCCCATGTGGCCTGAGGGTGCAGTTGCACTGCCTGCACCTTGCCCTGACAGCTGCAGCAGAAGCTCCCACTGCTCAGGAGCAGGGCAGCTGCTTTGTCCCACACAGACCAGCTCGACTGTGTCACCAGGGCATGGCCACACTGTTGTTTTCAGGCTCAGGTGTCTGAGAACCTTGATCCAAGGAGCAAAGGGGAGAAATGAAGGTGAGGAAGATGATGGCAATGCAATCCACCCAACACCTGTGCTAAGGGCACTAAAGCTGTTAGTCAGGCACTGCCAAGCAGCAGGTGTGTCTGTTAAATGGAGAATTGATTTTTTTCCAGCCTCCTCCATTTCCTGCCTACAGGTGGCATTGGATTGCCAGTAATTACACTGAAGACACACACATCCCTTCACTTAGACTGGTTTTATGAAATGCTTCCATTAATACATAATCCATCCCTTTTGTAGAGGTCTCAGTGCAAGAGACTGGACTGAGTTCTTCCATTTCCTGTACAATGTATTCTCACCAATAATTTTGTTACTAAAGCACAGAAATTACCATATGTAACCAAAGCACTATATACTGCTGCTATGGAAGCCGTAGCTCGATGTGAGGGAAGGGGATCTTTAGTCACAATCTATGATTTTGTTTATTTATCCATATCTCACAGGATAGCCATAAACTCCTTGGCTGTCAGAGTGGAAATACATACTAACACACATAAACAAGGAGGTGGGTGAAAAGTCACCCAGATGGAAGCAAACCAAAAAAAGCCCAATACCAGAGTGATCATGTTGTTTCCCTATCAGATGGAGCTTTAATTTTTGTGTAATTGGAAGCCTGTGTGTCAGGGGAGGGGAGCTGCTCCCAGCTGCCACTTAAAGTGAGGATGCTAGGTGTCACTCGTCTCCTCAGGGTCAGAATGTTTGCACCATCAGTTCCAAACACTGAAGAGCAGAGCTGTCACCTTTGCAGGAGGATTTATTCTTGTGGAAGTTTTTCCTCCTCTTTTCACCACACAGAGGCTTCAATTTGTCACCCACTGAAGCTACTTGAGGAAGAAGGGTAAAAAATAGGAATGAGTGATATGGATGTGCAGGCATGGCCCCTCTGCTGAACAGCAGCAGCACTTGCTGGTGCTGCTTGGTGGCTGCACATTGACTCTGGCAGCTGGCCCTGGCAGAGCACAGCCTGCACCAGCAGCACTGTGGTGACAGATGGGTTTGGTTGTGGGGCTTTTGGATGCCTGTGTGTGTGTCTAATGCAGACTGCTGGATTTGCTCTTCACTAGGGTGGTGCCAGATACCCCTTCAGCAGCTGAGGTACCTCTTGTCCTTCCCTGCTGAGCTGCACCAGCCCAGCCATGGCACTTGGGGCTCATCTGATCTGTCCCACCCATCTGCTCTGGGAACCAGAGCCCCCGTCCCCCTTTTCCTACTTTCCTCCCACGGAGGTGTGGGTGAGCCTGGCAGGTATCCTTGACTGCCTCTGTGTGTTACACTGTCAGTCACTGGGGCAGAGGGGGATAAAATACACCAAAAGCTTCTTTTTTTTTAAATTAATTTTTTTTTAAGAAACTGCATACATCAGAGACAAACAATAATTTAAATACATGCAGTTTCAATATGTACAAAAACTAGGACATAGAGATCCAGTTTAATTTTTTCTAGTTATTTACATCATTTTCATACAGCCATAATCTGTTAAATTACAATACTGGAAGATCACGATTGACAGCCACCACACTCACTCCTATACAAAGACAAACTATATACATACACTTGGATATCAACTGGAAAATGCAACTGGTGCAGGAGTAACTGGGACACACAGGAATGCAGGAAATGTGCCCGTCACCTCCTCTTTGTTTACAGAAGTTGTTCCAAGCTCGAGCAGACTGAACACCTGGGAAAAACAATTTGTCCCCTGTTTCTTTCCTGATTTTTTTATTAGCCTAGTCATCTCCCATGGCTATTTGTACAAAGTTATTTTATTTGCAGGCACATTAGGGAGCCCCCATTCATGAATAACGATGGGTTTCCACCTTGCCCATCTATTTTTATGAGTGCAAGCTTCACTAGGCATGTTGGAAGTGCTCCCCCTCTCTTGGTTTTATAGTGTTTGCACTGCACAGGTGGTGCTGTAGAAATAAGAAAGGGTGAGTTTGGTAAGTAGTTGCAGTGATGACAGAATACAGTGGTTATACATGTATCAGGATGAGATATATTTGTGTAATGGGCTCACTAAATGGTTTCAGTTAACATAAAATAGCTAAAAGTCTATTATGGTTTTTCCCCTACCTATTCCTTCTCTTCTGATAATGCCCAGTGTGGTCACTAGGAATTGTCTAGACACAAAATTTGGTCTGAGCCCCTTCCCAGCAAACCTGCAGCCTGAAACTTCTCCAGCCTGCAAGTACCCACCCAGTGGGGTGTAGGGTGGGCAAAAGCCACAATGCCCACATTTCCCTCTGAGTCAGAATGGTGTCACCAGGTCCCTTCCGCTCTCTACTGGTGAAGGTGTGGGTAGGGGGGTGATGCCGCTGTTGGGCTTCCCTCACCATCACACCATTTCCCAATCAGAACTTTTTTGTCTAGATATTTTGGAATTGCTTTTTCAATCCCCACCACCTCCCAAGCCACCCCTTAGTCCCCATTTCTACTTCATCATTCCACAGGCTGCTGAACAGATGTCAAAATACTTGCCTGCTGTAAGTATTCAGGATTTGGTAGATTATACCAAAAATGGTTCTATTCTTTGACTCTAGATTATTATCTCTGGAGATGGATGACTGGAATAGTAATTTTTTGTTCTGTGTTGATTTTTCCATTCTCTAAACCTGGTGTAATTTCTTCATTACACTATTAATCTCCTTCCAACCAGAATGAGGATGACTCTGCTAACACAGTCTTAGCAGGAATGCCATCGTGTCCTACACATAATCCAGGTCAAAGGAGAGAAATCATGATTGTTTGTTGTCTTTTTTACTGCCAACAGAATCACAGCTCCTTTGCTGTGATAGAGATGATAGAGATGGCTTTCACAGATGAAAAAATTCTCAATAATCCAGATTTATAAAAAGGGGACCAGCAGTTTCCCTGTCTGTGTGCAACTTTCCAGGAATGCCAGAGGTGGGTGTGCACACGGAGGATGTGGTGCCCTGAAAGGCTGCTGTGGAACACCTTGACAAAGGTTTACTTTGCAAACTACCCAGACCCACTGAAGCTAAAAGCAGATGGCGTGTCATTTTGGTGATACTGCAGTGCCAAACACTTTGTATGGCTTCTTTTTCCTCCCCTTCCCCCTTTTCAGGAATAAGCTCTATTTCCAGTTGGAGAGAAATATGACAATTCTTCCAGTTCTCTACTGGTGTCTGCTCAGCTAGGAGTTAAGTAAAAAAAAAATAAATCCCAAAGAAATAAGGAAAAAATAGCATGGCCACATGGAGCTACCCTGGGGAGCACAGATCATGGGGCAAGGCTCAGTGTGCCAACTTGCTGAGTGATCAGCAGGGACCTGCTGTGGGCTCATCCAGATGAAGGTGCTCGGGAATGTTTGGCCATCACCCAGGCTGTTATGTGTCTCAGCCAGCACTCAAGAGTTTATTTTGGGTGCCAGACTGGCAGTGTGGGCACTGCTTGGGGCTGTGCCCATGAGGGACAGTGGCAGTGCCCAGCCTGATCATTCCCCTGGGGACTGCAGCACTAACAGACAGCAGCAGCCTGTGACTTCCACCTCCCTCCTCTTAATTTTTAAATAAAAATGAAACAAATCCTTGCCTTTCCCTGCCACTAGCCTACCAAGTGCTGTGATTCCTGTCACCACTGCTCCTTAAATGGCATCCCTTCCATTTTACAGTGATCCTCTATGCTAGGGATGCTGGGGCAGGTGTGAGATCCATGATGGGAACACCAGGGTATCTTCTTCAGAACAGCTCTGTTGCAGGGCCCTTTTCTAAAGTGCAGTCAAAAGCATAAAGGCTTTTTCCCCTTGTTTTAAAGCTGTGATGCAGTCTTGTAACTTGTGTGCATATGTATGTGAATGAATTTATAAACAAGAACTGAGGTTTTAATGAAGATAACCCCAAAGCAATGTATTCCTGGCTGGTATGTTAAGTGCTCTCTGCCTCTGCTGCACTGAGCTGATAACTTTGCACATTGAAGGCTTTCACTACTATGAACTTCTATCTAAAGCAAGTGTGAGCTGGTGATGCAGGGATCATGGTGTGTTTTCCTAGAAATCATCACCCAGCCTGGAAAGCACCAGAAACCACCTGTTTTTTACTTTTTGATGTTCCATCCTACAACAGCCAATCCTCATTTAATAGCTAATAATCCACAGCATTGCAAGGATGGCTATGGATGAGAATGAAAAGCTTTTGCTTCTCTCTGGTGGAGAGCCAATCTGAGAGGCACTGAGTGCCACCACCAAGCATAGTTGGAGGGTGTTACCCTCACTGCCAGGGTTGTTGGGGTAGGGTGGGTGCTAGAGCCACTCCATGGGCTACATGCAGGTCCTCTGGCTGTACTCCTGCATCCATAGGAGCGAGGTGAGGCCTGAGAGGAGGCAGGAGTGTTGGCACTACACTGTACTGGCCATTAAATGCTCAAATGTGAGAGGCTTCTCAGCCTGCAATTAGTGAAGGGCGATGTTAGCATGGAACAGAGGGAGCTGGACAGGGAGCACAGAAGAGAGGATAGATACATAGAAGACAGTGAGAAAGGAAAAATTAGTAAAAGAATAACAGAAATAACTGTTCTGTAGTAAAAAACTTTGGCCTCTCTGTTCAAACTGTCAGAGGAAAATAGCTATTATGGAAGAAAAGGAATAATAATAATAATCCTGGAATAATAATCTGGAACTTCTTACAGTAATGTTGCTACAGTGCTTTCAGCCACTGTCCCAAACATGGTATAATAGTGTCTTGTAAGAGCTTGAAAGGAATCCTGACAATGTCTGCCCCAGCTTGCTGGTATTATACTAGTTAAGGACTTAATTCTGGAAGGTGATTGCCTAAGTTCAGAAAAGCACTTAATTATGTTTAGTTGAGGTGTTAGGGCATGGGTTGGACTCGATGATCTTGAAGGTCTCTTCCAACCTAGTGATTCTGTGATTCTGTGTTCAGGTTCAAATAAGCCTGTCAAACATATTCTTGAAAGCAGTGAGGCTGTGTGTGCTTCCTTACCGTAGAGCACACACTTACGTTGGCAAGAAAATCAGGCCCAGAGTGACCAGCTCTCTGAGCTCTGCTTGGTCAGTCTGTGTGTTAAAGCACTATAATAAAAATAAATTAAAACCAAAATTAGAACCAATAAATTCAGAACACCTCTGAATTGCTGTCCTTATGCCTCAGCCGTGGGTATCAGTGACAAGTCCCTCCATCCATAAGAATGCCCCAGACTCCTTTTGTTAGGCCAGGTAACACACTTTGTCATGCTTTGCTCAGCGTGAGTTTAGATCAGTTCTTGAGACACCTGATATAGAGACAACAGACATCCTTCATGGAACTTCCAGCCCCTCCTGTTGCATGTCCCTCTACAGAGCCAGAGGAGAATCCCAGCCTTTCCTGCTGCTGTGGGCATGTTGGCTCTCACACAGTCACGAGGTTTGGGTGTAAGACAAACTACAAGGGGAGCAGATGCCATGCAGTGACCATGAAGAGATGGGCGTTTGCTTGCTGGTCCTCAGTGTTCTTTTCACTTACTGCTAATGGGCTTACAACTGGGTTTAGAAAATTATGAGAGAGATGGAAAATAAACAGTTGCTAGAACTGAAGCAGCCTTCAGTAGGGAGTCCTGTTCTTCAGAGGTGTTACCTTTTTCTGCTTGGAAGCTGAACAATGTCTACTGACTGGCTGTAACCTTTTCCAGGGAATGAAATGCCTTTCTAGTGAGATGATATTCACAGATGGGCCGGCCCATGGACAGTTTAGCTCCTTCACCATCCTCATAAGGTGCTCTCAGCTTGAAAGGAGTGTTTGGTGTAAGTGCTTCAGTGCCATAGGGACTCATCTTTTGGAGACTTCACCCAGGCCAAGTGATTCCCTGAACACCATCTCAGGGCTCTCTAGGGTTGATGACAAAGGCTTGTCAGGATGAGGGGTGTCTGAAGACAACAATGGTTGCACCACCAGCTGGGCTTGAACACGTATGGCAAATCCACATGCCGGGAAAGTCCTATACATAGATGCCAAGTCTTGGCACGATTTCCCACCAGGGGTATTTTCTGTTACTGAAGCTTGAACCAGCAGGTCTGATGATGCTGCAGTACTCATCACATGTAAATACAATTCTCCTTTTTTTTAATATTTATTTTTCTGCTTTTTTTTTTTTTTTTTTTTTTTAAAAAGGCAGTTCGGAAGATTTACATTGTACGTAACAGGGAAGTGAATAATACCAGCACTTATGGTTCCTTTTAGTTATGTTTTGAAGATGGCATAGTAGTCAGGTAGAATTGATCTGCTACGGTCTATGAAACCTAAAACCCAAGGGGGAAAAAAAAAGAGAAACAGTAAGATCATATCCTCACATGTACATTGCACATAAAAAGATTAGGAGAACTAATTGCTACAGTGACACCACTATTCAGTTCAATTCCTGCAGCATTGATACCAGCCATGCTGGCAAGAGGACCCAAAACAGACAGACACTTCCTTGGCCCTTGCCAGGCTCACAGTTCATAGGTGTAAGCTGTTGGCACCAAAATCTACAGACATTCATACACTTTGGGTCCATCCTGTGGATCCCTGCATGGGTGACAGCAGATCAGCTCACCCTCTTCCAGGCCATACAAGGCCTGATTCCACAAAAATTGTCTGGTTTAGACAGACCTTATGCTATTCTGCCAGAAAGATTTACATACAGTTGAACCATGATTATTCCATAATGTTGGAGGCTAAAGAGACAAATGGAGCTAAAATGGCCACCCTTCCTGCAAGGCACCCTGTGTCAGAAGGCCTGGGTTTGTCACATCTGCAAGTACACATTTTTTAAGCTTTGATTTTTCACTCTATTATGAATTAATGAATGTGTCCCACTAGTAAAGTGACACTCACATTCTTTGCTCTTGCCACTGCTTAATGACATGAAGAGCTCATTACCTTGCTAATGACTATATAATGGTGATCTATTGAAGTTTATTTAAAGGAATTACTCTGTTTTGTTTAAGCATGCTTCCTTCAAGTGTATATTTCCCAAAGCCACTTGTTGAACCAGTAAGTCCTGCTGTTCTTCAGGCAAACCCTTATCCCAGTGTCTGTCATGTGAGCTGTGGCTCTCTGCATGCCTGGCCCAGACTCACTGAGTCCAAGCTGCTCAGTGACTTTCAGATGCAAACAATAAAAGGTCACTGCTCACTCCCAACACTGGAAGAGAAAGAAAATACTGCACAGAAACCTGTGGAAGCCAAGCAGCCAGAGAGACTTCTGGAAAACTAAACCAGTCTGTATGTTGTGGGATGCTAAAGGCTTCATGGAATTCAGTGGAGCTCTCAATGGAGCTTGTCTACTTGTAGCAACATCCCCTTTAAAACAGCCTCATCCTTTCTACACTTATCACCTTGCCTTGGAGCAGCCAAATGTCCCTCAAAGGCTCAGTCACTGGGGTCAACAGATCTAGGCCAACTGTACATCCTAAGGCTTCTCCCAGACCTTGTGGCTCAGGAGCAGCTGGCTTGTCTCTAGTAGCACTTCATCACTACAAACCCCAGTGCAACCAACCTAGCACGTGCTAGGATGGAGAAGGTTTGTGCAAGGTAATGTATGCATAATACATGTGGTGAATTTTAATATAATTATTAATTTATACACATCAAAATCCCCTAATACAAAATTAATTTTGCCTTAAGCTTTTCTGTATTTTTCCTAAAAGTACCGCCTGCATTTTTCATGAGCACTGAAGTGATGAACGTATTAATACAAGGGCATCTCCAGTTTTGCACCAGTTCCCACTGTCACTCGTCTTCAGTATCCAACACTTGTCTTTAAAGTCTGAAGTGTTGATTTGCAAAGGCCTGACTTCAGCCCTAGCCTGTCAGAGAGGAAGGTGGTTGGTTTGGGCTCATGGATAATTCATACAGTCTCTACATTTAAAACTAAAAAGAGCCCAAGGTGTAAATAACAGTGCATCTCTTACAGTATGGATCTTGCCATGCCCCACTGCATCATGCATGGCTGGATGTGGAGGACAAGAGGGAGATCTGTGGGTGGGATCTGCATGGTGTGGAACAGCTGCACACACAGCAGGGCTCAGTGTGTGCTCATTCAGACTTTGCTACATGCTCTGCAAGGGCTCCCTGTCCTCCTTCTGACACCAACTCCTTTTATATAACTTTTGATCTCAGAAGAACAGCTATACAGCATGATGATTTAAAAAACAAAAAAAGAGGTTATACTTCATTAAACACCATGTGCCTGCGTAACTCCACATAATGGGGCAGCATGTGTTCATCTGTGTGAGTTGCTTTTACAGCCTGTAGTTCTAAATGTTGTCTAGACCTCATGGTGTATTCAGTGCATGTTGGAGAAACAGCTGCTGGCTTTGTTTTTTTTAAACAGCAGTATTCATTTATAGTCTTAAAAAATTAATCTCTCATCTTACCTTGTTAGATGCCTACTTAATTCATGAACTTCCATTTCAGAGCTTTTAAATTCATTAAGCTCTTTTCGAATGGCTGCCTGCAAAGGACAAAGAAACTCATAAATGTATAAATGAGAGAGAACAAAAAAAGTTCACTTTGTTCTCAAAACCATATATTAAAAGTAAAGCAGAGTGATAACATTATCAGGGAGACAAAGACAAACATAAAGACTTTAAAATGTGAAAAAGAACAGATATAAGCATGTTCTAAATCACATAAAGGGAGGAGAGAAATGCTTTGGTGGAATGGCTCAATTTGGAAACATAACATGGACAATGCAGGTACAGAACCCAATTCTGGCTTCTTATGTAAGCATTTACATGTAATCCAAAGTAGCGCAAGCATGAAAAAAAAAAGTCCACTGCAGTTTGTGAAACGCCCTGATCTGTTCCAGAGCTGGACTGTGACTAGACTGGGACCAGATCCTGACAGACTTGTGTTTGAGATGTCTTCTGCCTTTATTGGTCCTGAATTTCCTCAGTGAAATTACCTAAAGCAACTGATCTTACTTGGGAAGGAAAGAGGGATACCTGGCTCCCTGCCCTCTACTCTGCCTCAGGCTGTGTCCCTCTGCCTTGCTCCTCCCATCTGACCCAGCTGTGCTTTTTATTGAAATGATTGGAAAGATTAACTAGCAGAAAACCTGCCATGGTGTGTTGGTATTCAGCCTCTGTGGCTTGTCTGTGAGGGAAAAAAACACAGGACACTGGCAGGAGGGGAAATACTGAAGAATAAAAAGCCAGAGGGGGTGACTTGGAGGGACTCAGCTGCATGGTAGAGATGGTACTGAGCAGAAATGGCTCAAGTCCCAACCTCAGAGTCAAGACCTCTGACAGCGCTGTGATATTTGTTGCTCACAAGTGATTTCACTGTGAGCATTTGGAGGGGACATGCAAGGTGTCTGCTGTGGCCAGATGCTCCCATGGGTCTGAGGTGTGTGTGCTGCCTTTCTGTGTGATGCCGAAAACATCAGCATCAGGTGTGGAAAAGGGGTACTCCAGTAAGTGCTACTCATGGCTGTCAGGAATTTTTCTCAGTGAAGGAAATCTAAACCAGTGTGAGCAGCACAAGCCCAAAACAGAACTTTTGCAACAGCCACTGCTCCAGTCAGCAACTACCTTTGCTTTGACAAACCCTAAGTGATGGATTTTGCAAGTGTTTTTGTACAAAAAAGGCCCTTCTAGTCCTTCTTATTTCCCTTAGAAGTGCCTGTCAGGCACTGCCTCATCCATCAGGACAGAGTGATGCAGCAGCACCAGCAGACCAATCTGCTACTGAAGTGACTCTGAAGGAGGCCACAGGGATGGTTGACTCCCACAGGGACTGCGATCTATTCCCCTCTCCATCCCTCATCTGTTGGAGAGATGCAAAAATGCCCTTTTCCTTCCCTTAAGAGTCAGACTTGTTAAAGACAAACTCTGACTGAAGGCAGTTCCCTCCAGCCAGCACACTGAGCAAGATTTACTCGCAAACAGAAAAGCCCATTGCTAAAATCTGTTTTTGCAATACATCTAGTCTGTGCTGACCAGTGAAGACAGCTATTGAATCACAGCTCTGGAAGAAAATAATCCTATCTGGGATGATGCAGCTTTGTTTCAATTTGTCTGGCTATTTTTTCCAACAGTAGACTTGGTGTTGAGGAAAAGCAGGTCACCTGAATGGCAGAAATCAGAATACTGCCCACAGGACCCAAACAAAAACCAATCTATCTGCTTCCTTATTCTATAAAGGGCATTAATATTAGAATGACAAACATCACTTCTTCTGATGGTGCTTTGCTGAAAAAAAATTAATTTGAAGGACTTTGCCCTTTTCTCTCACAACTGAACTTGCACCTGCATTATAAAAAAAAGAAAAAGTGACATGAAAGTACTCTGCCTTAATACTAAACTCTTTACTAGGTTACATTTAATAGTGATATTTATTGATTGTTCTTTTTGGAGACATAGATTGTCATAGGACATCAAATCTCCATGCCCAGCTGAAATTTCTCCATGCCTTTCATCCCAGACAGGGATCTCTCAAAGGCTGTAGAACTAGTTGTGAGATTTATTCCCTCCCTCATCAAACAATTAAGAGAATAAAGCAAAGTCAGTTGACTAATATGTTGTCAAACATGGTGAGGTAAAATGAGAAAAGCTAATCTAACTGAGTATATTACGGTCTATGGACAGACCCGAGGAAGTTTTTCTTTTTTTTCAAATTAGTTTATGCTACATTAACTTAACCAAATCTAAACAAAACCAAAAGTAAATCCCTCTATCAAGGAGGAGAACAATGTCACAGAACTTTGGTTGAGTTATACAAGTATAACAGGCTGTCCTCTGTGAATAAAACCAAGAGCACCATAGATGAGTGGTGTGGCTGGAAATTCTGCTAATGCTCTAAACATCGGATGTCACACTCCCCATTGATGAATGAGTGAGTTCCATGGCAAAGAAATAGTCAAGGCTTGAATCCAGGTATCTGAAAGTCTTCAGAATTAAAAGGGCATCATAGAGTGACTACAAGATTCGTGACTGAATCACTGAGCCTCATAGTCCCCACTTCTTATAACGTCCATAAAATCTTTTAAATATTTTTCCAGAGATCCCATTAAGACCCTCAGTATGTGACTGATATAACTTGCCAGCAATTTACTCCCTCTGCCATCAATGTCAATACAGAGACTATTTACTGGAGGTTCCACCAGTGCTCAGAGGGCAGTGCCATCAATATCAAACGATGGGTCTTTTTTTTCATCTGCAGTCCTGTATGATTTCAGTTCAGTGCTTAAATTACTCTGTGGCAGAAATCCTGAGCAAAGACCCCTGTTGTAACCCACTAGACAGAAGTGATCTGGCTTTGGAGGGTTGGAGGTACCTTTGCCAAATTGATCTGCTGGCATTTCCACACCCAAGCCTGTCCTGTCCTGGCACAGCCATTCTGGCACATGCTTCTGTCTCACTGCTCTGCTAAGTCTTGCCAGAGCTCTCACCTGGCAGCATAATGGGGTAAGACCACAACCAACAAACAAATAATAGGGCTGTCTGTCATCAATACCTTTCCTCAAGGGGCTTGAGATTCCTTCCCTCTCCTGGTTTCCATGCATATAGGAACCTCCTTGCCAAAGATTTATGCTTCCAACAAAAAACCCAAACCTCGTGAATGGGAAAAAACCACAGGTGTGATGGGAAGGGATGTCAGGTGGATGTTTATTCCTTGACAGCCATGGGACTTGTGGGACCCAAGGGAAGCTGTTTGCCATGACATGCTCTGGGTGTTTAGGCCACGGCTCTCCCAGAGCTGCTCCACTTACTTTGTCGGCGGCTGTGAGTCGTGTCCAGGGTTTGTCCGCCCTCCTGTCGTAGTCTTGCGCGTCTGCCACTTCCACGTAGTCACTGAAGCGGATGAGGATCTTCCTCTCACGTAGCTCTTCTACTGTGGGCCTTTGACTCAGCTGCAGGGTTGAGGAAGGTGTGGAAAGAGACATCAGGACTTTGCTTTTTCCCTATAGAGTGCTGCTTGGGGATTTATTTTACTGCAGCTGCTATTATGGTAGTAAGAGTGTTCGGACATTCCCAGTTCTTTGTTTTTATCTGCCTTTCATAGAATGGCTACCTGGGAAATACCCTCTTGTTATGACACCTTGGATATTGTCTCACCTTGCTGCCAGATCAGCCCACTGCTCTTTGGGAAGCTGCTGTGGCTGCTGATTGCCAGCTGAGGCTGATCACCCTTGGCAGAAAGGACAAGTAAGGCAAGAAAGTCTCCTAGTCTGATGTCCCAGGAAGAGACAAAGACCACAACACAACTCTAAAACGACGTGCACTTTCCAGCCTTCTGCTGCTGTTGCCTGTACTTTTGCACTGCCTGAGAGGAGTCAGGCTAAGGCAGGGAGTGGCTCCTTCCATGAATTACATGCAAAAGGTGAAAAATAACTTTCTTTACCATTTTGATATTCTGCAGACCTGTCCTTACCTCCAGAAAAGGCAGGCAGGATGATAAGTGCTCATTGAACTTTCAACTGTATCTATTGACAGATGTTTGTATCACAGTATATTTGACTTTTAGAAGTTTATGTTGCATGCTACAAGCTAAAAGAAATGGCAATGGCAGATTGTATCACATCGGGAAAGCATTTTCATTGTTTCAAGCATTTCTTTTAAATTCCACAGTGAAGAACTCTTAAATTAGTGTGCTGATAGTCCACACAGCCAGTTACATGGGCAGGGACAGGAGCTGCCTTTCAGGGATCAATTCGCCTTGAATGCACAGCATGCTGGTGAATGTCAAAAGCAATTATACAATCGTTTCTGAAGGTGCTACATAAATGCGTGCATGTGGCTATAGATTAGCTGAAAAGTTTCACTGTTAGAGTAGAACATTTGTAACCAGGATACATCAGGAAAAATAGTATCCTGATAATAATTTCCTACACAGTGTATCATGCTCTTCCCACTCACTAGAAATAGATGAGTTTGAAATACTTCACCCTTGTGAAGGGTGAAAGGTCTAAATATTGAATAAAATGCTTGAGATTCTATTCTGTCACATTATTTATGCCCCTGAATCCACCCTTCTTCCAAATTAAGTATCTCAGTTCCCTGCATTTTATCTTCTAGGGAGAATTATGAGTTAAAACAGACAGGATACTAAGTGAAGGGTGAAAAATCCCTCCTTTCTTCAGCACTTGGGTGGACCTCCACTGCCCTATGCTACATCTGGCTGTAGCCTGTGTGCTTGTTCTTGGCATGGTTGGTTGTCTTCTCTCTTTAGAAAAGATGATTGTGATGGGAGGCAGCAGTGGGGCTGCTCTCCTTATACCACACAAATTGGGTTCAAACACCTCATGTGGAGAGTCTGCAGAGCTGCACTAATGTCCTGCCTGTGAGATGCTCAGGAGAACGGTAATGTGAATGGAAAAAAGATGCACTGACTCTTGTGCCAGTGTTCTGGCTGTGAAAGAGTCCTGAAATCTATGGTTAGTATTACATAGTTCATGTGTAGCCATAAATCTACATATATTTCCATATATAAATACATGCACACAAAATATATTCAGTACATTAAACCAAAGTGCCAATCTGATCATGGTAAGTGTAATGAGAGAGACAACCATGCTAAGTCATTTTCTAAAAGCTATTAATTATTTGAATGGTTAACAAATTCCCCTGCCTTCTTCTCATACCACTGCACAGATGTCTTGTGACCTTCTAGATGTGAGAGTCTCACAGTATGTTTGGGCAGCCCAGAGCTCCCTTAACTCTTGCCTAGCTGGGGAACCAGCTTTGCAGGACAGACTGTAAGCAGCCCCACTGCAGGTGTTAGTTCAATGTGTGTCCACGCTGAGGGCACAGCTCATCTGAGATCTCACCTTGCAGTTTATTTTTATGACCTGTGAGCTGGGGTCTCTTGGGTATAAACTGCTTAATGCTACAGAGTCCTTATTGAGCAACACCTGAGGGATGAGCTCTTCTAACAGGCAGAAAGAACAGGATACATTCAAAAATTACAGGACAAGGACATAGCCAAGGGCACGATGCAATTGTCTGCACAAGGTGTTGTGCTCCAGGCAGAGAGAAGGGGTTCTTACTGAGCTGGACCCTTTTAAATTTACTTCTGTTAATGTCAAAGGGATGTATGTGCATGTGTATCTGGACATTTTCTGTAAGCACTACCTGGGCATTTACATTTCAATTTACCTATTTGTGAAGATTTGGGAGCTGAGGGAGAGGGCTAATTCTATGGTGAGTGACTCATTATTAGAGTCTGCACCAGGGTAAAATTCCCTTTTAAAATAAATGGATTTGTATTAATGCAAGAGCAGTAAATGAGGCCAGGACCTCTCACGCCTTGTCACAGGAGGTCAAATTTTCTTCTGTATGTTCTGGAGCGCTGTAGATACAAATGGGCATTTTCCAGGCTTTGATACTAAGGCAGTTTGAAAAGGAAGGTTTAACACACTCCTCTTAGTCCATGGCATGGGAAATGAAGCAAACCCAAGCACCCCCACCAGGTAAAGGGGAGGTGGACTTACTCTTGCCAGTCTGGTCTTGGGATTTAGTCAAATGCAAAACGCTGAGTTTGCCCCACTTCAGTCAAAAGAAGCTTGTCTTAGCATGTCATCATTGCCTGCTCTGTTACCTCATTGAAATGTTACAGTTGTTATTTCAAGAAGAAAACAAGCTGAAAAATTGCAAACTCTAGCCAGCAGCACCCTCCTCTTTGCTCTGCAGTATAGACATAGGACCAAGATATGAAGAAAATGCCCCAAAGACCTTTCCCTCTGACTATAAATGCAGCTTACCCAAATTAGCCCCTAACCTTTTTTAGTTCTCTGACCTTTCTCCTCTCTGCTGCCTCTCTCTCACCTCTGTCTGATGAGTCCCACCTCTCTCAAGAGTTCATTATTTTCAACAGCCTTTGCTGGTACAGGCCAGTGGAGGTCAGTTAAAGTAAAGCTTAAACATCTTCAAGCAGAGGAGACATTTCCCAGAGAGGCACCAGTGAACAGAGTATTTAAATTGGACTGGGGCAAGAATTTAACAGGAGTGAAGATTTCAGATTATTGTACAGATTTTAAGAAACAGCCACACCTCTTCAATTTGGTAGTCAGCATTACAGCTCTGAGAGATTTCCTTTTGGAGCTAGATCTCTGAGAAATATAAGCTATTGGCAGTGGGGGATAGGAAACAGCAAACAGCTCTGGGGGCAGGGAAGCATGGAGCTATTTAAGAGAATAGAAGGTAGGAAAAGAAGAGTTCTATTCCACTTTGCAAGTGATTTGTAAAGTGCTCTGTTGATCCAGGCTATGATTCTCTCCCTGTAATGGAAGTCCTCAGGGGACATTCAGTCTTGCTCTAATTGCCTTGGTCCTTGGCCAAGCTTGTCAGGGTTCAGAGGAGATACCTTCTTGGTAGTAATTTGTGGGGGCCCAGATCTCCCTGTGGATGTGACCCATCTGCAACACTTCCAGAGGGCTTCTACACATTAATATTCTTTGAATGGGCTGGAGGTCGAGACCAATGCTCAGAGAAAAATCTTTCCTAATCCATGTCCTTCCACTCAAATGACGCAAATGCGTGTGCCTAAAGATGCTCGGTGGGCCTGAGGGGCAGGGAGAGAGAGGACAGGGGTGCCTGGGCATCTCAGGGGACAGGCAAACATGCTTTCATTCTCCTTCCTTGGGCAGGAGGGACATGAGCTGCTGAGAAACTGAGCCAACAGCATGTGCCTTCATTTTGTTATTTGAATGGTAGCTATTCCTCATCCCAGTTAATGTGGAACTAGAGGAGTTGGAGAGGATGGAAAGTGCTAAAAGGAGCAGCTTGCTATAGGTCACCTGATTTCTTTAATTTTTTTTTTTTTAAGAAATTGCTTGTCCAGATGATGAATTCAACTGGATATTTATTGCTGACTTTAATAAGGCATCTAGATCTAGCAAGGTAATTTTACTTATTACAACATGTCATCTTACAACTTATCATCATAACACTGTAACAAAATGTCACTGCTGATGGAATTTTAAGAACAGCTTTTTTTATGGATGAAGTGAGTTCTTCCTTTGGAATTGGAATGTTGCCACCAAAAAAACTGGGGACTGTAACAATTTCTGTAGTGCAAGGTCAAAAGTCTCATCAGTGGCTTCTACAGAACCCACTTCCTTCTTATTCCCAACTACACACGTTTACAAGAGAGGCAACATGGCAGAGTTTCCTCTTGTTGAATTTACCCTGCGGGCATGTGTGTGCTTGAAAACTCAGTGCAAACAGAAAGGGCTGCTGGGCAACACAGTTGCTGTGCTCAATTAAACTTCAGCTTGATCTGAGGTTTAGAGTCCTCTGGTACTAAGACTTCAGTACAAATCAACAGAAGGAGCTTGCCAGTCTGCTGTAAACACAAGACACATCTGGGGCAGGTTCATGAAAGGCACAGCTGGGGAATAACAACTATTTTTGCAAGATTCACTCAGTGGCTGGTATTTCTAGTTGTTATCTAAAACACTTGCACACTTTATTAACTTCTTTTCTCTAGTGATTTCTGAGCTTTTATGATAGTATGTTTGGTAGGTGAGAACAAAATCTGTTGTTAGATCAGCCCTGCAGTTCTTTCATTAAAATTACATGTGTCACTAGAAAAATTTGCAACAGTTTAAAAAGATGATCCAAATCAAAGAATGTTAAATCATGTTGTTATCAGCCTTAGAAATGTGGAGGAGAAAAATCTTTATTAAAGAGGAAGCCAAAAGAATAACCTAAAAGGTGTGTGACCAGGAACAGGGGGATGAACATTACAGAACCACATGCTAGGGCCTCGGACTGATGCTGCTTTCCCTGTTGTTCCTACTTAAAAGTGCAAACAAGACAAAGCAAGAAATCTCCCAGAAAACTGCCAAGGTTTTAGGGAGCAGACATTGATGTGAAGCAGTGGCAACCTGAGTGGCAACCTGACAGATGATTCCTGTGCTCTGCACCTTTCCTACCGTGGAGGATGGGACTGTGTGGTGATGGCACTGGCTCTGTCAGCAACCCTCACTTCTTAGGTGGCACACTGGGTATGGGGAACTTTGCTCTCTATCTATTACAGCTGCTCCTCAAATGGCATCAAGCTCTGCACTGGATTCCTGCACGTGTCTTCCCTTCAGTGTACAGGGAAATGGAAAGCCTGGTAAAATGTTACTTGCAGCCTTTGTGCAGAGCCTCAATCCCATGAAACACCTGCAATGCAGTTAGGATCTTTTCTTTCAGGCAGTGCTAAGAGGGAATGCAAAATCATCCCTGTCATTGTGGTGAGGAATATGTGTTTTACAAACAATATTATGGCTCTCTAACTCTTTCAGACAACAGCAGTGTCCCCCCCACTGGTGACCAAGAATTCTACCTATTTACATGAACTGAGAATAAGGCATGAGATTTTTAACCGTGGCAGAAAGCAATTCAGTTCTCAGAATGTGACCTTTCCTTGTTATTATTAGAGACCTTAGAGACCTTTCCTTGTTATTATGTATACCATGAAAGCTGTGATCACATAGATCAAAAAAACTAAGCCATCTACAATTGTACAGAAAGGGAATGGTGCTGCTTCACAAGTATGTGACTTTTTAGAGGAGATAGGAAATATGTCAGTGCTGAAAGAAAGTTAATCTGCAATAGCAGGATGGATTGTTCACTGCGTATGTTTGGGCATCCATAGACATTTATGCCAGCTGCAAAACTGAATGCATACATCTGAAATGACTGCCCTTCAGTTTTAAGAGTAAATGAGTTTTGAATCAAGCAATGCTATTTTCTTCATCCTTCCCTGCCAATACAAGATTGTTTTCTGCACTATATGCTTTTTGCAAATGTTTGTCTCTATTTGCTTTAAATGCCTCAACTGACAACCTCCCTTTCCAGAAAATGTTTAGCTTCCAGTTTTATGAGGTGGAATTTTTGGTTGGAATTTTCAAATCAGCATTGCTTTAACTTTGCTCTCTGTAATGGTCATAGAAGCCATTACATTTATAAGAAGCATTGGTCCTTGTAAATGCTGATCTCTATCCTTCACTGTTCAAAACTCGTTCAGTTATGAAAACGAGATCTTCTTTTTTTCCTGTGGTTTCCTTCACTCTCTGTGGACCTACCCCCTGCAACATTGCTGATTTATTTTAAAGATTTCTTTGTTAGACTTGTTTCACACTCTACTTTTGAAAATGGTGCTGAAGAAAAGGGAAAAGGCAAACAGCTATGGAATAGGGAGAAAGTTACAGTACCGTCATAATAGGATCAAAGCTGCTTCTCACCTTACGTGTTAATCTTCTCTTAATCTCTCGCTTTTCCTCCTGCTCCTCTTGCTCATTCCGGGCTGTAAAAGATTTACAAGGATCTCAGACTGTGGACTCATCAGGCATGCACAGTTTGCAACAAAATAAGCCTTTCCATCAGTATATTAATGTTTCAGGACCTCTCTGATGCACAGTATGTCCCTCTGGGGCTGGTGAGCGTCCTCGATGTGTAGCTACTGCGCTTCTTCATACACTTCATAAAACATCTACAGCTTCCTTCCTTTCCCTGTGTTGGCACCTCTTCAGGTGTGTCACTTTCTAGAAGGGCTGGGCAGCAAGCCAGCTCTTCAAAAAATGTTATTTTCCTGCCCACAGGCCTGGCGGCCTCAGGGGGCTCAGTTGCCATAGGGTTGGATTCTGCAAGGTCAATTGTTGGAAAAGAAACGTGCAATTTTTTTTTTTCCATCTGAAGAATAACTCATTGCAGCTACATTTTGGAGATAATAGAAGAAACCCTTTGGAATAGAAGTGCCAGGCAAATTGTGCAACTTCTCATGGCATGAGCAGAGTTTAGGAGAGTGTGTCCTTCCATCATGAGCCTTTAAAGTATCACACTGGAGCATAAGAACTTATCCTAGGTCAATTCACTTTCAACATTAAGCCAAAAGATCACGTGTTACAAGCTCCTACCAGGGCATGCCTCAACTCTTCTCCCTCAACAGCTCAATAACATTTGAATATATTAACTCTTCTTCAGCTTAGGAGGGGGCTGTCATGCACTGTCTTTGCATTGACCTTCACCAAAAGTCACTAAAATCCCATGTTTCCAGCTACTCAGCTTGTTGAACAGTTAGGATCTGCCTCCACTGCTTTGTTGGTGGCTGAAACGTTCTTTACTCCAATCATGCTGGCACATAACAGATGAGAGCAAACACAACTCATCAGCTTTTCCAGTAAGTACTCTGTGCCTCTGCTGGGATCCAGTTTTTGCTCAGCTAAGACAAGCTCAGGCAGGAATAACACTCTGCAGGGGATATTTTGGACCTCAAAGGCCAGCTGAGGATAGGTGCCTCGATTTAAAGCGTTAAACTCTGGACTGCACTAAATTGCACTAAAGTCAAGGGGGAATCCCACATTCCTCCCTGCTGATCCTGCAGATGGAGCTGCTGCAGAGCTGCAGTAACAACCCACCAGCAATAGCTTCTTCAGCTGTGAAGAGCACAAGCCAACACTCTCACTAGAAAACTGGGGCTTTGCCCACACAGAAATGAGACCTAAGGTTTAGAGACTACAGAAGGGTCTGAGCAGGTGAGGAGGGGTAAGGCTGGAGACCAAGTTTCTCGCTGCTCAGAACAGTAGAGCTGACAGTGCTACCACAACTGCTCACTGACTGCAGCAGGACTGGGAAATCTCCACCAAAGTGGACAAAGGACCTCTTGATGTTATGATGTTTCACACTACACTTCTGATCTTTAAGTGCCATTTTACCAAAAGAACACAAGAAAGCAGGGAGTCACAACTGCCTTTTTAAGCAATCACTGGAGTACGTACACTGATAAATGTAATTTTCCTCTTTCAATGGTTTCTGTCTCTACTGGGCTGGATACTCTTCTAGCAATTGACCCTCTAACATTTTTTTTCTTCCCTTTGTGTCTCAAATTTGGAGGAGTTGGTCCTGCAAATGCCTGCCTTCAGACACAGCACTAAAGACAATCCCCACAGAGTCAGGGTAGAACTGCAAGCAGCCAAAGAGTTATGTTTAAAACTTAGTAATGGCTATTCATTTTTGTCCTTGGCATCTGGTGTTTTTCTCTTCACTCTCAGCTCATCTACCCACTTTCAGAGACAACCAGGCAGCCCTAAGACTTCAGGCAAGTAAAAGCTGGAAAATAGGAATACATTCTCCTTCAAAACTAGAAAGTGACTTTGTTTTAGCTATTTCTTTTAAGTTTAGTCATGCCAATCTTGTCAAGCTACAGAACTGATGCTTTGTTTTATCTTATGTGTTCTGTTCTCTGTTTCTCTAAACCTGTGTATCAGGTGAGCAGTTGGATGTAGGTGCAATTTTCACACCCGCCGGTGTGAAATGTCCCCCAGTACAGTTTGAGGCATTCAGAAACCACCTAACCATCATTTTTGTGAGGAATTTATGCAACCCTGAATGTGCTAAGCTGACAACTGGATTACTTTCATCCACCTGTGAAGTGGCACAGGGGTGGTGCATGACGGGGATTGAGGCATCTTTCCTTACACAATTGGACAGCAAGTATAGTTGCGAAGTGTTCTTCACTCTTCAAACTAACCCTGCAGACCTGGACTCCTCCTACTATATGCCTTTGACCTAAATATGAGTCAGTGAATGCGGTAGACTTCAGTGAAGGACCCTACAAGAACCAGTTTGCTCTGTTTCCTTGCTGTGGCTGCTGCGATTTCACTGCTGCTATCAGCAAGTAGCAGAATTTGCCAATGGATGCTTTGCCCTTGTAAAGCCCTTGTAAACACAACTCATAATTATTGCAGTAGCACAGACCTAGGAAACATTCAATTCATGCATAAAGACTGGCTGTCCAACCACATTTTGCCTCATTTTTCCCATCAGCATGGGTAGAAATGCAGTTACATGTGCAATAGGAGCATCATGGCACCAGACCAGACATTTTCATCAGAGAGATTTCAGCTTTAAATGCAGGGAAAATCCTGTTTAGTCTACTTGAGAGCTTGGTAGGTTTTCTTTTGTGTTTGTGCGTGCTCTGAGCTGGACTTTTGCAAATTGCTTGACCTGTTTATGCCGAGAATTCACACTCTTTTTATTAGCACTTCCTAAGTCTCTCCCTAAACTCCATTATATTTATTATAATGATCCTTCTCATAAGTCTAGAAGAACAACAAAAAATTATGTACAAATCAGAAATATTAATATCTACTTGTTTAAGGGCAGAGTATGTTTATGCTTTCTTTTTAAAATTATGTAATGATTTAAATTTTTTTCTTTCTTGCTGTGGTTCAACTGAAGTTGGAATGCCTTGGAAATACCACATTACTCTTTCCTGTGATTAGGAAGCTGTTTGTTTACCAAGACACACATTTCGGGGCAGATCTGTGCTAAAGGAAGCTACAAAAATTCCATTTAGGAAATACAATATGGTTCTAGATTCATCATAATACTTTCAAACATCCATGTCATTTAAGAGCCTTTATTCAATTCAAAAAGAAACTGATGTTACTCAAGGGGTAATTCTTCTGAAATGTGAGACAATCTTTAGGGCACTCTGTGACCTTTAGGAATGTCTGCAAGGCACCCAGCATTGGAGATGCTTCTCTCTGCTGATGCTGGTTCAAAGCAGGTGCCCAAGACCCCACCTCCCCCAGTGCCAGGGCAGTGTTTGCTGGTCGTGCACCAGTGCCAGGTGGTGCCTGACGTGTGTTTGTTCATAGGTCCCAGGATGACAACACGAGCTGCAGAGAATTGGCCTCTGTCCCTCTGTGCCTGAGCCTGGCATCAGTCACGTCGCAGGTCTCCCCCTCTCCAGCTGTTCTGTTACGCCCCTGTGAGACAATCTCAGGGGGATGTGCCAAATATTTCCCCGGGTTCTGCCCCTGACTTCCTCCAGCAGCCAGTCACTGGAGTTAGGAGTAGACAGTAGGAGCACAGCTGTTAAGAGAGGGCTGGTCCCAAACAAGTGGCTTTTCCAGCAGCCTCAGGCATGCCCATGCCACTCTGCTGCCCACTCTTTTCTCCTCTTTGCACTGACGGTGGTGTCTCTCTCTCTCTCTCTCTCTGTCTGCCACGAGTAATAATATTAACAGATGAAAAGACCCTGCTGGGAATTAACACTGTCATTAATCTGCTAAGAATTTGGTTTTGAAGTATTTGAAAAATGAATTCTGCTGGTTTTCAGAGAATTAATCTTTTGCTACTCCTTTTTTTGTGATTCTATACATTGCAGTTACTCAACAAAAGAAGGTGAATTATGGATCTACCTAAGGAGACATTTTGTATAAGATACCATTTCAGAATACTTTTTTTTGTACTAATTTTTGAAAATTTTTCTGGGAATGTGCATTTACTAACTTAAAAGGGGAAGAACTCTTTTTTTCCCTGTTTCCAAAGTAACAACAACAATTAGATAAACAGCTTTTCTGTTTTTAATATTCAAAACACTTCCATGTGAATAAAGAAACTGTCATTTTCTTTCTGTTCATTCATGAGGTTATGAAAGTTGGACCCAGTCCAGCTTCCCTTGAAGTCAGTGGCAATGTGTCTACTAACTTAACTTGGTTTGGGATTTCTGAACGGTATTTTGTCCCTTTAAAATATCACATGCTGAGGATCTACCAGCAAATTTTTGGCTGATTTAAAGACAGAATTTCAGGGGAACATTTTAGGGAAATAACCCTGAGTCACACTGGATTATTTTTTAAATTGAATAAAGGCTCTAGCCAGCATAGATTGCTGTGAAGATTTTTAGGAGAGCTAATAAAACTATCTCTGAATGTCTTTACTAACTTACAATGGGATGTTCATCTACATAAATGCTGCATAAAGGAGGCTTTTCATGATGACTGACCCCCTGTTTGGAATGTCATTCTACATCTGGGGTTTATTCTCCATAGGTTGTTTATTCTTGTAAATTTACTGACTCTGATTTTAAAGAACTGTTTCTACAGAACTAGATGTTATTGCAGTCTTCCGCATTTATTTGCACTTATGATGCCCTTTATTATTTTTAATAATTATCAGTGATGCTTACAGAGAATAGTTGATGTTTATAAAAACCACCAAATGTACATGAAATCTAACCCAAATTATCTGGCTTCAGGTTAAATGTCAGCAGAATCAGGACTTACGTTTCAGTATGTTCCTCTGCTCCAATTCTTCAGCAGTCGGCCTCTGGCTCAGTCGTCTGCGAAAAAAGTCCAAGATCAGTTTTTGGACCATATCATATTCTCCTCAGTTCTCTGCCTTGAAGAGTTACTTTGGGGTGTGAAAGGCAGAACAGAAAACACTGACACTGCTCCATTATGTGCTTGGTATGTCTGGACCATGCGTGACACACACCATGCTTTGCTTTCGCAGTTTCCTCTGTTTCAATCCCACTAAAGACAAAATACGTTATGTCATCTTAGGCATGACTCTCCCACCCTACCCCAGGCAGAGCTGCTGAAAGCTAAGCCACACAGATGTCTCCACTTAATTTCCTTCCCTCCATGCCTGCTTCCTGACTTGCACAAGTATTTCTAGCTAGGATCCAGCTAACCCTCTCACTGCCCTCTCGGCAGCCTCCTGACTGTGCCCCGCTTGCTCACACAGCGTTTGAACACACAGACACAGACAAAACAAGGGACTGTTTGGCAGCACTAAGGGCAGAGCAATAGCAGCCCTCCTCCTCATCACATTCACTTCCCTCCTCCTCCTCTTGTGGCTTTTATTAAATCCTATATTGAAGGATCAGTGTGACTTGCTAGTCAACCTGTATGTAATAGGGTCAACAAACCCCACAATCTTATTATAAATGGGGGCTCTGTACACAGAAATGACCTGAATTCAGAATACAGAGCAAGCACAAAAGGGTCTTTGCAAAACAAAGTAAACCAGAGAGATGACATCAGAAGTCAGCACTGTTGGGCATCCTCGTACTCTCATCCAAGGCAATGGGAGTTTTGTCAATGATACTAATGACACGAGAGCTTTCTCTTCCTTCAGACTTTTCCAACTTGAGGGCTCCAGTCTCTGTCAGCTGGACCAGTTTCCCTAAGAGTTACTGGGCACTGATAGGAAATGAAAAGAATGCTGCATGGCTTCATCTTCTGCAATGAATGTTTCCTCTGACTCTGGGCACAGCAGCGCCCTGGAATGGAGCTGGCGATAAGAGATGTCTGAAAATGGCTCTGAACACAGGGGCTAAGCTGATGGTGCACATGCATCCCCAGCCTTTTCCAGAGCCAGGAGCTCATGTGTGTGCCAGTTCAAGACCCCTGCCCCTCACAATGTGTGCAGAGCACAGGGCTGAATGATGCACAAGCACTGGGTAGGAGCCCACTTCCTACACCAGCTGTTTGAAGGCAAAAGCTTTACAGGCACTTGATCTGAAAATTTCCACCAGCAGAGGTGATACCAGCCATATGTTCTTTGGGGGCACTTTACACCATGACAACAAACCAGCAGAATACAGCCCTATTTCGGTGTAGAATTTGGAGTCAGGAGCTTTCTCCCTTTGTCATGGCAGATCAAACATCTATCTCATTAGAAAAGTGTTAAAATGGACAGAAACTGATCCTTAATTCAGAAGTAAAGAATGTCTGCAAAGTAGTTTGAAGACAGAAAGTGCTGTTCAAGTACTTGCTCTTGCCCCAATACTTTTCAAGAAGATGCATCAGAGGGCTGTTCAGGATGAACTCCAGCCATCCAGCACATGGATGGCTTCTACAGAAACAAACATCATAGTAAAAAGAGACAGAAAAAAGCCCTCTCCAAAAGTCCTCCTCTTTCCAAGAAGATAAGGATTGAAGGACTCAGATAACTGCTCTGGCACGAACAGTCCACACTAGGACATTATGAGTGATTTGCAACAAGGATCACATCTTTCATGTGTTTAGTGAGGTACCTGCCATGAAGCAGATGCATTTAAACTAAGCTTTCACTGCATGTTACCATGTCATTGCTTCGACACTCCAAGTATGCCCTTGTTATTACATGCACCCTCTATTCCTGTGCTGGTTAGGACCTACAGACCATGGGATTCTTCCCCACATTCTCTGGTAGGGCCCCTAGTGCAAGTCAGCCAAGGATACCCATGTTCCTCATCAAGAGTCAAATCACTCTGTAGAACCCATTATCCACACTTTTCAGTCTGCAGAGTGCTCCTACCTAAATGGTGTTCGCCACTTTTAGGTGACACACAGTAGAAAAAGCCACGCTGCTTTGGATAGATTAATTAATGGATTATCAATCACTTCTGGAGTTTTATAATCCCAAGAATTTTTAACAATGTGACTTAGGCAGTAGGAAAAGCTAAGGTATTCTTGTAGTGGAACAAAATCTTAATTAGTCCTTACAGATGAAGTAGTAAAACAGCACTGGAGGATGAAGAAGGTCATGAATAGAAGCCATGGAGGTTCTTGGCCTCCAGTACCAGTGTCTGGTTACATGTCTATGAACTGCTGTTACATTCCATTTCCATCCTCCTTTGGGACTGACTGAGCCTGCTCCTGCTCCTCCATTGTAAGTCCCTCCTTGACGAGCTCCTCAGATAAACCCAGCCCCTTCCACAGCCCTTCCCTTCCAAGCTCTCCCAATTATCTCTTTTCATGGTCTCTTGCTCATTTAATTTAATTCTGTCTCTCGCTGTTACAGTGGCTTCTGCCCCCAAACTATTGGGGCTTTACAAACTCCTCCACCAGCTCCTCAGAACAGCACTATTTTCAGCTCCTGTTTCTTGCTGCCTAATTTCTAGGTTTGCCAGATGTTGAGCAGCTGTTAACATCTCTGTTAATCTTTGAAAGTCTTGATACTAGTTACAGATAATGTAAATCAAGAAACGCAAGCAGCTCTTGCTTTATTACTATGGCTGAAAAGATACGTTTTTTCCTTTCACACTTAATTTCAGTGCACCATCTCCAGCAAAGAGCTCTGACCTTGGTAAACATCAGTGCTGACAGCTCCCCTCTTCTGCCTTTCTTCCTGTCCTGCCCAGAATAAAAAGTTGTTAATGAAGCCCACCTAGCTTGCAGAGGTTGATTTCAGTAGTTTGATTGCTGACTTGCTGCTGTGCCTTATTTCATTTAACATCACAGGGGCTGCATGAGGCAGTCAGGAGGCCACAGGTCAGGAAAAAGGTGTCTCATTAGCAGCACAATCAGAATAAACGGGAGAAAATGGAGGCGAGGAAGGAACCTGGTGCCACAGCAAAGAATGGATCTGCTTGTGCAAACTGTAAGGATGGAGTGAGATGTCTGGTGCTGCTGTTGATCAGAAAGGTTACTCTGGCTGTTTCATCAAACTAAGTGAGTGCAGGTGTCTAACCAAGGACCAGGGGAAAACAGACCTTAACAAGTAACCACCTCTAACTGCACTTTCTGTATTTAAAATGGTCATGTGTGAACATGCCTGACCTTCCCTGTGCCATCCATACAGTTTTGCAATATGCTTCAGGCACTCGAGGACAGGAAAGTTTTTTTACATTTGTGATTTAGAATACATTGCTTGGTTTATACATCATATGCTTCTGCAATATTGATTACAACAGTTTTGCAAATACATTGTGACAAAGGTTTTACTACATAAGGAAACCTTCCTAAGATTTATGGTGACATAAGGAAAGCCTTGCTAGGATTTCACTGATAAAAGCATACTCAAATAAGATTGTCAGTAAAAAACAAAAAAATTGCTCACATTTACAAAGATAAACTTGACAGCAAACCAATTTTCTGAATTAGTTCTCTGCATGATCAAATGCATCACACCCCTTGTGCTAGACAATAAGAGCTGAGGAGTTCTTCATAAGGACAGTGTACAGTGAGGCTTATTTTGTTGGGTATATATATATATATATTTGTTTGTTTGTTTGTTTGTTTTGTTTTTTGTTTTTTTTTTTTTTTTGTTTGCTTGTTCTTTTAAATTTGCTCTGGGCTGAGCTGGTCACAATATGGCAGATAAGTAGGAGTTTGGGGCCAGAAGGGAAAATCATGCGCAATCAATTGCTGTAGATCTAAAACATTGGCTGCTGCTCGTGTAACCTGCTCAGGGAGCAACAGGAAAGGCAGCATTTTCACTGATGGATGCTACTGTTTAGAGCCTCCCCGACAAACAGAACTGAGAATGAAAAGTTTCTGCTCTATGTGCCAGTGTTCTGCAGGAGCAATAAAAGGAAAAACACCTCCTTGGGCATGACAAAACACTTAAATGAAGTACACAGTGATGCTTACCCTGCTCTGCAGTGTGGCCACTCCCCGAGGGCTCTCAGGACAGCAGCCAACCCATTGTGGGGCCTCAGCTCAGATTTTGCAGCCCTTTTGTCCAGTAACACGTTTGACGCAAGATGCTCCTGGCTGCCTAGGCTGTCCCCTATGAGGAGTCATGGGTTTTCTCTCCTTGATCTTTTGTTTTGCTGTGGATGAGCCCCAAGAGAAAGCAGGCTCATGCCATCCAGCTTGTGTGAACAGGATGATGTGGGATATGTGTTTTCTGTGTACCAGGAAATTCACCTTTGCCTCTGTCCAGAGAACAAGAAAATTTAGAGCCTAGTGTGGGATCATATGCAAGTATAATGGCTGGATATAATACAGGGCTTGCCAGAAAATGATTCCCCACACACTTGCCAGGCTTATTAACTGTGAGTCTCTGCATACATAGAAGGTAGAACTTAGCAGCTCTCCAGTGCTTGAATGGTGACATCTGGTGTGTGGGATACACAAACAGAACTGGTGGACACAACAGGGCACACAGCAGTACGGTGAGATGTCCAGAATATCCCCAAGGCACCTCTGAGCCAAGTCCTGCTCACACAGCTGTTCCTCATGACTTAAGCCACCCTGATGTAAAATAACAACTGAGCACAGTAGGACATAACCTCTGGAGCAACTCTTGAATTTATTCTATATGTGCAAATATCTTTAATTAGCTGCAACTGGGCTCATACTACCCTAGACATTGCTCTAACAGAGCAGTAAATCTGAGCTGGGCACATGAGAAGCCAGCTGCTACAAAGAACTACTTGTCACATTGCTCTTTAGTTGACATAAATGAGCATGACTGAAGCCAATGGAACTGCGCTGATTTACATCAGTGAAATAATTCCACATGAGGAAAATTCAATGGGAGTAAAGAGTCTTAATTTACCTTGCCTTTCCCAATAATAACAATGCTGATAGCAAAGCAGAATTGATGAAGTAAAGGCTGTCAGGGGCTCTTTGCACTCCCATGCCATGCACAGAAAATTCAGAAAAAACAGAAGAGAAGAAAATCTTGTATTTGCTTCTACCAGTTAACTGTTAGCAGAGGGCAGGAATGAACTACCTCCTTTCCTGACATCACTGCACAATGAGCAAAAAATTATTGTAAGCCTGGAGGTTTACCTTCTCTGAAATGTCAGCCCAGATTTTGCCAGCCATGCTGTAGAGTCTAAGGAGGACTATAATTCTCCTAAACAGGATTTTATATCAATGAGTGAATGAGTGAATGAGCTGAAGGCATATTAAATAGAAAGTCCCTACTCAAAGAAGCAAGTGCAACAGTTTTATACCAATAAAATTCTTGTACTAGACTCCATTAAGATGTTTGCTAATCTGTAGGATTATCACTTTCTTTAAGATCTCTCACAGGTAAGCGTGACAAGTCTCCTGGTATCAGTCATGATAATACACTTTATAATTCCTTTTCCTGAGAAATTAGGGCAATAAAACCATGAGGAGTGTTTGCCATGATTCAGTTATCATGTAATGACTGCTCTCCACTTTCCTGTTGATTTAAAATATTCAGCCTCTGGGAGATGGTGATGCTTCTGCAGCTATAAAGAAGCCTGTGGCAATGACTAAAGCAGACCAATGTGGGCAGAGGTGCTGTTCATCCACAGGAAAATGGGTGTAGCACCACTGTGACAGTTTAGCAGAGAACTAGTTAAGCAATTTTGGTAGGAGGTGTTTGCTTTTGGTGAAAGTCTGAAAAACTGCTAAGTATCAGCTACGTAAGACAAAAGTACTTTCTCATGGTGCCTTACTGGCAAGGTACTACTTCTGCCTTAGTATCCCAGTGTGTTCCCTGGACTTTTGATTGTGTTCCCTTGATATTTGAATCCAGGATTGCTACAACAGTCCCATAACCCTGGGGAGAGAGGCAATGCTTTTGCTCAGCATTAGTGCACTGCAAGAAATACAGAACAGTCTGGAATGTGAGCCAACCAAATTATATTTCCCGTAACACATCTGCAGTTGTGTTTCCAGCTGGCTCTACAGGAAAATAAGATTTACAACTGAAATTATTCAGACTTTAATTCAAGCTCTAAGCAGTCATTTACTACTCCCTAAAATTATCCTTATCCCAGACTTGATTTTGTGTTGAGAAACAGCTTCAATATAGACTTTAAAGCTCTGATTAGTCTAGATTGCAGTAAGGATTTTTGGGAAAACTAATCAGCAAATTTTCTGCTTGCTCAAGCATCTGTGTATAGTGAAAAATATAACCAAGCTGGCTCTTTGTTTAAAACTCTTACAACTGACCAAATTGTTTTCCTATTCTTTAGATCATGTGAATCTATTCTTGAGTCATGGCTCAAATTATGCCTTTTTTTTCTGGTTCAGCTCATTGAGGGATTGAATTATTATGATTTTGACTTATTCTTTGGAAAGTTACAAGCTTCCTGAGAAAGAACTGTCTGCCCAGAGTAGGTCTCCTGGGAAAAGAGAATCATATTCAAAAAGTAGATTTTGGCAATTCATTATGTTTGCTTAAGGTTAAAGTCTTGTTCATCATATATAGAACCAATTTCTTTAAAATATCCAAATAAAACAGATATATTTTGGACCATGAACTCTGTATTTTTTTAAAAGAAATAAAGCAATAACTAGGTAGCCCCATAAATCTGACTAGAAACAGTGTGAATAATGACATACCCAGCTCATTAGTCTTCCATTAGACTGTTGCCACAATGCAGACACCTGCATTTCCCCAAGGAATTACTTCATTTCTTTTCTAAAGATAATGTCAAACAGCGATAGACACACAAATCCAGATTTTGACCCCATGTTCAATAATACTAACTGGGAAATGCCTACTGGTTTGTGGAACATTGCAAGATCACACCTCAAACCTCAAGCTCTGAAATGGAGCCTCCTCCATTTTATTACTGTGCTGTTCCATTAATGTCAAAGTTCTCAGCCAAATGCTGGCTTTTCACATAAAATATGATCATGTAAGTTTAAATGATTTTTAAAAAAGGGAATGGCTGAATTAAGATAGTTATACCACATGAGCTTTGCAGCATTACTTAACAAATCTCTTATCCCTAGTCCCAAGAACAAAATATCCAATAACTGCAGTAGGAAACAAAGAACAATCTTTTTAGAAGAGAGAATTTACTATACAGCTAATTCAAGAAAGTATTTTTGGAACAATAAAAATGGGATATTTTTGAGTACTAGAAACCCAGAGTGAAAAATGTACTAAATGCCAGTTGAAAATCTAAAGCATGCCAGAAAAAACAGATGGATGTTAGAACCCATTGTAATAGAGAAAAAAATGTTCTAAAATGTTAGCAATTGTCCTTCTGTTGTCTATACAGCATTGTGAGAAGACACTTGCTTCACCAAATGTGATAATATTGAATTAAAAGCTGATTTTACAAAGCTACAGAAATTGTAATTCACAGTTCAAGGTCAATTTGTGAATGACTTGAGTAAAATGGCATCAAAAAGAATCAATCTGAGCTGAACAGATATGGCTGCTGTCTATAGGCATTATTGGATGATTTGGTTTAAAATCTCTCTATAGTAAAATTATTTTGTCTCTGTGAACAAGCATACTTACATCAATGAATAGAAGTTCCACTCTTAAAAGCAGAGCCATCTCCAAGTATGAGCCAGAAGAGTAGAATCCCCTTCTCTGTTGGAATTTTCCCTACCCTGGCTTCTGATGCTCAGGGATGGTTGGATGTTGGAACATATTTGATACAGGAATAAAGCAGTTATTCCTCTGTGTATGTGGCATGGTCTTGGGATGGAGACAAAATACAATGCTTTAGGTGGCAAATAGTTCTGTGGGACCAGGGAAGAAAACATGAAGGGAAGCTGAAGGGTGACAATGAAAGTACAGCCCCACTCTCCAAAGCTCTTCACCTTCTAAAGATCCCGTGATTTTTCCCACTACAACACTTGTCTTCTAAGGATTCTCTCCTGACAAATCTGCTGCCACAAACTTAAATGCAACCTACCCAGCAGGTGCTGGCTCTGAGGAAAGGTTGAGGGCTGAAGCACATCATGGAGGAACCACCATCCCTATATTTAGTCTGCTTGAAGATCAGACCCCCTGTGGGCCTCTGTGGACCTGAGTGACTGCATGTTTATGGACCACAGTGGCTGACATGACCCGTGCATTAGCAGGTATGTCACACTTCTAGCACTGCCAATATGCAATTGTTTAATGAAAAAAGCAGCAGCACCTTATCTGCTTACTCACATGTGCACTAACACAACTGTAACCCTAAAATAGCAAGCCAGGGACATTTTAAACATATAAACAAATAAACCAGTTTTGCTTGGCAATCCAAATAATTTGTGACCATAATGGAAAATCTCAATCCAAAATGTTCATTTTAAGGAAATCTGTGTGGGGAGCTTTACCAGCTTGCTGATGTCAATCTCAACATATAAATACCCGACTTGACAAAGTCTCCTTTGTTGCTACAGCACCTACAGACCACTCAAACTACAGAGAGAGGAATTACCATAGAATGGTTTGGGTTGGAAAGGACTTTAATGATTGTCTAGTTCCAACGGCCCTGCCAGGGGCAGGAACACCTTCCACTACACCAGGTTGCTCAAAGTCTCATCCAACTGGCCTTGAACACTTTCAGGGATGAGAGGACCCCAGCTTCGCTGGGCAGCCTGTTCCAGTGTATCACTAGCCTTGCAGAAAATAATTTCTTACTAATATTTTATCCAAACCCACTGTCTTAGAGTTTAAAGCCATCCCTCCTTGTTCCCCCTTCTCACATGCCCTTATAAAAAAAGTCCTTCTCCATCTCTCTTGAGAACCCCCTTCAGGCACTGTAAGGCTGCTCTAAGGTCTCCCTGGAGTCTTCTCTTCTCCAGGCTGAACAACCCCACCTCTCTCAGCCTGTATTACATATACCCCCTGACCATATTAGTTTGTTGTAGAACATTTTACCAGTGCCAGCATGAAGAAAGTCAAACGAATAATAGCACAGGAATAAAATTAATCTCCAAGAAGGCACTTTACACCGGTAATATCAAAAAAAAAGCAACTCACACCCTTTCTGCTAAATGAATGAAAAGCTAAAATACTCAGTCAATTGGAACAGCCACAATATAGGAAATCCAAATAAAAGCTTTTATAACAGAAACTGGCAGTGTTAGCAATTCAAAACCACAATAATTCAGTTTCTAGTAGAAAAGATGCATAGGAAATAGCATGGTCCCCATACTTTGTCTTGTTACTGAAGTGGAATATTCCTTGAAGTAAACAAATTTGAGAGCTTTAAGAGCAATTAACTATTTCATGACAGAAGAATTGCAGTTCCCCAGATTCAGGAATTTCAGAACCCCAGACTTCACAAAAGGCAGGTGATAAATAGCAGTAACTTTTTCCAAAGGGTTGTGCCTAAAATTTTCACTTGAAGATTAAGAATTAGGACTGGCTGAAATGTTTGTGACAAACTAAAATTGCTGGAAAATTGAGTTCTAGAAGGTCAGAAATTATCTGCAAGGTGAGGTCAAACTTAGTGAGTAATTTCAGCTGAAAAAAACCTCATTAGACATACTTTTCTTAAAAACAATAAAATTTAAAAAGCATAAAAAATACACTAGACAATATTTAATTCTGACTTGAAACACTTGTATTCAGTGTCTAATAAAAAAAAAATTAATGATGCCTGCACTTGCTATTTTTAGTAATTTTCCCTACTCCAGTTGTTAATTATTTTGTTCCATTTGAGTACCAAATGCAAAAAAATCCCTTATTCAGCCATGTCCAGTAGAGACAATTCTCCTTCCAATAACTGCTACAGTGATTCCAAGCACAAATCCACTGAGGTGGATTACAAGAACTCTCCCTAACACCTGCACTGCAAACTTCAGTGCAGATGCCTTGGTCATTCCTCACCTGGTCAGCCCAGGACTCTGCAAGTTTTACAGCATTGACCCTTTTGTATCTGCATCACCAACTGCACAATAATTTCTTATCTTCCTAGAGAATGTAATGTTTCACCACCCTATCCAGAGATGTGCCCATTGTACAAATTCCCAGCTGGCACCTTCATTGCCAGAGCCTACTTCTGCCTCTATGCATTAGCAAAGATCAGAAAAAAAATTTTTAAAAAATCCTACCATCTCATGGAACATCACTGAAAACATGCAGCAACAGAGACAGAAAATAGCAACAATCTCTAGCTTTAAAAACAAAACCAAATTAAATTATTGACCTGGTTAAAATTTTAAAAACCCGTGCTTTAGGAAACTGCATATTTGCTATATTGAAAAGATATTAGATATGATTATTTCACAGTTATATCATCACCTTTAGGTTCAAATCTAGTGGCCTAAAAGCGTGACAAAATATTTTTTACTCAGGAGAATTCTTGTCCCATCTGCCTTTTCTTCTCTGAAGTTACTGAGATACACATAATCACCTGGAGGCTAAATTTGGACTACAAAGTGGTAAGCTTTTTTTTCTGTTGTTGCTTTGTACATATTTCCACAGCAAAACAAATGGAAAGCTATAAAGAGGCTTATCACATCAAATAAGGAATTAGCAGTGGGAATCAATAATCTCCAAAGTAACAAAGATCCTATTTCCAGGCAAATACGCATAACTTCAAAATAAACAACCCCCCCCTTGTGAAACAAAAGACATCCAGAGGGACATTCAAACCCTCTGTGCTATGCTGAGCAGGCTGCAGCCTTTATCTTTGTCACCTGCATAGTGTGACATCAGCTTTTTACTTCTTCTCCCTGAAGTTTTGGGAGCTCAGTTCAGCCCCTGCTGAAGTTTGTCCACAGTTTCCCAACTACTATCAGGTGCTGTACTCTTGCCTGCACATTCCCCTGTTCCACCTGACACTTTATCAATGTGAAAACCTGCTTCATTACCACAATCTAGCTGTTGGGGTGATAGCAGTAATCCTTTTCCCTAACTAGAGGAGATGTTGAACTATGGAGTGGGAGGGAATGCCCAATGACATCTTCCATCTTCCATATATAAAATGGGAGAGAAAACTGTTCTTGGCCCTGTTGACCTAAAGAATAATTTCTCCTTTACACTTCAGACACTTCACTTCTTAAATCTCATTGGGAAAGTGTTGTAGATGTCTTCCCTGTGGTATTTCCAAGGAGGGTGCCATCAAAGTCCACATTTTTTGCAATTGTTTTCCCTCTCAAGAAAGACTGCATGACATTGGTGACTATTTTTTGAGCTCCTTACTGAATAGCTTTGCAGCTGGTATTCAGGCAGAAAGGCTGAAGAAAATTAATATTTAAAATACTTTGCACTTAGCCAAGCACAGTATGTTTGTTCATGGCTGCTAACATGCCATAGGAGAAGCTTGGATTTCCCTGCAGGGCACACTCAAACGCCAGCACTCTGTGCTGGGCATTCAGTGCCCTGGTTTTGTGGCATACACTTGTTTTCTGCATATCTAGCTGCAGGGATGGCAAGGACAGGGGGCTTGGAAAAAGGCATCAAAGGAAATCATCACAGTCACCCTGACAAAAATCCCTTCTGAGTATTTACCGATGATGTATAGTGTTCATAAAGCTGGGAACTGCACCTACTGCTATGAGAGACTGCAGATTGGACTAAAACATGCTGGCTAGGATGGCCTGGGCAAACAGACACAGTGCCTGCTTCCCAGTTCTGCTCAGCTTCTTAGTTTGAAACATGCAATTTCTCATTCATCTCATTCATCAATAAAGTAAAAGGATACACCCTCTGAGACCCTCCTTCCAGCCCCAATGGCCATAGCTACGTGGACTTGTGTTTTGCTTTACAGGCAGACTGAATTTACATCTGTACCCTACAGTTTATTGGGTGGTAAGCCTACTCTCATGACTGGAGATTATCTAATGTTAATAACAACTTTGCTCTGCTGAGACCAGCTAATGAACACCAGCTGCTAAGGAACAGAAGTGGGGGGAATGTCTTACAACTACTACACTCTGTCAGCTTTTCAAACTCCTCTGAACAGTATTTTTAGCAAAATATGCATTAAATATACACTCTGACATCAGAACACTGCTGTACAATGCATTACTGGTGATCCCTGCTGCCAGATAGCAGGCAGCACCACTGCAGGCTGTCTGGGATGTTTGTGAGAGAACCAAGCTCCCAATTCCCCAAAGTGAACAATAATTTGCTGATTGTTGACTCTGGATTCACCACAGAAAGTGTTGAAGGCAGATCTTAAGGTATTGCTTCAGATAGTTAGAAAAGGAGAAAAGAGCTATATAAGGGTGCAGGGACACTGAAAACTCTTGGAAGGGAAACTGGGACTCTGTTTTTTGGCTTTTTTTAGTTTTGCTGCGGCAGAGATGGACTGAGGGGATGAGGAAGTGCAGGGCTGAGAAAAATGCTTGTTGAAGGAAGTTGGGTGTCTGGAGTTGATTTCCTTGTGAATGCAGTATGTCTGGGAGATGCTCTGGTTTAGAAACTGAGTCCCGGTAAATTTTTCCATAGGGCAGAACACAAGGAGTTTGGTTGCAAGAGCTAATCCCACACTCTCTTGGGACTGAAGTAAGCTAGAGACTCTTACAGCCTCCATGTCACGGACAGGCATTTGTCAAAGCTTGTGACCTGGCTAAATTGTGCTGGCACAGCCATTGTGCAATAACCCAAATCAGAAGAAATTAGTCAAGCATTGCAGCAGAACAGCTTTATGAAACACATTAATAGAAACTTTAGGCTGCAGTGAGTGAAGGGAATCGGGAGTTGCGGAAGTCTGAGACAGAATTTGGCCAAAGGATGTCATACACTTCAAAACCAAGGATGTTGCTAGTACACATTGACATTGTCAGTTCTTTTGATACGTTGTGTTATCACAGAATGGTGAGTTTGGCAGGGATCTCTGAAGCCCATCTGATCCAACCCCTCTGATCAAGCACGACTGCCTAGAGCTAGGACTGTGTCCAAATGACTTTTGAAAATCTCCACAGAGAGAAATTTCACAATTTCCCCTGGCCAACCTGTGGCACTGTTTGGTCACCCTCAGAGTAGAAATAATATTAGTGATGTTCAGAGGGAACCTCCTTATTTTGTTTGTGCCTGTTGCCTCTGGTGCTGTCACTGGGCCCCATTGAGGAGAGCCTGGCCCTGTCCCACTGTACCCTTCCTTCAGGTATTTATACACATTGATAACATCTCCTGAGCCTTTTCTTATCTAGGCACAACAGTTCCAGCTCTCTCAGCTGTTCACCACTGGGAGGATGCTCCAGTTCATCATCTCCATCATCTTTGTGGGCCTTCATCGGATTTTCTCTCATATGCCCATATCTCTTTTCTACAGAGAAGCCTTGATAATCCTTGAAGATCCCTTCCAACTCAGAATATTCTGTGACTCTGAGCCAGAAGTGGACACAGCACTCCAGATGTGGTCCTACCAGTACTCAGTAGAGGGGCAAGATCACATCCCTTGGCCTGCTGGCAATACTTTTTCTAATGCAGCCCAGAATATCACTAACCCTTTCTTCCCCCACCAAGTTGCTGGCTGATGTCCAACTTCATGGCTATCAGGACCGCCAGATTGTTTTCTGCAAGCTGCTCTCCAGCTGGGTAGCTCCCAACATATACTGGTGCATGGGTCTGTTCCTTACTAGGTGCAGCAATTAGTGCTTGCCTTTGATGAACTTTATGAGATTTTTGGCAGCCCATTTCTCCAGCTAGTCAAGGTCCCTCTGGATGGCAGCACTATCCTGCAGTGCATTTCCCATGCCTCCCTGTTTGGTGTCACCAGCAACTTCACTGAGGATACGCTCTGCTCATCATTCACATCATTAAAGAAGTACTGACCCCTTGGGCTATACTACTACTTATTGAAGTTCAATTACACTCAGTGCCACTGAACACCAGCCTCTGAACTGGATGGGTAAATGGATTAAAAAGTCCAAATGGCTGGGCCCATTCTTGGACACTTGAGGAATTTTATGGGAGACGGTGTTCAAAGCCTTACTGAAATCTACACTGACATTGTCTACTACTCCTTGGTTGTCCACCAGGTCAGTAATTTCACAAGTTCATCACATTAATCAAGCATGACTTGCCCTTGTGAATCCATGTTGACTACTGATGATGTTTTTTGTCCTTTACGTGCCTGAATATGGTTTCCAGGATTAGCTGCTCCATCACCTTCCCAGTGATGAATGTGAGGTCAACTGGCCTATAACTCCCTGACTCCTTTTTGAATATAGGAGTGACATTTGCTTTCCTTTTTGTCTTTGAGCACTTCTCCCAGTAGATGTGATTAGTCAAAGAAATATTAAAGAAAATAAGGATGGCACTGAATTTTAGTAATGCTGGGTCAAGTTCATCTTTCATTTATACTTTTATGCTGAATAAAATGAATGTTCATCCTTTTATTTATACTTTCATTCATAGTTTTATGCTGAATAGTGAGGCAGCACTGCTCTCTGGAAGATTTTAACATGTTCTAATTGTTAAAACATGACATGTCTAGTGACAAGTGCACAGAACTGAGAGAAAGGCAAGGTACAGTGATGGGCAGGTAGAAGAATCAAATCTGAGGCAGTCAAGTGTGCAACTATCAGGAAGGATGCTGAGACAAGTGAGCTGTCATGCCTGGTATTCCTCCACTGATGCTTTGCATTTCCCCATCACTGTTTTGATATCTGCTCCAAAATCCTTCAGACTGAGGCCAAGTGCTGCACAGTATCTTGAACCAAGGCGGGGTGGTGGGGGCTACTAGCATTACTGAAATACAATGAGAAATAAGACAGAATAAAGACTCTGAAGAGAAGAATTAGTCAAGACAAAAGGATATAAAAGTGCCTCCCAAAAATGTGTCATATACGATGGTTTTCAGAGGCAAAAATCATATCTTTCCACTGCTGAGCCTTTTTTAATCTGTCATGTCACATTAGATAACATAATGGAGCCCTTTGCTGGCACTAAACAGCACAGTGCAAAATATTGGCAGCTCTTTTAACTGCAGTAGAGTATTAGTTTCTCTTTGCAAGTCTGGTCTGAAGGGGAAGATTAAATGATGCTAGAATATCACACAGCTCTAAGATGTTTGCAATTGCCCAGGTGTCTGTTTCTTATCTTTTAGATCTGCTCAGACAAGGGAAGGGTGAATGGTTCTGGCACAACCTGAGGGTGAAGGACACCAGACATTTACACTCAAGTTATTAACCAGGAAAAGGTAGAGTCTCAGGGGATGTTCTGGCTTTGGAACATCAGCCACTCCTTTCCCTGAAAGTAGCAGAGGGAGGTTTTGGGATCAGCTGGGGAATCCCATGATGGGGAACTGTAAAGGCACCAAGCTCTTGTCAGAGAATTGCTCCCCAATTTGAGATGGATATGCAGCTCCAAACAAACCATTCCTGCCAGAGGAGCTGCCTGCCCTCTTTCTTTTATTGCTGAACCTTGGATATTAAAGCTTCCCTGTGACAGGGAAGCCCTTTTATAGGGCTACAGGGTCATGTGGGAAAGCCAGAATTGGAGCACAGTCTGGGTAATTCAACTTCCCAGTGCAGCCAGAAGCTGAAGGAACTTGCTTCCCTTGCTGCCTGCAGGTTTAACTGGAAGTGGGCCAGCTGATGGGGCTATAAAAATACCTTAGTGGCAGATGAACAGACCTTTCTCTCTACCTTCTTTGATGGGCTCCCAAGGAGGGAGTTTACTCATACGTTACTTATAGCAGCCTTACATTACCTTAAGGGGGCCCACAAGAGAGATGGAGAGGGACTTCTCACAATGACATTGTCACAGAACAGTAGGGAATAGCTTTAAACTGACAGAGGAAGGGTTTAGGTAAGATATTAGGAAGAAATTCTTTGCTGTGGGGATGATGAGGCACTGAAACAAATGCACCAGAAAAGTGGTGGATGCCACATCCCTGGTAGCATTCAAGGCCAGGTTGGATGGGGCTTTGAGCACCCTGGTCTAGTGGGAGGTGTCTCTGCCTATGGCAGGCAAGTTAAAATCAGATGGTCTTTAAGGTCCCTTCCAACCCAAACCATTCTATAAGGACATGAATCTGTGGCCTCCCTGCACACTCCCCTAATGGGTCTGGGTACACCCAAGCTGCTGCCCCAGCAGGTAACTGATGTCTCTGAGTATGTAGAAGAGCCAGGCCCTGGTCCAGGAGCCATGCCTGTTCCCCGCTGAAGAAGCAGGCTGGTGCCTCTGCAGCCCACTGATGTTTGAGATCAGGGTCCCTGCTTGCAAGGCTTTTAAATCAAAGCCAGCTGATTGCAGGGAGGCAGGAAGAAAGACCATTTCTGTCTTGATTACTGCAATAAAGGAAATTGTGAAGACTTTTCCAGCATGCTGACAAACTTCAATATTCAGCAGGATAAATAGTCTAGCCTGACATTATAGATGCTTGCTCACTGAGCAAATACAATATATTGAATGCTTATTTTATTAATTATTCATTAACCAGTAGTGTTGCTGCCTCCTGAATTCAGGGATGTCAGTGAAGAACCAGGTTACTGAATTAATCTTGGTGCTAATGTGCTTTCCCTGTAGTTTGCTGGTTTGTAATTTATTATCGGAAAGGCAAGTAATGAATATTACAGGCTGCACACTTAGAGACACATTGATGTCGTCTACCACACATGAGAACACTTCCACTTCACTAAAGTTATTAACATAAATGGTAATTTCACACAGTCAGGTCTGAGGCTAAGGACTTAGTTTAATTTCGACATATGGTCTTATGCAGTGCTTGTGAATCCCAGTGCACTAAAACAGGAACATAATTCTTATCCAAACCTGCCTCTAAAACACTGGTTGTAACTTTTCTGCACGTATGCAAAAAAACCCCCATTAATCTCTAAGTGATCCTTTTGTTAACAGTATGTCTTAGAGAAAAAATGCAAAATTCTAACATTACATAATTGACCCAGGTGTGATGGTAAGGATATTTGCTTTCTTGATACATTCTTCCAGAAGACACTTAGTCCTACACAAAACAAACACAAACATGAAATCTTATTTACTCCTCTTCAGAAAGTCACCTCTATTTACTCACATACAATAGCCTGCACATGAAACTCCAGAGTTTCTGGATATAGATGGATGACCATGCACACAAGCCAGACTTAGTCCTCTAGCAGTTCTGCTTATAATCACAGTAGTAACCACAGGCAACATATATGAGCACATACATAAACACAATTTTTAAATCCTGACTCAGATCAGCTTTTAAATACGTTTGACTGTTTTACAAGGATTGCTTCTGTTAAATCTCCTGCACGTGTTGCTAAATAGGCCATAATGCACTGAAGTAGAGGGGAAATGCGAACTGCAGCTTCTGAGAGAGGTTAAATATTTTGCTCAAAGAGCACTTTTTCCATTTTAAAATCAGCGGACTATAAAGAGAAATTTATTCCTCCAGTCTGCTTCTTTTATCTTGTACTCCCACTTGATTTGTTTCCTTTACAGAAATTACAAGGTCATCCAAGCTAAGCAACTGTTGTGCTTGTGATTAACTACCTATAATCAGGAGGTACAAAATATGAAGATTTATGGTTAGATTTTTTAGAGGTGGAAATCTATGAGCTAGTTCTTAATGGAGCTACCCTAAATTTGTCAGTATTAACCAGCAAAAGAAAAAGACAAACTCAACAAATAAACCACCTTTATTTTTAAAGCCAGAATATAATGTTTTCAAGCAACTACTTCCTTGCTTGTGCTTGTTTTACATATTAACACCATTTCTTTTATTCAAGAGAGAGTACAGCACAGACTCCATATGGCCTCTTGCTTACTGGAGAAATGACTATTTCTGTTACCAAAATACGTTATTCTGTTACTGCCACAAGCTTTATTTATATCACTGTGAATTACTTTGCCCAGCAGAGAAATGTGGCTCCCTCTTATATAAAAGCTGACCGTAGTTTGACAACTAAAAGCAAAACTGCAATCAATTTGGGGCACAGTATGAACAACACCACACCCACTGAAACTGCAAAGGAAATTAAGGTAGATTTAATATATTTGTCTCAGCTATTGACAGCCTGAATTAGACCTCAAATACAGACTGTGTCAGGGGGCTGAAGAGTATGGGAAGCATGACGGGAACTTGTAACCCCATTAATGCATTTTGCCTCAACTTCTGCAGAGAAGGGATGGGAGAAACAGATGTTGCAATGACAGAGCAGTGTGACTTGCACAGCTTCCATGAGAGCAGAAACAGGAACGGAAACAGAACCCAGGAATAATAAATTCCTTTCTGGGCTGCTGACACTTCTGATTGAAATGAACTTTGGACACCATTTTCCATTTCATCAGTGGTCACACAGGTGCCTCTGGGGAGACCTTGCCCTCCAATGCCACTCCCTACTGCCTCTCCTCAGAACATTTCTCCTTTATAGTAGCATAAATAAAATGTCTCCATATGTTTGGAACTCCATGGTTTAACATGGAGAGACACATCTGCCCAAGGACACACTTTATCTACTCTGCAAGGCTTTGCTTCCATAAATAACAGAACATCTGCTGGCCCTAGCTGAGCAAAATTCATGGGGGCAGGATTTCATCCCATCCCAAGGTGGAGCTGCAAAGGTTAAGGACACTGTTCATCCACCAAACCAAGGAGTGTGTAGAGGTGATGTGTTTTGTGGTGACACTGTCACGTCCCCTTTCCCTTGATTGCTCTACTGACCTTTTGCCATAGCAAATTACTCAGATAAAGCAAACTCATGCCGTTAGCTATGAAATGCAAAACAACCATCAACTATCAAAACAATAGTAATAGCATCATGATGTTACCCATGCCCTTTTCTGTGATGAATGATGATGTTAGCCATGGAAATTCCTCATACCAAGAGGTAACAGCAAGCCGTGCTCAGAAATGAGGTTCCCTGTCCTGCTGAAAGACAGACTTAGATGCCTAAAGAGATCGTGGTATTGGGGTGAGTTTTCGAAAGCACACAAATGCTGCTGTCAATGAGAGTTTGTCAGCTAATGAAATGTTCCAAAGTTCATAGGCAGTATGTACTTTTTGAGACCCTAACACACCTTAAACAAACAAACAAACAAACAAGCAAGCAAACAAACAAACAAGCAAACAAACAAATATGTGTGTGCATCTCTTTCAGTGGCTTGCCTGAGATTGGAAAGCTGGTGGAAGAAGATGCAGCCTTCTCAGAATATTTTAATTACAAAGCCACCTTTCCTTTGAGCAGAGCAGAGCTCACCAGGACTCTGATCACAGAAAAGAGGGTTGACAAGGGCCTTGGATGCCCATCTCCCATCTGCACCCATGCACAGAACCCAGACCAGTTCTGCTCAGAGTATTTATTCCCAGTGGCTGAGCCCAGATGTGTAATGGTAGCTCAGTGTCAGCTCATCACCCATAAACAATCACCTGCTTTTCCTGCCTTCCTCCTGATGCTAAGGGCGATTTCAATAGTTCCCTTGAGGTTTCTGCAAATGAACAGCTTCCTTCTGAAGCTAAACTAAAAGTGCAAAAATGCCACTCTCTCTAGGTACCATTGCAGCTAAAACTGAGGCTCAGCCCTTTGCAGTTTTTCTCCATCACCCCCATTCATGTATCTGGTGCTGTCGCATCGTCCCCTCTAATCCAGGATTTAGATGAGCTTGTTTACCACAATCCCATTTTCTGTGTGATTTATCCCCAGCACTCTGCAAGCTTCACACACATCCGCGCCTGCGTGCTGCCATCAGGGATGAGCTCTTGCTTTAGGCACTTGCTTTCCTCTCATTAGTGGATGCTAACAATAAGTGTGAGAATTGCAGACGTCAAACGTAATTAGGAAGAAATTATTTCACGTTACCCAACAACATGAGGTCTTTGAATAAAGCCTAATCCTGCTGTCTGCCCATTCTTTTTATCCCTAAATGACTTGGAGATAGGGAGGGCACAAAATGCCCTCCACAGCACCGGATGGGGAGCAGCCACGAGGAGATTCAGCCATGCTTAACGGGGGCCATCATGCTGCCATCCTCTGGCTGAATAAACCTTTCCCTAGTGGGACTGCAATGCTGCTTAAAGAATGAATCTTTTCAAAAAGCTGAATCTCTTCACAGCCTAAATTTTAGTAAATAAAAATGGTTGCTTGGAACTGTTCCATCCCCTCAGACCTCAGAAGGAACTGCTGTGCATTTCAATGACTATTCAAGCCTTGACCGTTCCTCAGAACTGGTAGTATTTGTCACTTTTTTTGGTGATGCTGACAGTCCAACCCTCTTCTAAAACTGTCCAATTTTTCTACTCTTTCTTCTTCTTTCTAGTATCTGATATGTACAAGTCCAAAAACCTCACAGCAGCCTCAAGACATTTGAAAAATCAATGGCAATCTTTTATACCTGTGGGAATTCACCAACTTCATTCCACCATAGGATTTTAGTTTCTAAGCAGCATTTTTCATCACAGCTGAGGAAGATGTGGTATTGACCAGGGAATGTGCAGATTACCATTCTCAACAAGGTAGTAGGTGATCATCATCTGTCAAACCTGCCATTCCATAAAGTTTTATGACTTCTTATGCTGTGTTTCTCAGTCACTGACATCTCGGTACTATTTCCAAAACATCAATGGGACTATAAAAACACATCCAGCAGATGTGCATGTCCAAATCTCAAGTGGTCTTATTTACAGCCATATGCACACAGACAGTGTGTCTGATCTATTGCCTCATGATCCTTGCAATATACTATTTATATTGCTTCAGACCACGATTTTCCACTTTCTGGTGTAAGGACAGTACCCTGTAAAGTATTGTAATGAATAAATCTAGGGCTGTACAAAAAACAATGCAGAGCACTACTGCATATCTGGCAGAGGAACTTGCCTCTAATTCACTGCTTTAAAGCCAGCAGAACATATATAGTGACACACATAGGATTCAGTCAAGCAATCGGAAGAGCATCTCTCAGAGTCAGGAGAGAGGCAATAGGAAGTTTGTTACTTTCTCCTTGATTTGTTTCTCATTTTACTTGTTAGCTAATGTGCAGAAGGCTGCTTCCCCACCTCATCCCTCTTTGCTTTCACACTGGGCATGATAAATATGACCCCTAAAACTAACAGCTTTTGGCAGCAGCACAGCACAAACTCTTATTGGATTGCAAAATCTTTGTGGGTTGCCTGTGGCGCCTCGCAGTGAAGGGTAGCAGTTCCTTGACAAGCACTACTGTCAGTGGACAGCCTTTATGTGTCTCCTCTGCCTCCAGACTTCCAGACAGTGGATAGGAGTGCGCTGATGAGACAGACATTATGCTGACCAGAATGATACTGTGAATATCAAGAAGTTCCCTTGACACTGATTAATAACAACATGATGATAGTACACTGGACTACCAGACTTTTTGTGTTACTAGATCATTCAATTCCACCAGGTGGGAGAAGTCAGGATGGAAACAATCAGGGAAACAAATAAATACCTGGTATTCTTCAAAAGCAGTGGACTAAAATCTCAGCTTTAGTACTCCTAATTGCTAATAAGCACATTCACCAGAGTCGGCAGGTTAGAGACTCAAAAATATCTGAATGCTTTAGAAAGCCTCCCTTTTAGGATGTGTGGCAGATCTGTTGGTCGAAAGCCACATATTGTCTCAATATGGGGCAGACCGTGAAAGACTCACAAAGAAACTAGGTCTTCCCATTCCAAGACAGTGCAAAATCTGGTGTTTCTCTAAAGGGCTCGTGTGTTTACTAAGTTGATCGAGAAAGTCTGTGTGGTCTCTTATGACCATTTTGATTCTGCAGTGAAACATAAGTGCAAGGACTGGCATTGAAGCACCTGCCTCAGTACCAGGGGACATTCCTGCAGTCTCTGCGAGATGTGCAGCTCTGCTGTCCATCACCCATCAGTGCCGGCCCTCCTTTTCACTAGGGCTTCCTAACAGGCCTTTATTTATCATTCCCCCGGGAAAACCTCCAAACTCACCATCACAGCCTAGATATGCCCCATTTCTCTCACTCTGACAGCCACTGAAAGCTAAATCCAAGTCTTCTTGGTTGTTTCTCTAACCAGAACAACCAGAGAATCCATGCTTCCCAGCAGGTCCAACATAGCCAGTGAGACAGGCAGAAGAGAGATGTCTGTCTTTTCCCTCCCTCTCCCTACTAACTTTCAGAGCATTGTTTGTTCTCTTGTGTTCCCCTTTCGGTCTTATAGTACACATGCACACTTCTTGAGCAGCTGTGAGGCTGTGCAGGCACACGAGGAGTCTGGGAGAAGCTGAACAGGCAAAAAAAAAACCCAAACCACCATACTCACTTGAAGATTTACTTAGCACAGAAGGTTTGCATTTCAGAGTAGAAGATAATGGAGTTGCAAAGGTTTTTACCAGCCAAGAACATGGCCTCCAGTATCCATTTCCTATCCCCATGCCATAAGTGGTTTTGAGCTGAAAGTTCTGCATCTTAATTCACTATTTTTGCTCCTTGCTTCATAGGAAATGTCACACTTTGGAGTAATCAGTTATGGTTTGGTTAATTGCTGTAATCAATTGCCACAACTGCTGTGAAAGGACTGCTCAGAAATGGTTTATGGTGCAGAGGCCTGTTCATGTGGCTGGAAATTATATGATGTGGAATCTCCTGCCTTTGCTAGGATATATTTTGCCACCTTGGGCAAGAAGCTCCATTTTTGCTTGGGTCTGCACATGCTGAGCCATACAGGACACAGACCAAGGAAGCATAGTATTCATGTGAAGGGTTTCTATGACAGGCACAAAGAATTTGTCTCATGGCAGAGCACACACCGAGGTGTGTAGTGGGCCAGGTCCTGCTGTAAGATACAGTCCCTGCAGCCTCACCCTTACAAGTGGCCTGGTGTAAGTCAAGGCATTATTCTCCCAGTATGGGAAACCGAATTCTGCTCTGGAGTCTCTCTTCCAGTTGGCTGATGTAACACTAAAGTCATAACAATTCTCTGGGAATAACAGGAGGTTCAGAGGTTCCAAGCTACATTTAAACAGGAACTGAACAGGCTTTTCTGAGCCAAACAGATTCCCGGTGCAACTCTAGGAAGGCTGGAGGAACTGCACCTGGGATGATTTTGGTCCCACGCAATATGCCAGCGGCCAATCTCAATATGCCTGCATAGAGGCATCTTTGAAAAAGACATTCTCTTTATAGTACTAAATTCTGATCTGCCAAATGTGGCAGCCAATGAGCTCTTCCAAACTAAATACTGTCAGGATTATGCATAAATACTCAAGTATCCTAATCAGCCTCTTGGTGAAAATTAATTGATCCATTACAGACAATAACTATATGCTGAAGTTTTTATTCTACATTTTTTACTTCTGTAAGTAGCATATGTGATTTGATTGGCTGGATATTTTAAACCTTAGGGGACCATTGGTGGAGCACTACAAATCCCTCTGAAATCCAAAATTGCCAGCTGCAATTATAGTCTGCATCTAGCATCTTCTCTAAGGACTATAAATGCTTCACTACTTTAATTTTGCTTGGCATTTGCATCACTGTGTGGCAATTACCAAGCACCAGTAAAGGATGGATTCAGTAATAAAGTTTGGACAGTAAGAAAATACTGTCTAAATTGAAATATTTTCTCTGTTTTAATATTAATCAGTTTGTGCACATGGATATATCACATTTAGATATAAAGCACTGGTAAGGCAAGCACCTTTTATTTCTCCTGCTGAAATGCCTGTAGCTTCTCACATATTAGATATGAGCAAAATTGTTTTTTCCTCATATTTCTTGATTGTTTTGCACTACTCAAAAGGATGAGATACTTAGTTGTAAATAGTAGTAAATGTCAGAACTGGACACTATAAAGGTCAGATTGGAAACTATACCATTCCAGTTAAGGCTTGTGAAATTCTATCATATTCAGTGGCATTACACTGATATAAAGCAGGAATGAAACAGCAGTTTCATTCAGCTCAGCTACTTCTTGAACTCATATATACAGAGTTTTAATTATTTGAACTATTTGTGATTGCCTCTAAGTCCTAGCTCTATTAGAAGACAAGATAAGGCACTATAGCTCAAACTATTAAACTCAGATTAGCAGAGATACAATTGGGGAATCAAAAAACCTTATGAGAATATGGGGCTTAGACAGGAAGGGGTGAAAAATAAAATACTTATAATGAAAAAGACCTGGTGCACAGTGAGCTGTGCAGAATCATTGTTTGTAAATGACACTACTTTCCTTCATCAGCCATCGTTAGAAAACTTCAGAAAGACCTTAGTAATTTAGTCAAATGGGCAACACAGCAGAAATGCTGTTCAATGTAATTTCAAGGTCAAGCAGTGAGATATGCTAAGAGACAAAAATCTAAATTCTTCACATGCTTCAAAATGGTTCAAATTTAATAATATAAGCACTGGGATCTTGCTGTACGGTGCTGTTCTTTGGGACCAGGAGCTCCATTGCAGCTGCAGTCTGCAGTCTAACAAGGTTGGAAGAAAGCTGAATAAAGACTGAACTGAAAAATCACAGTACCAGCAACAGTGCAGCGCCATCTTATGTATTTTGGGCATGCTTGCTGAAGCCCCTCAAGATGAATACTGAAGAATTAGACAAATTTTGGAGTAGGCTGAGTGTGATCCAGAACAAAAACTTTCAAAGACAGGTTGGAAAGGTGTGGTAAGTGTATTCCAGAGGCGATAAACAAGGCCATGAAAGAAAAGTAAATAAAATGCTGGAAGTGGTATTTACCAGGAGCATCTATTCTTCCTGTCTTCACAACAAAGCAGCAGTCTTTTCCCCTTATCCACCCACCGCCAAAATAAAAAAATGAAAATGTGCAAGAAAATTCCCAACAACTGGCTGGTCATCTCCTTGTGGTTTTCTCACTGGAGAGCAACTAACAGCATTCACCAGCTCTGCATACCACCAAGTTGACAACATAAGAGAATTAAATTGATTACAGAAATCACGGCATGCACATAGAAGGTTCTTAGACAGTTATGTTTGACCTCAGTTTACTAATTCCTGTCAGAAATCCTCCACATCTAATGGCCACTCCTTTATACCCCATGCAATACAGCTGGTGAGTAACACTGTTATAAAGAAGAAATTGTCTAGACAGGGTAAATCTGTCCAACCTGACCCAATAAAGGCAAGTACTGAAGGATTTAACCTATTTTGCAAGAGGTCATCACAGGTGATGCAGTCAGAAGACAAAGTTATACCTCTGACCTTTGGCCAAACTAACAGCTTATAAAATGGCACCTGCATCTGTGGTCTGAAATGTTATCAAAGCTGAACATTTTCCAATGATGTGCCAAAACCAACCAAATTCATGTAACTCATGTTGATACTTAACCAAAGTTCCCATAACATATGCCAGGAAATGAAATGCCGAGTTATATGGGAAGCTTCACTGCACCAGAAAAAAATGTATAGAACCAGTTTTTTCCTCTCCATGGATTTTCCTCTTGAACTTTGCAACCAAACAGATCCCAAATGTTTAACGAAAAAAACTACATCCCACCACATATTTCCAAAAGCAAGAGTTAAAAACGTTTGCCTCTTACCTTGTTAGCTTTGTCCCAATCTGCTGCCTAAGTTCAAGCCTCTCTTCATCAGTCTGCATGGGAAGGATGTTCTTTTCCTCCAGCTCTCGCTTGGATGGCCTGTTGCTTAGTTTGATTGCTAAAGAGTCCTTCCTACAGAGCTTCCTTGCCAGGGGGCCTGTAGGAGACAGGAGAGGTGCCAAAGGAGGTGTCACCATTTCATTACAGCATGCAGCTGGCAAGGAAGTACTAGCCAAGGGATTGATATGAGGCTCTCCTTTACACTGATATGGACTACGGGAAAAGGGGTGTCATTAAATGTCCTCAATTTACCTCAATTAGTATCCTAGTAAGGAAAAAATGAAATTGGTAGTTACACAGGAAATAGAAATTAATATATTGCTCCATGCAATACTATGGAGTTGATTGGAGAAGGGCTTGTTACAGAACTGCTAGTAGCATCTCTAGCTTTTTTATTCTCTACCACAGTATTTCCACATAATGGAATGAAAAATTCAACCTCAGAATCTGGGCAGCCAGCAGAGCTACAGCATGTGAAAAGAGAGGGATGTCTGAATGTCTCTTGCAATGTAATACCAAGACATGCAAGCCAGCACTAGAAGGAATCAAAAGTCAATCACAAGTAGTACAAATCTCTCTGTACACTAACTGACTGTTTCCCAGGCAGTGACAGTGGCAAAGACATTAAAACCCAGTGGCCTTTTATGGCTCAAATTCTCTCTCTTAGGCTTGAGTCCAAAGCAGTTTGAGCAAACAAGACAAGACACAGAGAGAAACAAATACATGAGACGTTTTGGCCTTTGTCAGGAGAGTGTGAGATAGTGCAGTTGTGTTCTGTTTTTAGTTAAAGAACAAACACTGCTTAATTTCACTTGCAGAGTAAGGTGGGGTTTGGAGGAGATGAAATATGCCTGGTTTAGAATCTTCTTTCTGTGTGTTTTAAAAGGGATGTTGTTTGATTGTACTGCTTCCAGTTTTCAGAAGAAAAGAAAGGCAAGGGCCTGCAACTTCAATGTCTAGGATGACAAGCGATTGTCATACATAAAGAACTGTATCTTGTCTTCATGGGACAGTCCTACGATGCCACACTGAGGCAGGAATTTGATTTCCTTACAGAGGTCAGGAAGGCCACAGGTCCTTTCCCATTCCGTAATTGTGATATGGCTATTGATTAACCTTATCTGAGCCCAGTCCTCTGATAGTGTTCTTTTTCAAAGCATGTGCACATTTATGATTCCAAAATGATTTAATACTGACTATACATAAAAGCTCTGATTCTCTATGTGTGAAATTTATTTCGTCCTCCTGAAGTAACTATTGAGATGATCTTGATTTAAGCCAAAGGCAGGGCTTCTCTTCACCATGGGCATTTGGGAAAATGAATCCAAAAGCCAATCTGTAATTGAACCAATATAAGCCCAAACTTGTCATTTGAATTTAGTCTGAGCACTAATGAGACAGGATTCATGTATTTTAGCAAAATCACTATAAATTCATACTGTTTGTTATTTTGCATTAGCATCCCCATGTAGTCAAGCCCTGAGAAATGCAAAAGCCACAGTCAAGAAAAAATACACAGGCCTTGTGTTTCCTTGGTGTATTGCAAGTTCAGAATAAAAATTAAATAAGTGAGAAAGGAAAAACTGAATGAGTCTTACTTGTAAATAATGAGTTATCCTCCTCTTCATCTTCCTCTTCTTCCTCTTCCTGCCTTGGATAGAGGCAGGAAGAATCTTCATAGTCAGGTTCATGAGGCACATTTTCTTTATTGTCATCGCATTCGATCACAACAGTTGGCACTTGTCTCATGTCTGGAAGGCCCCCAGGTCCTGTTTTTGTAACACTGTCACTTGAGTGTAAACCAGAGCTGTTGAGGAAGAAAAGCAAATAAATAAACTAAAGGAAACAGCTCAATGAAAGGCAGAATTGCTTCTCTCACTGTATATAGGAAAGTAGTGGTCTTTCATCCCTTTTTGAGATGAAATGAGAATAGAAAGATTTTCAAGACCAGCAGGACATCTAACAGGTTTAAACTGAGTACTTATTAGATTTAGGGCACAACACTTATCAGGGAGAGGTAGGACAGCAGGCAGGCAGAAATACTGTCAGGAAGGACAAAGATCTAAAAGATCTGTGGCAAATACTTTGTGATCAGCTACTCAGAGTAGTAAGAACCAGCTACTCAGTAGTAAGCACACCTTCAGCCTGGTGTCTGTGTGACCTTTTAGTTGATGTGCAGGCAGCAAGGAGCAAATGCCTCACCAGAGTGCAAAAGATGGAGCAAGACTGAGAGGAAGGAAGGATAGACTGTAGAGGAAAATTGTAGAAAGGCAGAAGGAAATCTAGTGGCTTGCACTAGTGATGAATGACTCAAGGGCATGGCAAGTGTACAACTCTTTGATGTGCAGAGGAGCGAGCATGTAAAACTGGACTTGGAGAAAAGAGACTTTGGGAGCAGGTGAGTAACCAGGGAATTAACTAAAACCTGCGAGGTTTGTTTGCTAATGGCACAGTTATATATTAGGGGAGTAGCCATGATGATATTCCTTGTCCTGCCCCAGCTCTTTATCCAGCCAGGTGCTGAAGATCAATCAGAGTTGGTGCTAACATTATATTTATTTTGTCAGAGGTGTGATTGATTATTTTCTGCATTGCATAAGAGTAAGACCTGGGTAAAGATTGCTACTATTTAGCTGTGTTTATGTGTTGAATTCAAAGCCCTTTACCAAATAACATATCAAGTAGGGAAATGGGAACATGAGGAGGTGAAGATCAAAGTCAAACAAAAAGTGAAAGGAAATGTCAGGAACAGAATTGTGATTCCTAATGAATTTTTATCTAAATGGCTCATGTTGCTGTGCCTGTATGAAATCAGAATGAGAGACTGGCAGACAAAAATGGTGGCAGTTCAGGATTATATGTGAGACAGCAAAAACTGCCTTGTCTCTGAAGTCCTGGCTGATGAAACAGCTCTATAAAAAAATGGGTAACGTTTACCTGTTGGACACTCTCTGTATGTCAAACTCCCATTTTATTTTCCAGAAGAACATAGGTGTGAAAGCAGATGTGCTGCCAAGTTGACCTTGAGGCACACAAACTTGGATCTGACAAGTATTGAGTACTCTCAATTCCCTTGAATATTTTAGCCTGAATACCAGAGGTGTTCTGCATCTTGAATAAAATGTATTCTTCTCTTTAAAAGATTTTCTACAGAAATCTACTGAATCTACTATCTTCAACTTGAAACATTTTTGATTTCTTCTAGCCCAAAAGTTAGAATGGACTCTTAAATGGCTACTAGATTACTTTCCAGAGAGTCTTTTAAAAATATAGATCTAGGAATGTAATGCTACTCCAAATATGCTTTGGGATTAAAGAGAAGAAAAGGCTTCAGATGATGTGAACAAACCATACCATGCTGTTATCATCATCTTCAGCTTCAAAGAAATCATTTTGTAATTCCAATATCTATTATTGCAGACTAACCAACAATGAGATACAGACCTTCACTAGATGCCTTGAAGAGAGAAATTTGATTTCCTTAGTGATGGTCCATGTTTTGTATCACGAAAGAGATTTATGAAGAACTGGCTTGGAAATTTTTCTATTAGACTTCAATGAGTTTGACACAATAAATTTATCCCAGATGCAGTTTTAGAATTCATCAGCTGAATTCTCATAACGACACATCAACAAACTACAATCTTGAGAAGCTTTGAACTAACTTTTAATTTATTGAAGTACTTTCAGAATTTTTTTATTATGAACTTCATTAAATCTGTTTTCTCTGTAAAGTAATCTTTAAGTAAGTCTTTCAAAGAGGAAAGGGAGGAAATTTAAAAGTCTAGAATCAAATTTCTGAGAAAAGCTATAATATTGTGAAATTCTGTTAACATTGCTAAAAAAATACCCAAAATTGCACGCACACAGCCACTGAATCATTTCCTTAATTTTAAAACAATACATACACAGAGAATAAGTTCCAATTCACTAAGCCTCTGAGGTACAAATGAAAGGAGCAAGAAGTAGCTCAGCATCCAGGACTATTGGGTGCTTCCTTGTTCTGTGAAGGATGGATGTAGCTTACAGATGCATCCTTGTGGGCATGGCCATGGGGCAGCAGACATCAAAGTGATCCATCAATTTAGGTTAGCAAGCAGATATAGGATTGCAACAAGATTTGCAAGTTACCACAGCGGATTTTTATTTGAACTAGTGATCTAGAAATAGACAGCTTCTCATCTCATTGTAAGTTTTCTGAATCATCCACTTTCTTGATAATACTACTTGCTATTTTAAGCCCCTCATTTTTCCTAGTGTTTTGTGTTGTTCTTGATTAAAATCAGCCCTTTCCACAGCAATTTGACTAAGTCAGCTGTCTAAGCAAAATGCTTACGAAATACATGCAGTACTGCAGTATACTTAAAAAAGACAAATCAAGGTCACTGGATATGCCCATTGTGTAAAAATGACTCTGGGTTGTTAGCTAAACTCCCACATAGTCAGGTGTTTACACCACAAAATTTTTTTAGCATTATTCACCAAAAAGCACACTATTGTTTCAAAAAGCCCATTTTAAACCAGCTTTGTGTTTTGCAACAAAATTAGAGAAAAAAGCTTCTTGTTTCAAGAAGATCTTAACCCATGGATCTGAACAGTTCATAGCTCCCTATTATACGGACTTGCAGTTACTGCTGCACCATCTCTACATTATCAAAACGGCAAAAAAGTTACACCACTGTAGCTTATAATGTTTCTAGTGAGAAAATGCTTTAATGAAAAATCAAGCAAAATTAAAGCATATGAGTGAATCGTGGTACAGGCAAAATAAAAAAAAGGAAAAAAAATTAAATACTTCCTGCAAAATCTAGTCTGAAAAATCTGCACATTTCTTGTCTGTCATGCCAGGTCCTTTGATTTTGGAATAAAGGGTTACATTTTTACCAGAATGTTTTCAGATCCACAATACACTTTTCTGTACTTACCAGTTGAAACAAAAACATCTGACAAAGCTTCAAACCACTGTATATATGTTTCTACTACAGGAATGTGTGAAAAATAGAGAAGAGAGACCTATAAATATTAAGTATTTCTATCCTTGGGCAATGCTAAAGTTTAGACAAGATGCAATTCTCTTGACAAGTTTTATGGGAGATAAATGTTTTCTGACTCAAATATGTTTCATAAGATTTACAAGACACTGGCGGTAACGTCTAATGCATTTAATTTCATAAATCTACAGTGTGAGGCTGAGCTGGGTGTCCCAGAGGAACTGGTCTCACACACAGTCTTTTTGGACGCAGTGATTTTTCACTGCTCTGCCACAGAGGCAATTCTAGCCTGGAGTGAGATATTGCCACTTAACAGCTCTTTAGTACCTATGTTGAACAAACTGAGGCCTGGATTCATCTGTGCCTGCTCCTGTACAAGAGCCCAAAGAGTAAATGAAATTAATTCTCACCTTTCCGGACAGGCTGAGAATTACACAGGCAAGGCTGTTTCAGAGCAAGAAACTGCCTCACTGAGTCAAAATTAAAGACACTTTCAGTGTCAAAAGAGAGTTTCCAAACTTCCTTAGCTACTGTTTGTGATGCACAGCTTTAGGGCATGGTCTTTCTTCTCAAATTAATTTCAGTCAGGAGGATGAAATATGCATATTTTGGTGACAGGGCTTACCAGATTTTCATCAACTCCTAAAATGCAATAATAAAAAATGGTGACCAAATCTAGAGTTTTACTTATGCCTGACAAACACCCTTTTGGCTGAAGGGGAAAGTAATTTGCAGTAGGACACAAATTAGCAACAGAGGTTGCAGAAAAAAGGTTGCATGGAAATTACACATTTCTGTTTCAACTTAATCTACCATAAAACTGGTAATTTATCAGGGAAAATAGAGGCAAACTGGCAGCACAAATGACATGTCATAATAGTCATACTATGACAAGGGGCAGATTGCCCTTCTGAGAGCAGGTTATGAATAGACATTATGCATACCAGAAAATGTTTGCAATCTAAAGTGTTAAGTGCACAAATGAACTTAATGTTCTATAATGTCTGCAATAAAATTGAATAAAAAATTCCACGAATTAGCTATCGTTTTAACTCATAAGAACAACTGGGAGTTGAATAGCTATTACATGCCTTTTAATGTACCTTAAGACATTAGCTTATTAATATGCACTAGGTCTAGGTGAGGCAGTTACATGCAATCACTCCTGCAGAGGGGAAAATAGAGAGACTCAGTAACTTTCTCAAGGTCAAAGACAGAAAAATCTGGCTTCTGGGCTTGTACAGAGGGAAAGCTCATTTTTCTCTGGCAAGCCTGCGGCTCATTGGCAAAGCACTGATTTCAACTATCAGTTCTCAGATGTTGTTGACTATCTTAATTCCAGAGATCTTATTTGTGTAAGCAAAAAATCCAGAGTGTTAGAGGAAGGGAAGGTTTTAGCCTTTCACCTGTGCACAGGAGAGTTGTGAGGTCTAAGGAAAGTTTACTGGACAAAATATGGATTTGATACAAACTGATTCAGCAAATATCATTAGGACTAAAATGACCTTGAGGAGCTTCCACTGCACCAGCACCAAAGAAACTAGATACAAGGAAGAAAAGGAAAAATTCCGAAAGGAAGAAAAAAATAAATTAGAGGTGAAACCTGACCTGTACTTGTCTATATGATCATCTCTTATTAAAGTCAAAACACTATTCTAAATAATCCCCCAAATTACCAGACTTGGCAGTATTATTACCATGGCAATTAATCTGTAAAGTTATAAGATACTTCTGAGATAATGTCTGAGATCAGAAGGAAATACCCCTCAGTTATCACTAGAATGTCCCTCAGAGATTTATCAAGCTCTCGTCTCCTCAGGATTATTGACCTAACAGCAGTGGCCCAGCACTTTGTTAATTTGGAAGGACAGCGAAGTGCAGGATGTCACTCCATACACTACCAAATTCCAAACAGAGGAAGGAGATCTAGAATCTTTGCAGTTCAACAGGTCCTTGAGAGTTTTCGGCTGAAGTATGAAATGACAAATGCTGCAGTGTAATTTCTCTGGGGTTTAATGCAGATTTTTACAATGAGGGAACCTAAGTACTGCCAAAAATAGTAGAAAACAGTGGCATTTAGTGCAAATAATGGTCTCCAAAGTTAAATAAATATACTGTAAAAATCTGCACAAATCTTCAAGCAAAGTTGGCAAAGTTATCCAGATCACAATGTGGCTTGAAAAAAGCAAATGAAGAATTTAACAGTAAGATCAGCTCCACAGAACCGTAAATGGTTTGAAATACTTTACCATTATATACTACAAAAATAACAATTGCTGTTGCAGAGGAAATGATCATGACCTATTTTCTTCCTTGTGAATGCCAAAGTTATTGATTTGTTTTGACAAGGAGCACAAAGTACCCAATACATTAATCCATGATTTAACTAACAGTTAAACAACATAAAAAGTCTATGAAAAATCTGTCTGCAAGATCATGAACTAGGATTCCTATTAATTTTAAATGTGAAATATCAGTGCCACAACCTTTTCTTATTTTCTTCTTATTAATTGCAAAGGGAAGCAATTGCTTCACATAGGGACATGAAGGCTTGCTTATTCAGTTTTTAACAAGCAGCAGAGCTTCAGCCTCAAATTAATAGTTAAACCCAAACAGCATCACCTTCTTTAAATCAGTTTAACGTATTTGTAGACATAAACATGATGGATGACTAGAAACTGGAGCATTCATTGCTGTGGGGCAACAGATGCCACAATGAAGTCATACTCTGAGAGATGTCACTGGGCTCAGGATAACAAAGGGCCTTCTGCACACAGTGTGAGCCAATGTGAGCCAGACATTAAGGCATCCGACCTAAGCTGGGGACTGCATGGGCAGTGCAGCCCCACAGGAGCCTTTGGGAGACAACAGCTGTGCTCTGTGCCTGGTGCATTGAATTTTGGGGTAGGCCAGAGGCATCAGACCAGCCATGCTGGCAATGGGAGAGGTAAATGGGTAGTCACTGGGTATGGCCACGGGGACAATGTGGATGCTCTTTCTAGCCTACCTCTACAGCTCTTTCACTGATGGGAATCTCCTTCACAGCCCAAGTAGTTTTTCCCCAGCTGAGAATTCCCCCATGCTGTAGAAACATTAGCCCCATGATGTAATCACAGATGTGTCACTATTCTGGTACTAAAATAAGATGGCAGTGTGAGACAGCCTCTGGTCTCCCAACTCTTTTTCAGGCAGTGAGGAGAAACTGCCATCAATAATCCAGTTGTTTCCACCTATGGAATATAATGAAGGTAGCATTATCAGACAGCAATCCTGAGGCATAAATCATTAGGCATTTTGTCTGGTTAGACCAAATATTTTGTCTTCCTGTATAACAAGATGATCTGATGCTCCTAGATCAAGCTGGCTACTAAACTGTCCTTGGTACTAAATAAAGCATGTAATTTTTCAGAATATCTTCCCCGTTTTGAAATTTTCTCAGTTTTGCTGAAGAAAACCTGTTGTAAGGTGAAATGCATTTTCCAAAGCTTGCTGATGTTGCAATCTATGAGGGCAGCTTGCATTTATACAACATGCTTCACTTACTCAGACTACTTGGAGAAACACCCTGAGATACTCATAAGTGACAATAACAAAAA
>VRYO01001463.1:88202833-88247760 GCA_009812075.1 Sialia sialis | reverse complement strand
TTTCGCTGGGATTTGTCCATAGATAAGCCGCACCTGAATATAAGCCGCACCACTGGGGTGGGCTGGATTCTTTAATGAAAAAGGTGCGGCTTATATTCGTGAAACTACTGTACTTACTTTAAGATCAAACATATAATTTAATTTAAATTAATTTAAATAATTGAAATACTGTATTAAAACTCTTCTAAGTGACTTGTAGGAAGTCCACATAGATTGTTTCGAGCTAACTGGTAATACTAATCAGATGCCCTGCTGGAGTGGCACATTGGATTCTAATTGCTCTTTTATGAATCTTCCTCTCCTTGCATTTAGCAATCCTCCACACAACTGGAGCTCTGCAGTTATGCCTCAGCAGTACTTACTGCAAGCCAGGCATGTCCTATTAAAATTTTCTCCGCTGGCTGTATTTTATCTAATTCCTTGAACAGGACAATGGGGTTCAGGAAATTTGGTCTTTATTTCCTTTCTGCCACAAACTTGTCAAACAAGCCTGGAAAAGCTCTTCCTCTGCCTCTATTTCTCCAGAAATGACTCTGCCCTGAAGCTGTTAGAAGAGACACCTCATTCAAATCCTATGAATGTAACTTGAGCGATGATATCGATGCTGAGGTTAGCAGGAAACAGTGCACACCAGTATGGAATTTTAAAGGTTGATCCATTACCTTTCTAGCCTGTGCATGGTCATGGCTAGCGTTTTGTTCAGCTCCTCGATCATCCGGCACCCCGAAGGGTGAATGGGCAACGTGCTGGACCCAGAAGGATGGTGCTGGCTGTGGCTGCCGTACTGGAGTTGGTGCTGGTGAGCTGCTAACTGGGATGGCAGGACAGTGTGATGCTGCTGGGTCAAAGGCTGCTGGGAGCTCTTCTGCGTGGCATAGGATGAGAGAGAGAGGTCTGGCCCACCCAAAGGGGGCCCAAAAATCATGACTTTCTTTGGAGGTAGTGGAGGTGACAGTTTAACTGGCATACAAGGCAGTTTCACAGGAGCGCCAGGATCTGAAAAGAAGAAAGAGAGTACTGGTGTTAATTTTTATGTCAGTAAGATGGAGATGAGAGTATCTGCCAGGGTGAGCAGGTACTGAGGTTGCTACTCAACATGGGAGTGTGCACAGCTTCCCTGTTGTGACAGACAGCTCCTACTGTATGCTCAGCATGGTCTCCAGAAAAAACACTGGTGTTTTGCAGCACTCCTGAGTCCCACAAAAAACATCCCAGGGCTATGCATGCCCCTTAATAACACATTAAGCAATACTTAACAATGCTTGTGGCACACTTTAAAGCCCTAATCCTCCAAAATAGCCCTGTGAGGTAGATGCAACTTCTTCCACTCAACAGGCAGGAAAACAGGGGGAGAGCAATTAGGATGAGAGCAATTCAGTGTCTGAAGTTACAGGATGACTCACCACCATCAATGCCAGAGCAAAAGCTCAGGGATTTCTGATCCATCTCAGCCACTGCAGTGCAATTACTACAAGTCACACTTCTTACAGCTTTGTAATGTGCAAAACATCTGGTGTAAAAAATTACATTATAAGGCAGAAGAGAAATGAAATAAGGTTTGACTCCTAAACAGGACATGTTTGGAAAAAGGGAGGGTACACAAGGAGAAAAGTTAAAGGGCACTAGATTGTTAGGACTAATGTCTTCTTTTAGAGAAGTGGCAGGCATTTTCTCAGGACTCAAACACTGAATTCTACTTTTTAAACTCCAGCTAAAATGTTCACTGAAACCCATAGTTGATCAGCCAGGCAAAGACTTGCCTAACTTCAAAGACAAACCAGTGAGAGGTCCACAAGCAAACATCTCTTCCAGAACTTAACTGCAGAATGGAGACTTTTGGAGTTGCACTGTGAAATATTTGCAGAAGGGAAAAGAAGTAAAATGAAGGCTAGTAGTTGCCAAGACGGATGAAGGAAATGGTCACAACACATGCTAAGAGTGAAAGAGAGAGAGAAAATATATGCACTGTGAGCAATAACTCTGAGTTTGTATCTGGAGGAAGGCCAGGCTCTTTCCAGCCTGGAATACTGCACCTATGTGTCTCTGCAATGCAGCTCTGTGGGCAAGGCTTGCATGACCTTTGGTCTCTTTATGCTTCTGTCCACTCCTCTTGCTACAACATGGTAAGGGAATCGCAGGGCCAGAATCTTCTTTTGACCTGAAGAAGCTTGGGATTTAGATGCTGCTCTCCAAAGGTCATCACTATTCTGATAGCTATCAGATTCCTATAGTTCTTTACCAGACGGTTCTTTTTAGTTTAAACTATCCTTTCCCCCATTCCCTTCATTCTTTCCTTCTTCCTAGCCTGTTCTGAGTATTGCCTGTTCTTCTATCTGTATCTTATAGCCAGGGTACACAAGGCTGATATCAGGACTAGCAAGCAGTAACACATCTTGAAAATGATTACGGATTTGTTGGGGGTTGAGGGTGGGGGCGGGATTTACTCTTTCCCTTGGTAAAAGTTGAGAATTTTTCCCATTATCATGTTAAAAGAGCTAGCAGGATGGCTCTGGAGTTTTTAATTGCTCAAGAGAAAAGGAATCGGGTGGGGGGGCTGTCTGGCTGGCTGGTCACTGGGTTGCTTTGTCCTTCTGAGGGGACACTTGCTGGTCCCAAATGCGGAGGAGACAGGTTCTATTTTTCTTCTCTGCAGTTTGGATCTGCCCCTGCACTGCTACCACCTCCTGCTTCTGGGAACAGCGCTGAGCACCGGGACCCAGGAACGGTGAGCGGAGTTTTCCTTCACCCTTTCTCCCACCTGGGACACGGCTCTGCCACCTCACCTCGCCTCCCTGCTCCTGCCCATGCTCCCGCTGTTGCAGCTGTGAGGGGCCCACCCCGCTCTCACCAGAACCGTGTGGAGAAGAGTGTGACTGGAAAAAAGGACTGAGTTTTGTTCTGTTTTGTTGCTGATTTTTTTTTCATAGCTGATGTTGTTCTTGTTTGTCTTGTAGATATATCAGTAAAGAACTGTTATTCCTAAACCCATACTTTTTGCCTGAGACCCCCTTAATTTCCAAATTATAGTTAACTGGGAGGGAGGGGATTCTCACTCTCCATTTTAGAAAAAAAAGCTCCTGCCTGTTTCTGGCAATACCTGTCGCTTAAACCAGGACAGGATTATAAGGTAAAAAAAGACCATAAGCCAAGTTCAGATATGACTCGACTTATTTTAGTGCTAGTCACATCTTCCACAGCATCCACTTCGTATTAGTGGTTTTGCTACACTAGGAACAACACATTGACAGTGTAAGCCTTCCCACTCTCCAGAGTGTTTACAGGCTAACAACACAGAGGGATCTAAGGGAGTGCAAAGATAAATTACCATGTGCTGGTTTTGGTTTGAGGGAAGTGAATTTTCTTGACAGTGTCTGGTTTGGGGCTGTTTTGGATTTGTGCTGAACAAACCTTGAGTTGATAATATAGAGATGTTTTTGTTATTGCTGAGCAAGGCTTGCACAGAGCTAAGGACTTTTCTGCTTTTTAAACTGCAACACTGTTGAGGAAACCTGGGATGCATGAGAAGCTGGGAACACACAGAGCCAGGACAGGTGATCCCAAGTGACCAAAGGGAAATTCCAGGCTGTGTGGCATCATGGTCAGTATGTAAAGGTGGGGAGAAGAAGTAGGGAAGGGGGGAGATGTTTGGAGTGATGGTGTTTGTCTTCCCAAGCAGTCATTACCTGTGATGGGGGCCTGCCCTCCTAGAGACGGCTGAACACCTGCCTGCCCATGGGAAACAGTGAACAAATTCCTTGTTTCACTTGGCTTATGTGCATGGCTTTTACTTTTCCTATTGAAGTGTGTTTATCTCAACCCATTTGTTTTCTCACTTTTACCCTTCCAATTCTCTCCCTGATCCCGCTGGTGGGGAGTGAGTGAGTGGCTAAGTGGAGCTTGGCTCTGGCTGGGGTTACACCATGATGTAGGGATACAGAGAAAAAGTGGCCTTTCCACATTGCAGAGTGGAAGAGCTATAGAGAGCAGAATCCAAGCCTTTTGCCTTTCAATGTAATATTAAATCCACTTAACTGTTGTCTCCTGCAAGCAAAAATTCTTCTGATTGCTCTACTGAGGCTGAAACTTAACTCACGGGTTTGCCAAAGCATCAAAAAAAACCCCAAAAACCAAAACAAAAACTCCACATTCAGGATTTTCTATTCAAACATACAAAGGTCTTCAAGTTACCTTGTTTTTCTTACAAACGTTATTTGCATACATTTCCTCTGTGCATCCTCCATAAAAGAACACATTCTTCAGTAAAAGGTAAATAACAGAAAGAGTAAAGAGTAAATTCTATAGAGCCCTGAGAATAAAGCTTCTATGGGGTTTGTAGTAAAGATATTTTTTTCCACACATTTATGCTTCAGGTAGTTTTATTTCTAGAGCTTGTCCTGAATTACAAAGACTACACTGAGATCTGTACTTCCATTTTGACAAATACAGCTTGGTTTAAGATCCTTTTCTGCAGTATGTCAAAGTCTTCATTTGACAGTGCCTGTGTTTGGATGCCCCATTGCTCTATGGCAGCCAACCTTAATGGTGAATTCAAAGAGATCCCAACTGCAGGCATCTCTTGCTTTTGACAAAAGAATAACTAAAAGTATCATCTGGGTTTTCTGCCTTTTGTGACCCTAAAGATCAGAGCAACATTGTATGTTGGAAGTGAGCATGACATATAACTCAGGCATAAAGCAAACAGGAATCCTTCCTTCTTTATTCTAAATACAACAAAAATTTCTATTCTCATGCAAGTATTCATGAAGCAGAGTTGTGGCACAGGCACTGCTGCTCTGGAATTTCACAGGAGAACAAGTCTAGCTTAGTTATCCTGAGTAGCCACATATTCATCCCATCATGAATCAGACGTGCATACTCTGGTTTTTACTCTGCACAACAAAGATATGGACCTTTAGTTTCTACTTACATTTAAACAAATGCTTCACATCAATTTGTTTTCAGTGGTACCAGTGCTGGGTGACTCCACTGGACATCTGCCAAAAATCTTGCCCATTATTTTTAATATCCTCATTCAGACTGACTGTGTTACACCCAAGTTCATGTGCGAATATGGTCCTAATACCAAAACAGACCCTTGGAAATGGATCAGAGGCATTAAGTCTACTTCTCTGCCTTTCACATTCAGGAGAATTCTTTGTTTAAATAAAATGGTTAAAAGGAGAATGACTGGGAATGAATGGGAATGGGAAAAGAGTTTGATCCTTTTGCTGGGAAATGTAACTGCGTATCTTCACTGACACCAGTAATGGAGACCTTGGTACTGCAAGTTTTAATGTGTGGTCTGATCAGTGACTATGCTGAGCAAGTGCTGCCTTGCCCAAATTTATGGGCTCTAGGCATGCTGTTGGAAACTGTGTTACCATTAGCTAGAGTAAAGGATAGAACAACTTCTCCCTGCATGTAAGAGTGAGGTAACCGAGTTTTACAGTTCTTCCCTCTGTTTTAATTTCACAATGTACATGATTTATGAACCAGGGGTAGTAACAATTATTGTCTCCAGCATGGAATATACATCAGACACGGGCATCTGTAGATGAGTAAGAAGGGGACAGGGGAAATAAGAACAAGGAATCTATGATAAGTATCTTCTCAGCAAAACACTGCGAGAGGCTTAAATCATTGCACAAAGCACTTGTAACCAAAAAGAAGCAAGCTGTGTGAAGCCAGGTGTGCAAGTCTGATTAATCTCTTCTGGCTGAGGTTTTTAATGCTCAAGAGAATAATAAGCAATTTTGCAAGACGTTGGTTCCCAGTGGGGGTGTGACCACTCGGCACTGTGTAATAGCTTGTACACCAGAATTGATGAAAAAGATGTTAAGACATCGACCTCTCCACTCTTGATGACAATCAATTACTTAAAAGACAATTGTGGATGCCACAATATTTGCTACATGTCAGACATATGACAAGCAGGCCACCCCTTACCCTTTCCATACAGATAATTTTGCTAACATCTATAATTACTGTATTTGTTTTGGTGTTTTCATGAGATAAATATATGTTCACTTGTTGCACAGATTTGGTACTATATGGTTCTTCTGAAGTGTTAGTGGTACACTAGAGCTGTGCACCATGGGACACCAAGTCTGATGCTTCTTAGTCACTGAACATGGCTGGAGAATCAGTCAGCACACATTGAAGATACAGCTGCTGCAACTGGAGTGCTAGGAACTTCTGGATGTATGGCAGCAAAGGTTGCTGCAGCACAGGTCGTAGAAAGACTCATTAAAATCTTCAAATCCTGCCCCAGCTCAACTACTGCATGGAGAAAGAGGACATACTGGGGATCCTGGGCTTCTGGCAGAGCTGGCTATGGTTGCTTTGCTGCCAGTGGCACAAATGCTCTTTTTTGACTTCTTGCCAAATGTAAGCCAGAGTTGTACCCTGGCAGCAAGGAAGGACAACAGACTCCCGGGTAGTAGAAGAAGAAACACAGTCGGGAGATCAGAGGATTCTTGTATTGATTGAAGGATCCCCTTCTATTCACCTGTCCTTAGACTGTACCTAGACTACTGTGCAAGCTTAGTAGGACACATATCAAAAAAACAGAATGAGTCAAGCACAGGGTTGCTGCAGCTGCTGAGGGCTAGAGCACCTGATGAGCTGAGGTACTGAGGTGTGTTCAGCTTGGAGAAAAGACAGCTTGTGGGGAGATCACTTAAGAGCAGCCACCCAGTACCTACAAACCAGGTTATCAGTAAGATGATATTTTTCAGTGGTTTGTGGTAGAAGGAGGAAAGGCAGTGGGCAAAAGCAAAACAGAAGAGGTTCAGGACTGGATTATAAGGAAAGTATCTTCCATGCCATGAGAAGAGGCAGCTAGTGGAGCACGTTTATCCAGGCAAGTTGTACAGCTGGCACCCTCTGAAGTTTACAAGATCCACCTAGTCAAAGGTCTGAGCAACCTAGTCTGATCCCATACTTGGCTCTGCTTTGAGCAGGAGGTCAGATTAAAGACCTGCTGAGGTTCTTTCTCACCTGAATGACCTTATACTGTAACCTTTCTGTACTATATGCAACTACAAGTAATGCAGCTTGTCATAAATCTAATGAGATATTCTTTAAATTCCTTTCAAGTAATTAATTCTGTAAAATAATGTGCAAAAAACCCCCAAAACCAACAAACAGTGCAAAAACCAGTGTGGCCTGTTGGGGGAGCTCCATAGGATGATGTATGTGATGCTTGCTTGCAACATTTGGACAAGTAGCTTTTGCTTTTTCAGGTCTTCTCTCCTGTAATCACTTGTGCCTAAATGGTTAGAGTCTCTTTTCTTGTTTCAATGAGTTTTTCAGTAGATCCATAAAGACAAGTTAAAAACTGTTCTTAAAGATATACCATGCATCTCCTGCTGACTACAGCCAGATCTGCAGCTGTGTCCTCAGTGGAAGATTTGAATCAGAAATTCTTTGCTGTTCTTCTGTACCACACATGCATCCAAGATTAAGGTTGAGTTTGGATAACAAAAGCAAGATATGATTAGTTCTAAATGTTGGAAAGTATAGTTTTGCATGAATTCCTGTGCAGGACCTTGAAGAGGGCTTCAAAGATGAGAAGATTCCTTGATGCCTGTATGCGATAAGTACTCCTCTCCAGGAAGCAGCACAGAGAGGAATTATAGAGAGAGAAACTGCACCAGGGTCCAGTTTCCATGAGAACCCAGTGAAGGAGAAACTGCTTTTGCTGTGCTGCTTCTCCCTTGACACACAGTGAGAGAACTGTCCATTGTCCCCACGTGAAAGTAAGCTCTCTTTATGAATGCAGCTTGCCAGAGTAGGCAGCTGGAGGTAACATCACAGTGGAGGAAGTGTCTGGATTATGTCCTGGGCTCATCTACAGAGGAGTCTTTCGATACATGACTACCACATTAAAAAATACTGCAGAGTATTTATTGGATAAATTGTAGTTGCAAAAACTTTCATGAAGCTGTCATTAACACCCAGCAGTGTGGCAAGGCAGCAGGACCCCAGGCATTTATGTTCTCAAACCTGATTCTTGTCTTGTCAGAAGCAACTTTTGAGGACTTTTGACATTTCCTACCCTGCTAAATGTTTACCTCTAATTATAAATTAGTTTTGACTCTACACAGACATAACTAGAAAGCCCAGTATCAGAACTAAAAGTGTGCATGTGTCTTTTAAAAACCTTGAATGAAGAAACAAAAGAATGAAAAAGCTTAAATGGAATAGATAAGTGGCCAGATATAACCAAAGCTATGCCTTATTCTAATATTTGGTTAAATTTTGGCTCAAACAGACTCAGTTGCTCCTGAGATCCCATCTTAGTGGCACATATTTTGTTCTCTGGTGTTCTAGGAGCTTTATGGGTTACTGGTGATTCAGTTGGAAAATATCTAATCAATTTCAGAAAACATTATCTGTGCTGGAGAAAATTAACAGCTTAATGAATCAAGATCAAAGGGAACTTTACAACACTGGGGTCTATCAAATCAGACATGCCTAGTCTTCCTGTCACTTGGCCATTAAAGATTTTATTATAAGTTGGGGACTTGAACACCTGCACCCCAATTAAATTTGGTCCCAGGTGATTATTTCAAGTCTTCCTAAATTTTCAGTGAAGGAAGCTAGAAGTGACCTAAATGCCTGGGTTCTGCATGTGAATATCAGAGAAATAAAACAATGAAAGAAATTCTCTCTGGTAGTAGAATGTAGAAAGTAGTATTAGGCAATATGAACATTGTCTAAAACTAATCAGTCTAATGCTAATCATGTTTGAAAACCAGTAGAAGGCTCACCAGGAGGTGAATAGCCAACAGGACATGCAGAGCAGTGAAAACATGGTATCGAAACAGTCAAGGCTCATGTTTTTCTCCTAGAGTTGCCTGTCTTTTAGGGCTACATGGGCACTTCCACATCTAGTGCTGTGACAGGGATGTTCCCTGTGGAGGCAGCACCCTCAAGATCACAGGACATGGTGCAAGGAAAAGCATGGAGCATCTTCTGCAGTAGTGCTGGCACCACTCCCAGTGGCTGCCCTGCAGTATGCTCTTGGCTCTGGCACTGTTTCTATACTGCCCCTTCCCTACAGAGCCTCAGCCTTAAGAAGAAGCGTGCCAAGGCTGTGTGATTTATATTTGCTAGAGGCAATTCTCTCTTCCTTCCACCTTTAAAATGAATTTATTTTTTTTTCTTTTCATTCTCTACAAAATTAAATGTGCTCTTATGTATTTATTTAGGGCTGTTCTTTTATGTGTATTTCTTATCAATTGAAAGGTCAATCTTTGTCTTGGCACAGGTGGATAGATATTTGAGATGGTTCAAAATGCTTTCAGAGGAAAGGAATGTTTCTTTTCCATTTCTAAAACCTGTAATAAGTTCTTTGTCAGGCCCTGCAAGTCAGTCTGCATACCTTTTTGAAGAACTTTGGAATATTTTCACAGTAAGAGGTGGTCTGACTTTTTTTCCCCTCAAGGTTTTTATTTAAAATATTTTTCCTTTTTTTTGCCTCTAATCATGTCTGCAGTCATTTTTTAATATATGTTTGTATAAAACATGTTTCTATTAAATATATACACTTATATACACATACACATATATATTATTTAGACAGAAGTTGAGCTGCTTCTGCATTTTCACATGTGTACCTGAACCCTTCACAGAATCACATCTCCTCTCATAGTCTCTTGAACAGACCTACCAGACCATTAAACCTCTGTCACTCTACACTAGCCCTGCCTGGTATGTCTTAATTTGTCTGTCAACCTTTTAAAAAATCCTTCAGTAGAAAAATGTGTATGCAGCAAGAACTGAAAAGTTTTCATTTTGAATGCCAGAATTCAGATTTTCCTTGTTTTCTTACTTACAAGCTGAGGGTGTCTCTGTAGTAATTAGAAAAAGAATAGCATTAATTCTGCTTCTCACTGAGAAGGATGCTTCATTAGGATTGATTACTCATTTCCAAAGATTGTACATGGCTAATATAATTACCACTGGAGAGCACAAGGCACTGAACAACACGTATATCCTTTGGACCACCAAAGTAAATGGACCTTTAAGAACAAGCTGAATACTTTAATTTATAAGGAATGTATAAATGAGGGTTTCAGTTCCAGAAGGAATACTGTCAGTTAAATGATGGCTCTATGGCTAAATTTGAATCTCTGTTCCTTGACCCTGAAGGTTCTCTATATGCATGTACAAGAGTCTATCTACACACACATACAAGACTTTATGTAGGACTAGATGAGACATCCCTGAAGGCCATCACAAAGTAAAAGAAGTCACAGTTCTGTTTCACTTTCATTGGAAAGTCATCACCATCAAGCAAGTTATTTATGCTGATAATTTGAGTCTGATTCTACTTCACACAAAATTTGCAGCTGCAGAAAAAACAAAACTACTCCAGAAGTCCTCATCCTTTGATTCTTCTGCTGTCTCTTACAAAAGAATGGCTTATGAATCAAGGACATTTAGTACCTGAGTTTTTTTCCTATCCTATTCCTATATTTTTATTTCTTCCATGTTGGCCTAATTTCTGAAAAACTTTTTGTAATTGGGACAGAGTTTAATGGGAGATCATAGGAAGCTGGTTTTGTCCTTAGGTGAAGCCATGAATACTGCTACCTGGCCTTGCAGGCTGCAGGACTGCCCATTCACTTTGCAGCAAAAGGCAAAATATCAACCATTATGCGCAGATCTTGGCAGGTTAGAAAGTAAGAGGTTTCACATAAAATGTACAAAACTATACAGGACAAAAAAGTGTGGTCATCCAAACAGAAACATGAAAAGACTACGTAGAGATGAGAGAAAACCAGAACATGTTCTTTCCTAATGAGCTCTTTCCTGATATAGATCTTAAACCTGAATGAAATGGGTATTAACTGTCTGGGGAAAAAAAAATCTACAATATATAAATGTGGGCAGAGTATTTCTCACATCAGTTCTGAAAATACCAGGGCAGGATTAACACAAGATCAACCCAGGGGGAAGACTGGTAGCTGCCCCTCTACAAAGATGAACCACACCTCATATTCAACTCAGGATTTTGAGGTGCTGCCTCCTGTGCAGCGCTGCAATTATGAGCAGACTGTTCAAAAGGTGCAGGCAAGCATTTAGGGAATCTATTTTGGTGTGCATAAATATAGCCATCCTTTGCTTCAGCAGTCAAAATGAGAGACTGGGAGCAGGAGACATAGCTACCCTCCTTCCACATCCACCTAGAACTTTGAATCCCAAAGAGTTTGGACACCTGTGAAAACATGTGAAACACAAAACAGAGCCTGTGTTGTTTACTGTTGCTATCTTCCATGCAGTGAGAGCTAAAGTGCAGCATAAAGCACAAGACATAAAAATCCTGGTCATTGGGAATTGAAGTTGGACTCACCAGTGGGAGGGGGAGTAGTCATAGCAGAGGTGAAAAGGGGGAACAGTTTGGCAGACAGTGTAAGCACTGGGGCAAAATGGCAGGAAGTCAAAGGACAGAATTACGTGTGTAAGGATCAGAGGGCAAGTAAAAGACAAAAGTATGGAAAGACACAGGGTGTGTGAAGGAGGACCTGCCCGCATGGCAGTTAAGGGGACATGCAACAAACGGCAGAAGGAGAAATCAAAACTCTCCCTTTCCCCTCAACTCTCACGCCTTTCCTCATTAAGGGCATTTAAAGATATCCTAATATTTTTCTGATACTTCCTTTCCCATCAAAGCACATCCTGCAATTTCAGTGGTGATGGTAAGTCTTGATGAATGAAAGTGAGGAAGGTTAGGAAATGCCACAGCAGTCTTAGGCAATTACATCTGAGAGGGGAAGTGCCCCTGGAGCAACCCTGATGAAGGTGCAGTCTGCAGATTTTGTGATCCCTGCCCTAGGTACAGCACATACATCACCAGCACACACAACTACTGCAAACAGCGTTACAGAAGGAGGAAGAACACTGAGAACCTTGCTACAAAGGCAGCTTTTCCTAGAAGGGAAATGATGGGGCTAAGGGTCCAGGGGTACCTACTTACCAGTTAAGTGGCTGGCAATCCTGGCAATAGGTTTAGGAGGCAGGGCAGGGGGCTGTTTGAGGAGGGACAACTGTTTCACTGGGGTGTCCTCATGGTCTCCAGGGAAAGCAGCAGATTTTTTGGGGGGAAGTAGCAGGACTGGCTTAGCTGTAGGATCTTGGGACAGGAGGACGCCGGATTCATTGGATGTGGGGCTCTCTTCAGACACTGGAGGACACAACCACAGTCATAGACGCAACAACGTTATGAGCAAAGCAGCAGCAGATACAGCCAAAGTCAGACAAGAAAAGCAGCACAACAATGCAGATTAGGAATGACTCATAGATTTCACTCAAACATCGTATAACGTAGAAAGGAGGAAAGAAGGAAAGAAAGGAAGCAAAAGAGAAGAAGTAACACATATCCACACAACAGTCAGATTTCCCATTATTTCTGACAGAGGCCAGCTCCCCCATTCAGGCTGGGATGTACACCCACATCTGGAACACAAATCAAGTATTATAATGTCACATCTCTTGATGGTCTGTCACCACAGCTTGCCTAGGACCAGATATGTTAGCAGGTGGTCTGTAAAAGTACCCTGTTAAAAGAAAAACATACCTCATGGGGCCTGCTCTCTTTTGAAAAGGCTGCACAGCTGTGCAAGATCATGGATGACAACTTCTACTGCTCACTTTTCCTCACCTGACCTTTGTCCACAACTCTCAGCAGAAAGAGGAGATCACCTAGATGCAGAGCATTGCTGTGTCTCTGCACAGGCTGGGGAAGAAGAGCAGCCAGCCTCACCCAGGGTAGGGCAGCTGACTCTGTTAGTTACTGACAGATGTGTGGTGTGAACATCACACAGCACCACATGGCAGGTAGAGGGCATGATGTTGTACCCCCAGGTTCAAACATGTTGTAAGCTCTCTGCTCTAGAGCTCACACCTGAGATGTAGACAGAGAGCTGGAAACCTACTTTTACATGTTCACAAAGTGCAGGGGTTTTGCCTTACTCCAAGAGAGGTTACTTGCATTGAAGTAGAGGTTACTTCTACATCATGTCAGTCAAATTTTCTCGTGGAGCATTCAGTGACAATCTCCACATTGTCAACTCTTTCTACACCAGAAGACCTTCATTTTGACAAGGATTTCTCAAGGCTAAACACCAAATGTTAGAAGTCAAAAAATTGTTTCAAACAGCTTAGAGTACCTAGACCATAATATAAACAAGATGTTACCTGTCCCATCCATGATCTCTGTGGTTGGGAGAACCTCATATGAGCAGGGTTCCACAGATGCTGGGACTGACTCCAGTTCTGCTAGGGCTGGCAGGGACACCTGGCTGGAGCTCAGCCCGGAGCCTAGAGGCTGCCCATTCTCCAAAGCTCCTTCTTCATTTGTTATGGAAAGTTCCCCATCTGTTCATAGTTGGAGGAAAGAAGAGACATAAATAAGATGTAGGCAGAATTTAAAATTAAATCTATCTGTATTAGATTGTTTTCAAATGAGGAACCTAGACGGAGATCTTCTATGTACACTGGGTTTACATGGAAAGGCTTTGATAGCAGGGGGACTACAGGGGTGACTTCCGTGGGAAGCTGCCAGAAGTTTTCCCCATGTCTGATGGCACCAGTTCCAAGTTACACCCATCGCTGGCCAAGGCTGAGCCTATCAGTGATGGTGGTAGCACCTCTGGGGTAACATATAATTTATGTCAAATATCTGTATTGATCTGTTGTTCTACCCTGGAATGGTTATTATGAAGTGTTGTCTAAGTTGGTTGATTCCTGACCATCCTTAACCCACGTGGACATGAAGTCTCATCCAATGCAAAAAAAAATCTCTTTCCCTCTCTCTGTTGAATCTGGGAAGTCAGCAATGATAGTAGCCTGGACCTAAAAAAATATGAATACATACTGTATATATTATTTTAATGTTAATAACAAGAATTATTATCTTTCCTTACACCAACTTGTATGCAATAAAGGACACAAGCAAAATTAGAGGGGTATGTCCCTATTTTTCATACAAATAACCACATTTTATGTAAGGAAGGCAATAATTTTTATAGTTGTGTGATGTAAGGTCTTGATACTGGGATATATCAGATTCCATTTAGAAAGCCTGTTTTTATAGTTTCTAATAATATCTCCTCTATCTGAGCAAAATTTCTGTGACAGCAGCTGGCATTTTCTTTCCTATCAAACACCACTTCACTTTAGAAATAATAAAGAGCGGAAGAAAGGATTCATATTATTCTCTACAGTGTCAACCTGCATGATTTTTATCTCCAAACTTGTTAAGCACAGCACTCTGGTACCTAGAGGCAATGACTACATGGACATCACAATGAGAGTTTTATAAACCGAAGTGTTCAGCCCCTATGGTTACAAATGGAAGCTTGAAAATATAACTGAAATGTGACCTGTGAAACTAAAACCAGCAGGCAAATATGGTTTTACTAAGCATTTAAATTATTTAAAAAATGAAACTCAAGATTTCAGAATATGCTTTTGGATTTTTGGGCATCTCTGATTAGCTGTATTACTGCTCAGTGTACCGAGTGAAGATGTACATCAATCGAGTTCCCCTCATAGGCTAACATGTACAAACCACTTTAGAAAACAATACTGAAATACTGGTGCTAGTACACAGCAATTAACAAATATGAAATTACATTACCTGATAACTATGCAGAATTATGTTTCTTCCATTTAAAGCTTCTCTACCATGAGTGAAGATGGTCTCCTGTTTATTTTGGAATTATTATAAATACCAAGGTCTTGACTTTCTTGGTTTTGTTGGAGGGTTTTTGGAGAGAGAGCTATTATGGTAATGCAGTCACATTATACCAAACTGAAACCTGACCCAAGGCTTTGAGAGATCAACTGAGCTGGCTAAAAGGTGGCAACATGAATTAAAGCTAAAGGCTTCAGCCAAGTGTTCGCAGCACAGGCCCCTTTCTAACTGCTGTGGCCATTCTACACAAAGCTGTTTGCTTCCCTAGGCAGCACAAATCAAAAATTAATTTGGACAGTATTTAAGCTGAACATTTTTTGACTTAGCTGTTTGGGTAGAAATGCTATGTATTCTGTGCTGCATCTGTGTCCCTTTCATAAAGACGCACACGCTTACACGTGTTTGGGATAAGGACCGATGTTCTCTCAGTTACCTGAGCATAACTTTTTCTTATGTAGAGCATCTGCTTCTTGAAGGAAAGGCAGTGATTGTGCCCAGCAATATATTTATTAATTCAGTGCAATAATTCACACTATATTTGACTGTAACTAAGAGAAAAGTATGCATGACAAACCCACTATCATTTGCTTGTTGGAGGGATGACTACACATTTTTCATGAAGTGAGATGTCTATTGTAATATGCTGAGCATCTTGAAATCCTACTGTCTTAAGTGTACCATGTGCTTCTCAAGTTTATATTAGCATGATTTAAAAAAAACAGCATTTGAATGACCCATGAAGACTTACGATTGCAAAAAATGTAAAACGTAAGTTAAAATTTTGGCTTTTACCTTTTGTCATAATACTAAGCACGGCAGCTTTCTGTACTGACAGCGTAATCTTTTTAAATCTTACATCTGAATAACTTTATTCTTGATTTAGAGTCTAAAGTTTGTCCATGGATTTGAATGAAACCGTCAGATGTGGCGCAGAATCGTGACTGAAATATGCACCCTAAATCAGGTATTGCTTGAAGAAGAGCTACATGGGGAGTTGCTCAAGTACAGCAAACAGATCAAAGATGCGGAAAAATAATTTGTAGAGGAAAGAGTATCTTAGTGTGAATTAATCCTGCATCAGTGATATGCTTGACAACCAGATATAAAAGGCAAATTGCTTATCATTTTCAAAGTATTAAAGCTATTCCAGTTGGCTGACATACAAATGAAAAGAATCCTGGTAATACAATTATTACATATACATGGATGAACCTATCTGTTTTCAGGAACTGACTTTGAGTTTAAAGTTAATTTTGCACAGTGATAACATATGTAATCTTTTGTTCTCAGACTTGCTAAATTCTTTGCTGTTTTCACAGAATCTGGTGCTACTTAGTGGAGAATGACTTCCCCTAAGTCCATGAGCTTTAATAACATCAGCTGAGTGTGAAACTGGACAGGTCCATGAGGGAGTAGCTTGACCTCTGCAGCAAGAGAGCACATGAAGGCTATGGAAGTCAAAATGGACAATTTGAAATCCTGGGTTAATTTTTGGATTGGGTTGTCTCCTTTAGTACTTGTCCCCTCCAAGCAAGAAATTCTTGATGGCAAAGACTAGGAAGGGCAGAGTAAAGTTCATTGTCATTCTCTGCCATTACCCTAAAGGTGGGGAATGGAAAATTGAGTGTTCCTGCATGTAGTCAAGACCTGCCCCTGGAACTGCTTCCTAGCCTTGGTAGCTACCTTAGCACAGTAGCTGGGATCCTCCACAACTTCAGTCCCTAATCAGACCCCTGATTTTGTGGGATCCCATGGAGCTTGAGACAGGCTGCTTCTGGAGGAGTGCAAAACTTTACCATTTCACTGCAGCACAACTGGCTCTCCAGTGGCTGCCATGCCTTCCTCCTTGCTGCATTACCAAAGCCCCTTCTTCAAGTTTGTCCTCACATACTGTCACAAAAATCTGCTTTAGTGCGTAAGTGCAACATGTCCAAATCCTGTCAGGACTTAGGTCACCTGAAATTTAAGTCTAAATGCATCATGTTAATTAGATAGAGCATATTAAAATACAAGAATATAAAAGATGAAGACTGCCCATGTTTTCTTGAAAAACGATTGCACCATTGCCTTTGGGGTAAGTAATTTGTACATGCTCATATTCAGGAATTTCTCACTACAGGCAATCTCATCTGCATTCAGAAAGAAGAAGAGGTATCAAAATAGTACAAGTAGATTTAGTTCTTTGACCAGCAGAATTGAAACAGCAAGCAATTCCAATGACAGATGTTTTTGGGATGGCTACACCTTCATGTGAAAATCAAGGTCTGTACCTATATGTAGGAGCAATGGCATAGCAAAAATACGAGTTCTTCTAAATGTTGAGGTGTGTTCTGTGATGCAGGTGGAAGGGGTATTTTCAACCTCTCAGCACTATCTGCCCACAAACTATTAGGATAGCAGGAGCTTCATCAGTTACTTATTTAACTTACTATTATCCAAAAGTACAGAGTATTTGAAAAAACTATAATCTTTGCCTACATTTTCAGAATACTCAAGTCATAGAGCCCTGGAAATGAAAGACAACAGAAACTGATTCTGTCATGAGTTTGGCCCTCAACAAGGAAAGAGCTCTCTGCAGTACAGTCAGGGGCAGATTCACATGACTAATTTAAGTGTAGGATTCACTGAAATGATAACAGCATTTCTTGTTTTCCAAATATAGCAGTTGGACTGCAGTGGCTCTCCTATGTGTGAGTACTGTGACTTACTGCACATTTTCACCTGCTGGGTGACACAAAGTTCTCTGAAAAGCCAGCAAATCTTGAAGCAAACAGGTCAGAGCATTACTTTAAACAGCAGGGCGACAAACCAGCGAATTACACTTTTCTTCAACATAGAAGATATGACAAAACCAACACCAAGCACAAGGCAAAAATTCATGTTCTTGGGTCAGTCTGCTTGCACTGCTTTCTTTCACTGGTATAGGTTTTTAAAGAAAGAAAAAGCCAAAATTACTCACAGGCCACCTTTGCCCACCTCTTAGGAGAGGGAGACAAAGATTTACACCTACTGTCTGCAATATGCCTCTTGGCATGGAAGGTGCTGCCACAATCAAACAAAAAATTCTGCTAAGAAATGCTAAGTCTGTTGTTTTCTTGAAGGATTAGAGGTTAGCTAAGAGGAATTACAAAGAAAATGTTACTTCCACTCAAGGAAGTACAGTAATTTCACACTGATAAGCCTCATCTATTTCACTGAAGAATCAAGCCAATCCCGGAAGTGCGGCTGATCACCAGGTGGGGCTTATTTATGGACAAATTCCATGGTCTTCCTGGCTACCCAGAAGTGCGGCTTATAACCAGGTGCAGCTTATGAGTGTGACATTACTGTAACTAGAATTACTAACTAGAAATTAGATACTATTAGAAAACTAGATACTAGAAACTATTAGAAAATAGAATAGATAATACTACTAGAATTAGTAAATCCATTACTAGAATTACTCTCAGATTTTTATACCACTGAAGGAAATAATGCTCTGGCTCTCCACATCTTGCCTTGTTCATATCCTTATATCATCATAGCTGTTTGAGTACTGCTGCTATTCTTGTGTATTGCCACTTTTTTCTCTGCCCTACCTCTTTATTTTCATATCAGCTTTGTAAAGGCAAAAAATTACTATAAGAAGGAATTAATTTCTCTCTTTCAAATACATCCAGACAATTTAGAATCTGCTTCACAAGATGACACAGGAGTTTACAAACAACATCATTATTTGATCAATAGAAAAAACTGTTGTGCTTTGGTAGCAATACAAGGGGAATCTCCCCAAGTTTCAACATGGAAGGTGGAGTCAGACTTCACAGAAAAGATTTTTCCCGGGGAGGCCTTTAGGTTTATGTAGGGATGGTTCAGAGGGGGGGTACATGTGGGATGTGAGGCAGGGATGAAGGAGGTTACAGCTGGGACAGAGGTGTGACTGAAGGCTGCCTTCTGAGCTGGCTGAGGCACTCGTTACTTGGTGTGACAGCCTGGACCATGCCTTACTGGCTGCGGGTCCGATCTAAGCCACATTATAAAACAAAACAACAACAACAACACAAAGCAGTGAGAAGGGCAAACGTATTGACTGGAGTTGTTTTTAAGTCTGAAGTTGCATCTAGGATGATTTCTAAGCCAGCAGGTCATAGTGAGAGCACACTACAACACACAACTGCAAAATTTAATGATTAGCACATTTCTCCTGTTGCTTGTTTTTAACTGAAAAAAAAGAGCAGCCTGGGTGAGTAAAATTAAATTCCTAATAAGCTAGAGTAAAAAGTAGGTAGCAGACTTAAGTGCTCCTGAATTGATCAAATAGGCTATACTTCTAATATCTGTGAAACTTTCTAACTTCTATTGATTTCTACCAGATTTTGTACTGCTATTGTCAAAAGCTTTTAGACTTCAAACTAATGAGGCTTTACAGCATAAGCATAAGTTCTACTGAGATTAAGAAGTAACTTTATTATGTCTTTATATAATATGTTGAATTAATTCCCTTAGTTATTGACAAGGGAAGCAACAAAACAAATAAAAGATGCACTCAAAGACTGACATAAATGTAACATGTCAACTATGTATTGTGTTACCAGTGTTAAACAATGATGTTTGTAAAACAATGGCATTTTGCATAAACAAGACATTACAAACTCAACAAATTAATTAGCCTGAACAAGGAATTATTATCTCTTCTGAGCTGTTTCAAGGGAAAGTACATTGTTCTGTGCTCATCAGGATCCGAAACCTTTAAATGTTTCCCTTTTCCACCACAGTTATCCCAAAGTGACTCAACCAGACAATGGCAACACACAGAGGCACGAACCCACTACATTTCTCCACACTCTGGATGCTTTGCTCTTTTGCAGTCAGTGACTACTGCCTACTTTGTAATTTTTGTTTCTACTGCTTTACATTTCTGATTAGTTTTCACTTTTGTTTGCTAAGTAACTATCACACGTATCCAACAGAGAGGGACAGACCACAGCAAAGTCAAGGGAAGTGTTTAGAGATCTTATTTTGCACAGTCTTGCAATTCAGAAATTCTAATCCTGGTTCCTAGTGTTAAAATTATGTAATATCTGGCCATAAAACTATATGGGATGTCAATTTACTGTTGTGAAAAGATGAACACTTACCTTTATCAAAAATTTCTTTCAGCACTCCTCGTTTTATAAGCTCCTCTCTGCTTTGTCTCATTGACATTTTTCTTTCCAAAGCTGTAAGCAAAAGATAAGGGTCAATACAGACAGAAAAGAAAGGAAATTGTTGTTTTAAAAGGCTCTATGCCTTTTAAAGCCATTTAAAAAATGCTCTTTTTCCTCTTCAAGGCAGTGGCAGTTTAGCACCTTGAAATAAAGGCTACTGGTAGTCCAGAGAATCTGTCCGCTACTGTAGTGTGGCTGCTTTGACAGAAATGGCAGTAGACTGATTCATTTGAGGGCATGTCTGCTTGATTTGACACATAAGCCAATTTTTTGTGGAGAATTAGAGACAGCAAAAGGAGAAAAAGGAAATTAGTGCAGAAGCTGGAGAGGGAAGGATATGAAAGAAGGCAACACAAAGGCTCAAACCAAGGAAAGATGTGGCCCCAGAAAATGGCCACAGACTGTGTCCAGGCTGTGGAAGAGAACAAAAGCCAAGGCTTCTTTGCCACTTGTTCCGCTGAGGCAGATCAAGGTGTTTGGGAGAGGGCAAAAAATGAGCTGTTTAATAGAGCCTTATCTTCCTTGGACGGGTGCTTTCCCTAAAGGAGGGAAACTCAAAGAAGGAAACTGCAATTTACACCAGCTGAACAGCTTGAGTTCTGTATTGGCTGCTTGGTGACCATGATCACTGAGGCAGCAAAACGACAGACAGAAAATACATGTTTCTTTAGTGCAGTAGTAATTAAAACAATGTCCAATTAACCAAAATGCCACAAAGGACACGCATGCAGGCAAAGAGCTGAAAACCAGCAAGCCAGGGGCTCAAGGAGTGATGGCAAGGAGTGGCTGTGACTGAACCCGCTCTGTGAGAAACAAGTCTCTGCCTGCCAAAAAAGAGGCAGAGGCAAATGGCTCCTGCCATATGCTCCTCTGTCAGACCCAGCACTGATGCACACACACAAATGAACTGGGACTTAGCATCCTCAGCCTGCCCAAGGCAGATTTAAAGCAAAAGAGGCTTGGAAACCCTCTCTCCTCCCCTGGAAAAGGAGGGTGCAGCCTCTCTGTGCATTAACTGTTCCCTCAGGGACACATATATCTCATGAATTAGCTATGCTTATATGGCACACTGTGCTCATTGCAACTTATTTGCTGCCAGACACTTAGGGCTCAGTATGAACAAGGCCAGCTCTGCTTCACTCTTCTCACAGGATAAATACAGGCTTCCCTGTTTCCAAAATCAGTTTTGAACATGTATTCTTTGGGACAAAGATGACCAGTGTGTACAGTCAGAATCTGGTTAAAAACTCTACTCCCCCCAGGGAGAGACACACTCTCTGAACTTCAGCGTGGATCAGAATTCAAGGCAGGTACCTTTGCTGAAGCACAAGACCCCATACCCATTAACCAGCCACATGGTGCAGTTGGATTTTGGAGGTTGTTAGTGTAAAAGCCACAGCATTTCCCAGAGTGCCTTAAACCTGTTTGAAGAAGCACTCAACTGACTTGCAATGAAACACTGATTTCTAAGTTTCTAACACACTTTTGAAAATAAAGGCCCAACAATAAAACTCTGGAGTCACACTGCAGACTGCTCCCCAAGCTCCCTTTTCCCTGTGCTGAAAGGGTCTTGTTCTGGTACAGCATTTAAAGCTTCTTCCTCTTCCTCCTTAAGAATAGCTGCTCTCAGCTGCTGCCAGGAAAAGCCAGAACAAGCCGCAGCTAATTCCTGAGCCTTCTCCCACCAAAAAAATTGTTAAAACTCTGACTGAGCTTAAAGAGCAATTTAGTGGCACCCAGCACCTTTTCTAATAGGTCTCAAAAAGTGTAATTTCCTTTTAGAGTAAGCAGCAGACTGAATTTGCTCTTCAACGGGACACCAAGCTGGGTGAACCAGCAGCAAAACAGCAGTTTCTGCACATAGATAGCAGCAGTACTCACAGAACAAAGACACAGGCAAATTCTATTTCTGTGCTTGACCTCAGATAGCTAAGTTGCTATCCACATAAATTTACTGGTGCCCTGTCTCACCCTCCTGCCCAGTCAAGAGCTGGTTATGCAAGGTAGGACCATTACAACCGACTTCATGGCTAGGAGGTCCCACCATATTATCACAGTACTCGTAAGAACCACAGTAATTTTGCAGACTGGAGTTAAGGGTTTTGGGGAATCAAGTGCTAAAAAGCCTTCTCAAACTAGTGGACTATTTTTGTAGTCACAGATTTTCAAAGTTAGAATATATATATTTGGAAGACTTTATATATACAGTCAGATTCCTTAGATACTCCCTATTGTAAACTGCTTGTGTTCAAGAATGAAAAAACCCACAACCCTCGAGCTGAAGCTCAGACAAAACCAATTTTTCAGTTTCTAAATCCTTTCTAAGTAGGTACAAGACTTATAGTATTAATTATTTTCCTACTAAGCCAGTTTAATTAATAAGATATTTAGAGGAAGGGCATGCTGGGCTAAGAGCAGCAATGAATGATAACAGATGTTATACTAAAACTATGGAATGTGCTGCCTTTCTTCAATACAGACTTTCCTCCCAAATAACTGTCATGCATTTAAGTGCATAACCTGCTATGCTACTGCTGATCAGATGGGGAAAAGAATATAAGAATTTGGATGCAGAACTTATTAGGATCTAACACCCTGAACAATGAAATGCTTTACTTGGTCTGGTTTTCTCTGGTTAAGATTGCCAGTTCTTTTATGAAGGATTTTCTTTTCAAGCAGAAAGCTGGGACAAAATAAATTCATTCACTCTTCACTGAGAAGGAATCTATTCACAGCAGAGGATAAATATAAACCTTTGAATTAATCCTTGGTTCATGAGAACCATGTAAATTCTGTGATGGGAAAAAATCAATTATAATTAATATTTAAGAAAAGATGTACTACTTCATTAATGATTTTCCTTGGTGATTAACCTCGTTTTTTTTTCATTTGTACAACCTTCCAGGAGATTAGAAATAAGCATTAAGCCCTCTTTATGGATCTACTTCAACTAGTTAATGTAACAAATTCATCCACTCTACAAGAAACTCTCAGTTACTAGTTTATAGAAATGAGCCTATGTGTATTTTATGGCAGAAGGGTACAGATTTTGCCAGTGTGCTCAGCAGTAGGCTGTTTCTTTCATGCTTTGATGAAGAAACAGTGGGAAATGTTTTTATTAATGTTTCTGAGCTGGTATTTTTGAACTTGTCCCTCAGGAGCAGCACCCCTCTGCTGTTCAAGCAGAGTTTTTCTCTGTGGCAGACCCATTAAGATCAGTAAAGCCTTGACAGGGTCAGGAGGAGCTCCTGCCCCTCCATTCTGGAAACCAACCACAGTTTTGTCTTTATTCCTTTAATAGGCCACTGTGCTCTGTGATGGCAGTGGCTGTGGGCTGCTCCTCCAGCTGAGAAGGTGAAGCTGGCGCTGCCTGAGTGCCAAGCGCTTCTGCTGCTCCATTAACCAGCCAAAGAGGCATTTATGCACTCACACACACAGCCTTCTCGTCCTCCTACCCTTCCCTGCAAGACTACAGCATCTCAGATGAACTATTCCAACCTGCACCTGTCTGAGGCAATCATAAATTAATAACAAATACTATTATACAAGATAATATTAAAGTCTCCTCCTTTGCAGCAATTGTCATGTTGCTGCTTAACCAGGGAGCGGACTAAATAAACAAGTCCTGCCCTTTTCATCTGACAACTGAAACTAAATCTCAGTCTGTGCTGGCCAGTTGGATCTTAACCTTGCTTTTTTTCTGAGGTTGTCCTTGGCTTTTGTTTTAAAAAGCACTGGAGTATGCTATGCATGAATTCTTCCATTCAAAGACCATTATAATTTTCATTATGATTTTAGAAAGCAAAGGTTGTTACAGGATTAAGCTGAGAGCAGAAGTTTTCTGGTGCATCAATTATACTTACTTTCAATAGGAATCTGCTTTGCTAATAATTCAGATCTGAATAATTAGAAACAAGCAAACCAATTGCTTTGCACAATGTTTAGATAAACAACCATCAATGTTTTATTTAGCTTTATAAGGAAGAAGAGATTCTCAATTGGGATGGATTATGTATTAAAAAATGTTACATCATCTTGAAAATTTTCCAACTATGTAGACTTTCTTGGCAATCAAATGGAGCAGGATTCAGCTGATACAAATTTCTACAGTGTGGACTTCTGCCTCTGAATTGGCCTCCTTATATATTAAGAGCAAGCCTTGGGCATGATTAACCTCAGACCAAATGCAAGAAACTAAACAAGACTGAATTGCACCTTGGAAGTGCCTGTTAGGCTTCACTGACTGTAAAGGAAGCTGAGGGTGAGTAGCTGAGATAAAGATGCATAAAAATAGGGCTGAATATACTCCCAAAATCAAAATTGAATGAGGAGGGTAGTTTTATGAAAAGAAATGTTGCTATAGATCAAAGTACATATTAGTTATCACTGAGGAAAATGCAGATGTGTCAGCTCACAGAGAGCTCCATTAATTTTGGGATTGTTTTAATAGCTGTGGCATGAAACTCAGCACTGCTGCTGTGAGGTTGAGGTATGATCAATGCCAAAGCATATCTTGGTTGAAATAGCTATATTGCTCTGTTCATTGCTAAATATGAATTTTGCTTGGCTTCAAGCATGCATAGGTCTCTTGAAGCCTGAGGAAAGTGAAAATATTCTAATCGGTTTCTGAATCTTTGAGATTTAAAGTTCCTTACAGGAGTTTTAAATGTCTCTAATATTAGCCTAGGTTTTATTGCAACAGTATCAACTACACAATCTAATTCAGACAGATTACTACCTAGAAAAGATTGGGAGCCTCTTTTTGTCTGCCCAAGACATTCCTTATAATGACTGTAGCCTAGCACTGCCCTTCTATGAGATAAAATACATTAGAAAAACATTAGAAGGAGAAAAACAGGCTGATATAAAAGGCTAAACTTGATTTTGAAAAGTGTTTGGAAGTACCACTCCAAATCAGCTGACCAAATAAACCCCCTTCAGTACGCGAAACTCTTGGGAAACTTCTGTGGCATGTGCTACGAGACAAACTAATAACAAAGAAAAACCCCATAGCATTGATGCCACACCGAAGAGTAACTCAAAGCACTCTTTAAGCAAACCAGGATCATATTATAGGAGTGGAAAAGTGAGGTACAGACAAGCTGAAGCAACTTGGCATCTCACCTTCTACACCAATAGTGAAGCATTAACAGCACCTCTTCTGTGACCAGGGGCCAACACTCTAGGCTAGCATACAACCCTTCTAGACTTAAAATCTGGTACTGTAATCAGTGCAAATAAAATAACAGAAAAAAGAGGCAAAAATAAAATTACCCCCCCTCCTCCAAGTGAATAGTTTTCTTTTATTTCATTACCAGTCTTCCATTTACAACTGGATTTATTTAAGATTATGACTATGTAAGAGAAGATTATATCAGGGCATCTTGCTTCCACTCAAATTCAGACCAGCTCAAGACAATGGTTCCTTTCCAGTTAGATGCATTGGACTGGGAGCATGATAAATCTTCATTTGAGACAGGTAAGCTTTTGAAATAACACAGTAAAAAAATACACTTTTCTTTGAGAGTGCAGGATCAAATCTAAAATTCCCAGTTACTCATCGGAAGAGTTTAGGAGGTGTAGCAGTTGGCACACCTGGTAACTACAGATAAAATTCAATCATCTTCCTTACTGATTGAGACAGAGTAAAACTGGGGAAGAAGTGAAAGCAGCCTTAAGAAAACTCTAGACTTGTACTGACCATTACTACACGTAAAGTGCCAGAGGACAGACTTGGGGGGAAAGTGGATGCAAAGTCAAATCTGCAAATACAGAATTGCAGAAGCTAATCAAAATACGGCAAACCACACTAAGTGAGATCACAATACAGTAACACCACTCAGAAATACAGCATGCAACCAGAAATTCAGCAAACACAAAGGCACAGAAATTATATCTGAACAACTCTACCACAATAGTTCTTAATTCTTTCTGAACCAAAGAAATCAGAAATCTAATCCAAGAACAGAAGGACGGTGCTTTTTTCATACAGAAGGACTAAAAAAATCAATCAAAGAAGGTGTCTTCTTAGGGAAAGTACTACACTTCAAGTTAGATCCAAAGAAACCCAACATAATGGATTTCACAGGCCAAGCTGACCGAGCCTGGCATGAAAACAGGAGATAATACAAGAAATCTTGACAAACATAACAAAAGCTGGGTGTTCAGAAAAAAACCCCAAAAAACAAACCTAAGAAAGTGAATTTGAAAAGAAAACAAGATTATAGACACCTTAAGAAAAATGTTACCACCCTCAGCTGCCCATCTAATAAACAGCACAAGAGAACTCAGCTGTGTCAGTGAACTGTGATAATCTATCAAAAGGATTTTGGAAAGACTCACATTTTTATACCTTTTATACATAATTGCTTTTCTAGTCACACTTGAGAAGTTAGGGATAAATTCAAAAAGCAGACCAGAATATTGAAAACAATGAAGAAAATACATTTCTTCTGTTCTTCCCTCTGAATTGCTGCACTGTGTTTTCATGAGTTCCTAGGTAGTACTAGATCAAGGACTGGAAAGTTGAGCCACCAGCAGGTACTGCCTTCTGCAGCTTAATGAAAAAGGAGCTTCTGTATCTTAATTAAAGAAATTTGCAACAAGGTAACATAGCATATCTTAATGCACATGTGCTCTGCAAACACAGTGTGAGTGCAAAGTGGAAAGCCATGACTTGGCACTCAGAGATTTCTTAATTTAGGCATCAAAAACAGTAGTGAGGGCCTGGTACTGACTTATTAGAAGGCTTTCATCCAAACAAGAAACTTGGCAGGCTAGAATATGTCCATACTGCTTATGTCCATAACTGCTGCCAGTACCCTATGTAGCTATAGCTATGTTAAAGCTAAATTGACCATAGTGATTACCACCACAGTGAGGTTATGACCTAAGCACCAGCAAAAGGCAGCTGATACAATCCTTGTGGTAGGAGATCCATTTACATTTTCACAAATGGGGTTTCCCCTACAGACTTCCATGTAACACTACGCAGAAGTTGTAATATCAAATAAAAACTAAGAATATGGGTTCTACACGTCAAACCTTTGCAACTGGACAAATGAGTGATGCCATCTGAAAAAAATATGTGGCAACATCAGAAGCAGTTGAACATCCCAAGGAATGGCTGCTTTTTACAAGTGACTTAATTTGCTTTAGGTACCTCACAGTCTCAGATTTCTGCATGTACCAGACAAAAACTGTGCTAAAAGCAAGTGGGTCTTCAGCTGGGTGAGATATCTGCAAGGTGTTCCCTTTACCCTGAGAAGATGGTTCTCAGAATGATGATACTGCAGTAGGGATCTGCAGTGCCATCTGTAACAGGAGAAATGTCCATTTGCAATACTGCAGTATTCTGCAGCATAATAGTTCAAAGGACCTTCCTCAAAGCAAAAATGCCATGGTGGGCATTGCTTCAGTAAGATAATGACTCCTGTGGCTCTCCAGAGAGTTCTCTCCATGACAGAGTTTACACATGGCATATAACTACCCGGGCAAGCTGCTGATTTTGGATTTGCTCCTCATCAGACAACACTTCCAGATGGCAAAATACAGAGCACAGTTTACATAAAGAAGTCTAGCAGATGTCAGGAATCTGGATTTTCCAGAGTAACTTTTAAAGGTGAAGGAGTCAGCTTTTTTGAGATGGAGAAATGGGGAAAAATTTCAAGATAAAACCAAAACAGTGGCAGGCTGATGATAAGGAGGCAGAAAGAATGCTTGGACAGACCACCTGAAGACGACAACCAAGCTACTGGCCAGTATTTGGTCCCCTCCTTTGTCAGCTGGGAGGATCACCTTGCTGACAGAAAAGAGACCTGTACTCAGTAAGACAAGCAGCACAACTCTCTATAGCAACAGCCAACTACTGCATATTTTTACAGCTTGAGTTCACCTTACAGCTGTAACTTCACATACATATATTGCCTGGTACCCACTGCCGGACAGATGTGTAAATCCAGTGTTTTACTCCCTAACATCCTATTTTTGCTACACTGAAAAAGACCTGCTCTGCTGGATGTTCAGATTTCACCAGAAAGGGATTTGAGATAATTTTAAACATATTTGCACATTACTCAAACACTGTTGAAGTAAATTACAGTTTTCCACTTACACTGGAATAATTAGTACACCGTAGCCTCCCAAACTGGCACACAAAATAGACGGGGACTGTTTATCTTGTGTCCACATGTACACACTCTAAAAATAAATTATACAAAGCACAGCTTGTGACTAAGAAATACCTACTTAAATCTGAAGTTGGCTTAGCACCGTTTTGAGAGAGATGTTGTGAATATTTCACATATTTCACAGAAACTCTCAATACTGTTGTACACACAGAAAATCTTGACTAAGCACACACAAATTAAAAATGCATTTGTTATTGAAATGAACTGGCATCAACCCTTCAACACAGACCTCTGTTAGGAGCCAAACAGGAAATCATTCATTTAATGCTTGATTATAGGAATGACTGAATCACAAAGCAACAAACACTTCCTCCAAAATAAGAAGATTCTTGAATTGCAGCTGTCACACCATCCAGCAATTATATTTAGATGATATTTCAAGCTTGTGCAATGGCACTAGCTGGCTGGTACATAATGCTGAAAAAAACTGAAAAGTGTCTTTAATGCCAGTGTTATCTCCCAAAATAGTGCAGTCTGCTTTCTGGCTTGGTAGCTGATAACAGTTGAAGCTACAGTAAAGGCCCACCATGCAATTTCAGTATGTTTTACACATTCAGAGTCTTGGTCCGACTTTCTATTGCTTCTTTGGGGTAAAAAGGTAACATTCCCAGATGGAGAGAAACTTTACATCATACATGGCAGTCCACTGGAATCAACATACTGAAAAAAGACCAGACTGACTTCAATTACAGTAACATGAATGCAGAACAGCTTCATGAGAATTTGGCATGCACCATCCTGCTTGTAGTATGAATTATTCCATTATTTCAATAGGATATATTTTTTTTAAAGCCACCAATGATTATATTGTTTTATGCTCCTCTCCAGCAAATGTTGAAGTTATCTGAGAAAATAAGGCATTTTTTCCTCTTATGTTATCTTAATGCTTTTTGTGTATGTGTGCGTGTACAAAAACACTTCTGATGCTTATCTGAGATGGGGAGACAGTGATGAAGATACAAACATGTTTAGATGGTAATAGTTTTGAACGGAAGTACTGATATAAGATGCAAATTTGAAAGATAATAGGCAGGAAGGACAGTGAAGTGAAGGAGATATGATTAATACTTTGGATATTTCTTACAGTGCAATCATATTATAAATGTAGATAATATTGTCAGTCTCATATCTCAGTATTCCAGTGTAAGTGTCCCTGTTTTCCAGAACCTAATACAGTTTTTCTGTTCATTGTGTAGAAAACCAAACAGAAAATTGGAATAATCACAGGTGATCTAAGGTTCAAAGCAATGGTACTGAAGGATAAAGACCATAGCCAACAAGCCAAATATTTTTCACAGCAGTGCTAATCCTGAAGAGCTTCAGCAGAATTGCAGAGTGAAACCCTTCTTTACAAGAGGCGTGGAAGTCTTTCTAAGTGAAGTGTCACTTGGAGAACTTTTAAAAGAAATCAATAAAATGGAGAGCAGCAAACTGCCAAGACCAGTTTTCTTCCTAGAGTTCCTCAGGAAATCAAATATGAACACAGTAAGTGTGAAGTGAAACCTAGATAAGACAGAAAAGTGGGAGACGGCAAATAGAAGGTTGCTCTTCTTTAGAGTCTGAAAGTCATCTGGGAATCACAGACCAGTAAGCCTGGTTCCCATTCACCAGTTACACAGAATAAAGCTAGAATTTGGGGACCTAGAACAGAAGAGAGATGAGAGAAGAATGATTCTGGGTTTGAAGTCAATGAATGAAGATGCTTGCTCCAAGTTGGCCTCTTCAGAGTTCCAAAACTCCTACATTAAGGTCATTGGGAGAATTAAAACTGCATTAGATAAGGGTGATTATCCTCTAGTGGAATAACAACATGCAGAAATCAAAAAGGAATGCTCCATACATAAACAGAGGGATGTAGCACTACCCTCTGTCTTCTTCACAAAAACATAGCGAGGAAAGGTTGCCCACAGGGAGATGACAAAATTTGCTGAGTGCAGTTAAAACTAAGGCTGACTGCAAAGAGCTACAAGAATTCTTATGATACTAAATGACGTGTGATAAAATTCAACGTAGATAAGAACAAAAAGGACATTTGGGAACAGGCAGCCCTAACTCTACACACTTAACAGCTATATTAGTCATTCCCACTCAGAAAACAGCGCTTGGAAACTCTGCAGAGAATTATCTGAAAACAGCATCTTAATGATTGGGGCAGAAAAAAAAGGCAAAAGAAATCTGAAATTACTGGGAAATATATACAGTCCCTTTGTCCTAGTGTAATAGTCTGCAGCTAATACAAGTTTGGGTATCCATCTCCAAAGAGATACATCACAACTGAAAAAAAATTATGAAAAAATGAAAAGAGAATGACTAAAGGGATGGGGTTTGCAAACAAATAATAATAGCAGAACCACAGATTTTTGTCATCACTTCTTTTACAGCAAGGTCCTGGTTCCCCTGATATACACTAAAATACATGGCAACTGTCATCTAGGCTGTGCACTGTGCAAACCAGACCATTCCCTTGGAGGAAAATCAAGGCACAAAACAGGAAAGACAACATCAATTTGCATATTCCACACATCCTCTACTGGGAGCAACACCAGACAGGGCTTCCTTGGCCTGCCATAGCCCTTCAAAGAATCCCCAGACCCAGATGAGAGGAAACTCATGGCGCTAGGGTTTTTGCCCTCTGAATGCATGAGGTGTTCTCATTCACTCATTCATCAAATGCCAGAGATAAAGAGCACCCAACAAAATGGTCAGGGTGCAACTGAAAGAAAGGTGCTTTTGTACACAATGCCTCTTTTCATTGTGGAATTGTCTGCATGAGATACTCTTTGAAGCTAAATTTGGTTCCAACAACACAAAAGGCAAATCCAAATGGCTTGATTTGGATGCAGCTTTTAGCTTATGAATGTCTGAGTGCTGCAATCTGTTTTCTTAAGTCAAGAGTCATATAAATAGATGCTTATGCTGCTTCTTGCATGTAACAACCACTGAGTACAAGAAAAGATACTGGACTACCATGGACTGTGGTTTAATCTACTAAAGTTTGTCCTGGAGTCTATTTATTTTCATAATGTGTTTAATGAATCAGGAGAAAACATCCTTGATCCCAACACACTAAACTATTCCATTATCTAATAGTCAGGAAATGTGCAAAGGCAGCTGATTTGCCTTTGAAAGAAACTTGCATTTTTATCTCCTTACCATGCATGTCAGGGGATTTTTCTTACATGATTAAATCAGACCTGTTAAGTAATACAGAGTTCAACACACTGACATCTAAAATTACAAAAATGGATTCAGGTTTCATGGCCTGTGTAATGCTGGTTATTAAAGTAGCTTACTAGCTAGTGTGGCATCTGGGTTTAGAAACATTTTCCAACACAGGCTTCAGGAATTTTCATGCATTAATTTCACAGAATACTAAGACTTCTTTTACTTAGTTTCTTTCAGTACTAGGAAACACAACAGAGTGTGCTGTATTTCATGCTGGACAAATCTTAATTATTATTAATTGCTTTCTGGCAATACAGTATGTGAAGTGACAGTGGAATGTGAACCTGAAATCTGAAATTGTGCCCAGTGTTGGGTTATGACCTGACTGTAGATGGTTTTTTAAAAGAGAATAAAGTCGACTTATTCTGCAGATTTTGACAAATACTTCACAAAAGAACCACAGAGATAATGCAAAACACTGCTCTGTAGGAATTGCAAGTTTATTCAAAGACAACATTGCCTTGAAATATTTTTCTGAAGATTATCAAAATGCCATTATGTTGTTATAAATACATTAATTAAAATATTACTGCTGTAGCTTCAAATTTCAGATATAAGCCAAGAAAAAAAAATCCAATTTAGGAGTATCTCTACCTAGATATTCTTCTATTGCAGCTTTTTCCCTGGCCTTTTTTTACCTCAGTAATATTTGGATGATTTATTTTTGTGAAATTTCACTTATTTCTGTTGCATAATAGCAATAGATGTCAGTCTATTTCTACCACCATAATTAGTTGCTGTGGAGATGGCTGAAATATCATGAATTATTATAATTGCAAATGAGGAATAAGCAGCAGGAAAAGATGACATTGATAATGTGCAAATATTGCAAGGTTCCTTGAAATGAGTTGACTGCAAGATATTTGAATTTGCCATAATAACAACGAGGCTTACAGAATAAGGGGGTGGTGTACATTTCACACAAATACACTGTGAAGAAACATGACAGTTATATATGATGGCATCTTAAATTTAGCTTAACATTAAAGCAAAATTATCATAGAACCCACACATCTTCTGATTTGGTTGCATATAATTTTGCTTAAGGCCTATAGAAAAGCCATTTGTGGCATTCACCTTTATTACTATGAGGCAAAAAAACCACAGCAGTAATCCATAAAATCAGTAGGTGTTATCCTGAGCTAATCTTCTTTGGCAGATAAATGAAGGAGAAACAGGTGTTCAAGTATCTGCATGAAAAGCAGCTAGAATTTTCCCTTTGACATGGTTCTTTAAAAGGCAGGAATCATATTCTATCTTCCACTGGAGACTAATGAACCTCTTGGAGGCAGAAAGGACTAAGTAGACAAAAATAAAATTCCTGATGTAATTTTTTTTTATCGCAAAAGTCCTTTACATCGTGTTGTCTTTTGTTGCAGGGCTGCCTGGCAGTCCAATCTCACCTCAGAGCTTCATTAAGTGACTGAATGTAATGATGCTGCCTTCATACAGACACTGTGTGCGCTCCCAAAATGACAGAATTATTAAATCTTTGCCTTTTCTGCCTCAGTAGCAGGAAGCAATTGTCCTAAATTGAAAAAAAAATCCACAAATTATGCTTTTATGAAGAAACAAACTTTTAAAAGCTTGACTGAGCTAAATATTGAGTTAAATACTCTCTTATGTGTTGCTTGTTCAGAGCTAAGTTGTTGCATTCTGAACTATGAAGAGAAAGTGAGAAACATTAAGGGAAAGTGAGAAGCAGATCTCTGTAAAACACGATTTCTTTCTGAGCACAGCTGAGTGACTGATAGCAGAATTATATTCCCAAGATTTCCATGCCATTATTTGGATAGCTTTTTAAACACCAAACAAGTCTCCTGGCGTCTTAAGAAGATGATAAAGACAACTTATGTGGGCTGACCTATAGATGGTTGAGCTCCAGAATATCAATATATTTTTACTGACTGAGCAACCAAACACCAAGTGTTTTTGCTATCAACAAAACTCCTCAGTTCAAAGACATGGATTCTGTGAGGGTGAACCAGCACATTCCATTCTATGTTCACAGAGCAGTTCTCATCAGCCTCTTAACAAGGCAAAAAAATGCTCCTCTGCTGTCTTATCCATCTATTGCATCTTTTCAAGGTACTCTCGCTGATGCAATAGTCTGATAATTAGGCTAATTTGATGTGAAACCTCTTGTTTTTAAACTCAGCAGTTAATTAAACAAATAAATATATAACTGAAAATGCAGCTGTTTTGGAAATCTTCTCTGAGTTGGTCAGAGACTGCACATCTCCCATCCTCTCATAAAGGCTGGGTAGGTTGTGCAGTTGCTCCCTTTACTTCCACATGGCAAATACAACCATAACACCCAGCTGCATACTGCAGTATGCACTGATACAGCTCTGAGGGATTATTTTACATATTTTGGAGTCTTTTTGTGTTGTTTGTTAGACCTCAAGGAGGAGTCAGGAAAGCGTGTCTGCTAATCACAGAATTGTGGAATGGTTTGGGTTGGAAGGGACCTTAAAGACTATCTAGTTCCAGCTCCCCTCCATGGCCTTCACCAGACCAGGCTGCTCAGAGCTCCAGATATCACTGAAGGAAATATTCAGTCAGCATTATATATGGAGTGGAATCAGACATATTAAGAACAGGTTTATGGACTTGGCAAGGGACAGAAGAGAACTAAATAATTACGATTTTATATTTAATGACTCTGCATTTATTTAGTCAGTTGATGGATATAGATATGCCAGCTGGCTTCCCCCATCTCAACATATTATAGTGAGTTCTGATATTGTTTCAAGAAAAAAATAAAGGCCTGACTTAGGTAATTAATTACTACAATCACAGAACCAAATCCTGCTCTCATTACCTTTTTAAATCTTAGATGAAATTATTCATTAGAGTTCATATGCTTACTGCAGATATGAATTGATGCACCAGGGTGCCCATATTTTTGCATTACTTAATTTAAAGAACAATAACCTCTTCCGTAAAAAAAAAAAAAATCAATTTCAGTTGCTTGTCCTATTTGAATTTTTTTTTAGTACATAAAAGGGTCTGAAAAGAGATAGAAGCAATCAATAGTTTCATACTCTTGTTTTCATTCCATCTCAGAAATATCAGCTAAAAAGGTGCTTGTTTACCTCTGGTTTTATTAATGATCTTTTAAGGGATTGAAATTGTATTTGTTGTGTGATGTAACCGACTTTGTACATTTGTTCTTTCCCCAAAGAGTTAATCATATGTGTTTGATTGACACTGTGAAAACCAAACTTTTGCACAGACAGGTAACATTTTTTGCCACTCTTTCCTGGAGAGGACTTTAGCTAAACTACTCAGAATAACTAACTTCCAGAGCAGATAAAATTGGGTAGTTTTTATATGCATGAGAAAATGCAAATATAAATAGATAATAACCTTCATCTTCTCTATAAATGTAAGAAAATTGAAACAGAAGCTCTCTTCCCATTGAAGGTCACTTTTACCAAAGATCAGACATCAGAGCTCAAAGGAAAATCTATGATGCATTTGATTTCCCACATTCTTTATAAAGAAGAGACTTTTTTTTCAAGTGACTTTTTGATTGTGTTTTGCTCTATCCCTTTCTTGGGCCTGACATGCTGCAAGAAGAGCAATCACAGTAACATAAGCATTAGGTACAGGTTCTGACAACCAAATCAAACTTTAAGTAAAAAATCAATTGACACATTAAAATTGCTTTTGGTGTCATCTTTCATCAGGAGGACAGTAATAAATCCTGAGCCTATGTAAATAGATTACTCAGCCACGCCTGAAGTGCAGCCAGTACTGGGGTGGGAAGGAATAATTGTGATGTGCTAGCGAACACAGCACCACAACTCTTGAGGGAAGGAAAAAAAGCCATAATCAGTTGAAATTTCAGGGACAAAGTATGAATGGGGAAGGCTGAAATAATTGTCCCAGGTAGAACTTGATCCAAAGGCTAAGTTAATGTTCTTGTTTTTGAGGAAATTTCTAAGTTATCCTCACTGACTCAAGTAGTTTTTAAAGCCTGCCTTCCTCTGAAACATAATCCTCAGGAGAATAATTTTACTTAGTTCATAGTTTAACTTAGAGAATACAGTGGATCCTGTAGCCAGTCACTAACACATTCTGGAGCTCTGCTGGTTTCCCTAGAAAAAATGTAAATCCTAAGGGGGAAAGAAACATGAAGAACCTAGCCTTCACTTTGCAGTAGGAGCAAAAACTTTTCAGAGAAGCACAAACTCTGCATTGTAATATCCCTGTGCTGAAGTAGGAGACCATGCTCCTCTTCCCTATGGCTTGGACCTGAACAAAACCAGTCTAGGACTGGACATGTACACTGCAAAGGAAGTTTTTACACCAACTTTCATGATGTGCAAAGGTAAGTGCAGAGAACAGATACCAGAAGATGGGAGGAAAAGGACCGGTTCTGGCTTAGTTATTTTTAAGAGCTTTCTAAAATAAAAGCTGTGTATGACTTTTGATGGAGCAAAGAGATGAGGAAAGCCTGTCTGGTGAAATCTTGATTATTTATGAATTTGCCCTTGATAGAATTCATCAGCTTACCATGCTTGGAAAGCAAATGTCTTGATAATGCAAGAAAGTTTTCTGAGCTTTTCCCAAAGTGTGTGTGTAGGAAAATATGATAAGAGTTCAGCTTTCTAGGAACTATGAATAAATAAATATATAAATATGGGAATTTTCCTTCTGGCCAATTTTGCTAATAGAGTGTTTTGCTTTGCATTCTGCTCTAGTTCTTTAAACATATCCTCATAGTCACATGGAACCGTGCAGGGTAGCTTTACTCAGTGAGTAATGAAGAGCACCAGCATCAGTGGAAGTTCATTGACTGTGAACTAATTTTTTATAAGAGAAACATGAGTTTGCTTATATTGCAGGGTGCAAAATGAATATAAAAGAGCTGCTCATTAACTTAATGACAAAGGTATGGCATAGGGCCAGCCTTTCCTATACCACCAACACCGGCAGACTTTTAAGCACACTTCCTAGAGTGAACAGGTGATGTTTTTCACAGTATCACAATAGTTATGTGGCTCTTAAAAAAAACTAGAATTATTTCAACATTTTGCTGAAGAACAGCTCCTCAAGCCAGTTTTTATGAATAAAATAAAATGCTTCCTTTAAACGGTTAATCCTAAAGCTTTGGAACCTGACAAGAGGATGAGTCTGTCTTGAAGGCTGGTTGTATCCAAACAAAATTTTCAAATCCCAGGTGAGCTAGGATCTTCTTACCAGAAAGACCACACCCAAGAAGAATCATTGTTTTTTCTCTCTTTGCTCTTTTTTTTTCTTTTTTTTTTTTTTTTTTTAGAAGGTATTCTTGTCTCATTCTTTGATTATTTTCCTCTCCTTCAGTGCCTGAAAATATGCAGTAACTAAATACAGGCTGAGGAGAAGAGGGGAGGAAATTGCCTTACCGTGCTGATAAAAGTAGTCCTTTTTATCTTTCTTAAATCTGGGCTTGAGTACTCATTTTTTCCCAGACTCCCCAGTTTTTGCAAAGTTCCATGAGGTTATTTTGCTGGACTCATAAATTACAGCACAACCCAATTCTCCTACTCTGAGGTGCTGCGCTGTAATTAATAAATCATTTGAATTTCAACAGCAGCCTCTGTCAAGGAAGATCAAAGGGGCCAAATATTAGAGTAGTGTGTTAACATACTCTCTCTTGCATACTATTCCTATGGGAAATCTAAGGCAAACTCCACATCTATGCTTGATCTACAGAGAGATCTCCCCCACCATCATGCAGCAGCTCATGCCAGAGGATTGAGAAGCCTGCCCTCCTGCCCCATAGATCTTGTAGGATGGAGCATCACTGTTCTCTGCCCCATAGATCGTAGCAAAAAGCACCAGGATGACAACAGAATACGTAATCTGAGTTATGACTCCTATAATTTCCTGTGGATGAAGGAACTACAAGTGCTGGTGGAGTGTTTACCATCATTATCTCATCACTTTGTTGGTTGGATCCATAAACCTGGGCAATAACTAAAAAAACAAAGGACCCACATCTCCAACTAAACTAGTTCCATACACGTCCCAGAAACTATGGATTTGCAGGGCTTACTGTTTTGAAATGAAAGTACTGTTTCATTCGAAATCAATTGAACTTTAGTAAGCAAAAATATCAGGCTCACTCTGAAAATATTATAAATGCCATCTCTAAATGTACAAGTAAAACATAAATCTTGCTGGGGAAACTGAAACACGATATTTTTCACATGAGTACTCATTTAAGGGAAGAAAATAAGCCTTTAGCCTTAATAAGTTCTGTTGCAGCTAGCTGAAAACTATCATCTTCCCTACAGACTTTAACATTTGTGATGACTTTGCTTTCTTCAGTAGAATTTAAATGAGGAAGAAATGGCTTCAACATAAATAAATAAAAAGTTTAAAATGTCTAAGAAGCTCTTATCATCAAAGACAGTTGATTTAAGAAATACCTTAGCAAGCCTGTTTTTAATTAGAAATATTAACCTTTCTGCTTGGAAATAAGCAAGCATATTACAGTGATACCCTCAGATAGGTTTGTGATGAGAGGTTCACTTAAGAGGAACCCAGTTTAAATGAGACGGGAGATAAGGTATTGTCATAATATGAATTGCTTTCCTTTAAGATTACATTGCCTTCATCTAACATTTTTATTTAAAAAGACCCTGTCACCTATCTCTGTCTGAGTATGAATGCTCAGGGCAAATGCTCCCACAGTGTAATTTATTATTGAATTTAAGGAACCGAATAATGACAGATTTTATTAGTCCAGCAGAACAATCTTTAGACAGCTTTAGTTACCTGAACTTTGTTCATCAAGGACATTTTGTAAAGTGGTAGAAGGTCAAACTCCTTAAAGGCAACCTCCTTTCACTGGGAAGAAAGCATTGATTGTTTCCCTGTCTGTAGCATTATTATTGGGGTGGTTAACAATAACACTCTGAAGCATTATAATTGTGTTCAACTGGACCAGGATCCAAGTCCACCAAGACAAAAATAACTAAGCTCAGCTTTCACCTGATGTCACCTATGATTTTTTTCACTGAGAAAAAGCAGACCTTGCAGCCCCTTGTCTCGCTTTAGCACCTATTAATAAAAATATATATTAATAAAAATATCTTAAACTTTTTATAAACTGAGACTCATGCTATTTTGGATAAATTTATTACTATTTTTCCTGATGGAATGAAGCCATACAGTTCACATCTACACAACTGTTGCAATCCTTTTTTCAGCGGAAAGAAAAGAATTCAGGAAAACAGAATGTTTTAAAATCCAGAGAGAATGTTTCCCAAAATTCTTACCAAAACATCTCAGAGACAAAGGCCTTTAAGGGCTTGGGAACTTGGTTTCACATTTTAAATACAAAGGGAATCTTTTAGTCAAACACCACAGCATTTATCTTCCAGATTGAGGTGTGTATATCTGCACTAAAGTTTTATACTTTATACACAGATGCTCCTTTTGCCTTTTCAGGGCTGGCTGCTGCCTGCTGGGGCACATCTGTTCAGCTGCATCCTCTTCTCTAGTCTTTTATGTTTTATGGGTGAGGATGAAACGCTAAGGTATGTTCATTGCCTGCAGGAGGTCACAGACCTGATTTTGCTCCAAGACATTGTGGTACAGGCACAGAGAGGAAAGAAGCGACTAAATCTTACATGGTTGTGTTGGTGAAGCAAATAAACCCTAATTATCTGCTCCATGCCTCATATTGGGAATATCTGATGCTAAGAAAGTGGAGATAAGCTCTGTCCCATACTCCTGAGGGTCTCAGAGAAGTGGCTGGAAAATGAACAGTAGTGATTACAACAAAGCTTGGTAAAATACTGCTGTCTCGCAAGTGGATCATGACAGCCTGGTACCTGGAACTGTAACTTTGAATGTCCAATCCTTGCCCTGGAATTTGCACTCTGTAGCCCTGAAAAGGCTAGTAAATTTGGTTATAAGCAACCTAACATCAGATTCTGAGTAGAAATATATTTCAACATAACGCACAAAGCACTGGAGACCCCACCTGTTCGGATGACTGATCATGGATTTGATGATTTACTTCAAACACTGCTAGACTTAGACTTTTTCAAATGTTTTCCATGGGTCTTGAGGAAAACAGGATTAAATAGGGATGAAAGGGAGGTAGCTACTGACAAAGCTACTTTAGAAGCAAGCTGCACTTTTATGAGACTGTACATACATGTGAGACCCCCTCTCCCATCTCGATACATCTTCCTGAAACAATTTGTCTTTAAAATGTGACAAACAGCTAAGCAAGCATTACATAAAAAAAAGTTGGCAGACTGCTTTTTTTTCCCTGTAAACTTTTGCCACATAATATTAAATACAATTATAAAGCATTCTCCAGATTAAATGTTAAAGAGGTCTAATGCTCCATCTCTTACTTCTGGCAATGAAGAGCTTAATCTAATTAAAGCCTTGAGCTGAATGCGTCTGCTGGTTCTAATCCTCAGCACTTTTATTGTTAGGTTATGCAATCCTAATTAAAGATAATTTTAGACAACAGGAAATTTTAATGAGAGAAAAATATACACAATGTCCTTATGGGTCTATTTAAGAATTATTTTTAAGGTTTATTTTTAGCCAATCGTTTTCCATATATTAGATACAACTACATTCCCTCAGAGAAATCTCTAATTTTAATATTCACTATTGTAGTGCTGTCACTGTGTGTTTCCAGTTTGAATGTTACTACCTAAAGCCAAGACTTACTTCAGTATTGTTCAGTGCATTAAAATATAGTGATATAGCACACAGCTGTTGCTTCTTGATTCTGGATTCAACTTAAAAGGTCTTAATTTTCAAAAAGTATTAAATATCTACAGTCTTGTAACATTCTCACAAAAGAGTGCTGAAAAACACTGTTTCAGAAAACCTATACCACAACACTCTAGAGAAAACACATTTCAGTTTTATTTTTAGGAAGTGAAGAAAAATGTCATGGAATTTCATCCAAAGCTAGCTCTCAACACCATGCTCTCCCTCTGGGGTGCTTCAGAAACAGTAATTTCGGTAAGAGAGACACAATTATTGTAACTGTCAGGGAAACACTTCAGTCCCCTACAGATGCCTTAGGGCACTCAGGAAAACCTAGCTCTGCCTGCAACGATCTAAGACCACAGCCAGAACAGAACCAGAGCAAATGAAGCAGGAGATGTATAATTTCTCTTCCAGTATGCCAGCTTTTTATTTGTAAACTAAACAGCAGTTCAGAAGAAAGAATTGACAAAAGTTGACCTTGATGCTATTATTCTGTGAATGACAATCACAGTTGGAGATATGGATCTACCAAAAGAGATTCTAGATGGCTGCAGCAGCAAGTAAAGGGGGAATATTTGCCTAATTTTATTGTCCATTGTGGTGAGTGCATTATTGCCCAAAAAAGTAGCTGTAGGGGCTGTGTCCAGCCCTTTGAATTCAGAACACAAGCATTACTGGCCTTAAGGAGGTGAAAGTGCTCTAAGAGGACAAAACTGTCCTCTTAAATTCACTTTGTCCTTCTACAGATGCATGGCAAAAACTGTCTGCTAAGAGCATGCCTAAAGCAGTCAGGATTGCTGCTCTCTAAATTTAGTGTGTGTGGAGAATACAATATTCCTGTCAGCCAACACCTCAGAGTACGGGGGGCTCAGCTGTGAGAGACACCAATTCAGAATGTGCCTCGGGGGCACAGGCGCAGAAGGATGACCCAGCTGCATGCCCCCATCCAGGCTGGCACTCCCCTGCTGCTGCTGCTTCAATGCCTTTGGTGGCACAGGAGTGGTGAGGGTCGCAGGCTTTTTTGTGGACTAAGGAGAAAAGGCAGGGAGAAACTGCTAGAGGAAGCATGAGCAAATGAAGAAAGAGCCAAAGGGAAACTCATGGTCCAGTTTGAAATGGCGAGGCAACATGAAGTTAACTCAGACGCCAGCACGAGACCCTGTACAAATCATTATTCTGCTCTAAGCTCACACAAAGGTTTCTCAGGAAACCTCTAACCTTGCACAGACTTTTAATGCAATTTTTTAAGACCAGCCAGGTTTAATATGAAATGAAGAAAAGCTTTCTCAGGTTAGATTTACTAACATGAACAAGATTTTTTTTGGTATAAATTTCTGATCCTATGATGTCTGCATTTTACATCTAGGAAGAGTGCATATCACTGCCATGCTGTGGATTCCCTGAAGAGTTGATGAATAAAGCAACAGAAATTGGTGAGATGCCTACAGTAAATAATTCGTGTGCCTTCCTGGTTCTCTAGTCAGGCAGATAAAAAATCTGAGCTATCACAGTGGAAGAAGTAAGGCATTAAAAATATTATTTTTTTACCGTGTATTTCTACAAGTAACATCCTTGTTTTCAGTCACGGCCAATGCCAATAATATTGATGTTCTTTTTAGAGAAAGAATAGCCTCAAATTATAGTAAACACAACTTAGTTATTTAAGTAAGATTAATATTCTAAAAACAGAAATTACGATTTATTTTCCTGCTTTTCATCTTTGACCTGGTCATCTTTTTTATAACTATGTCTTGCTGCCAGACTCAGGATGGGAGAGGCAATTGCCTGAATTTAAAGTCAAAATAAAGTTGTAGGCTAATTCTTGTCAGATGCTAGATAAGAATTGAGTCTAAAAATATAAACTTGAAAGTCAAGTCTGTTTTACATGGCAAACATTGAACAGTGGGCTTTATCTCATCACAGGTTTTAATTTATCTTTTGTGTCACCTTTTGTAACTACCAGTTTATTATACTTTTATGGGAACACAGCAAATAAAAGTTCTCTTTCTTTCTAAGACTTAGCAGGCAAATAACAAGATAGAGATGGGTTACAGATAATTGTCTGTCTGCATTTAATTGCAGCTACTTTAATGATAGAGAATAGATTCCTAAGACAAATAGCATAGCTAGGATGTTATAAGAAATCTGCTTGACTTTTCATACACCTTACTAATAAAACTAGGCTGGGGGAAGTTAACCAAGGATTTTGCTGACAGGGTTTCCAGAGCCTGCATATGCTTCTCTCTCTTTCTGTCTAGGACTCAAGCACTGAATATCATCATGTGAAATATTTTAGCCTTAACTCATTATATACTTACATTTTGACACAAATTCTCAGCTTAAAAAAATCTCCATTTAAATGAGTTACTAATGGGACTAGGTAGAAATAGGTTTTGATTAAATATGTTCTTCATATTTCTTATAGCCAGATGCCTATAGCTAATTTCTTTGCCAATAATAATTCCATCACAGAGAGGACCTTGGGCCTTCAAATAATTTTTCAGTGACTGAGCAGCTTAACCAGCACTTCACCAGCTTCAACAGAAGCTGACTAGGTTTTTGCCTTTTTGACAGAAGAGGTCACATGGCTATTTTCAGTTCTAGGGCATGCTGAAATCACTGGGTGAAGACTTACATTAATGTGTAGGGCAGCAAGGCTGAGCAGCAAGGTTTACCGAACAAGTCCTAAAAGGTTGGAAAGGCCAAGGTAAATGCTGGGGATAAAAGTCTCGCTTTGCAGAGAGGCATGGTGATCTCCAAGCACACACAGAACATGTCACTGTCATCAGAGAGCTGCCCCAGGATGACACCCCACTGAACAGCACTGTGGCAAAGCCCCTGCCTGTCTGGGGCAGGCTGCACATGTGGAGATCTGCAGAAATCAAGAGCTGCTCTGCACTGCACAACAGATTGGCAGCAGAGCTCAGAGCAGAACATGGTTTTCTGATTCCCAGCCCAGATGCTTAGTCATCACTCTGACTTTAATCAACTTCAAAGTACAATGGTGAACAAAATTCAGAATTAAGTCCCACCCCTTGCTGCAATTTCTGCCAAAACAGACCTTTTGCTACAAATGTACACAGTTGTGTAAGTATGGCAAAAAGTCTTTGGAATAGACAGCGCAAACTCTGCAGAAAGAGTAGGGAATAACTGGTGAAAGAGCCCTCTTACTGATTTGTCTGGTGTGGGGAGTACCAACCGATCAGAACCCAGCCTGGGAACAAACAAATGCACTTTAGATCATCACCTTGAACTTATACATGAGAATAACCAAGCTCAGCTGAAGAGAAGGGAGATGTCAGACAACACAGGAGGTGTCTTGACTACCCTCCATTTGCCGCTAGAAGGGTTCCAACACTGGCTTTGACTGCTCTTCTTGTCTACTGATCTCCTGGGCTCCCTTTAGAACTAGAAATATTAATGACCAGTTTAGCCACCTGAGGGAGATTTCCTTGCTGAATTTCCTTTACACAAAATTTATCTGGTTAAGATGAATGGTTTCTCAAAGAGCTATATTCTGTACTGAGCACTTCTTAAATACAGAAAGCTGTGCATTTATCATGCACTGCCTAGCTAAAACCTGCAAAAGAAAATGAATCTTGAAAATGGAAATAGAAATATCTCCAGTGATTTAGAAAGTCTTGCCTGTCACTGTTATTACTACAGCTTACACATATTTCCTACATATTTTAACAGAGCAAACAAAATAAGCACACTGATTTTTTAATACATTTATTGAAGCAGTCTAACATCCTCGAACTGGTGTGACTGAAGTTTAACAAATCTTACCCCTTCCTCCACAGTCTTCATTCTCCATTGAGGTAGATTATGAAGAAGTTCACCCAGAGCAGTGCACATGTGTGTGTTGAAGAGTCTGTGCTGAGTGGTAGTCAGCTGTGATTGATGCCATTACCCAACAGCTGGTGAGTCACACAATCATTAGCAGAGGGACTGTTACAAAAATTAGGCTGAGCTATGAATTAGGTCAGTAACAGTTTAGACTTAATTTTGTTTCAAATGGCTTGCATTATATTAGGAGTGAATCAGATCTGTGTGCAATGAGGCTAAGGCTCTGGTGACAGGATTTGGTAAATCCTGTCCATTTATGTCACTTCAAGTATCTCTTCTCATATAAAATTATGGACACATTATCCAGCCAGTTAACTGCTGTTTTATGGGTAATCATGTGAGTCTCGACTGTCCAAGTATTTATGTAAAGAAAATACCAGTAGTCAGATATGCATGACTAGAATAAATGAAAATTCAAATAGAGATGTTTTTCCAGACTAATATTTATGAAAGTCATGTATGCAGAACTTTATTGCTAAAGTAATATATCTGTGCTTCTGCTTTGGGAAAATATGAGAGTAGGTAAATATGCTAAAGCATGGGCATCTCAAGTCTATGACATGGGGTGACTTTTAATTTTCTGTTCTTTATAAATTACTTAAAGATACAGGGGAGTATTACCTTTGTAATACCAAAATAACTGGTGGTCAAAGTCTCTTGACAAGTTTGGATCAAAAACTTTTACCAGCACAGAAATGCTTCTCCCCTCACCCTCCAACTTTGCTCCATTTACGTCTCTGAGATCTCCAAGAGCTTTGCTCTGAAGTATCTTGTTTGAGAAAAGTCTAATACTATGCAGTATATACTTTGTACCTTTGAAAATACTACATGGAAAAGATTAACCCATACCCAAACAGAACACATTTTAAGACCCCTCTTTAGGGCTTCAGCCATAGCAGCTGTGTGCAGGACAGCTGCTACAGAACATGGCTTATCCAAGCTCCCACCAGAGCTCTCTGAAAGAAGCAGTGAGACAAGCTGCCCATCCCAGAACAACTACAGTAATTTCACGAATATAAGCTGCAC
>VRYO01001463.1:88128142-88201833 GCA_009812075.1 Sialia sialis | reverse complement strand
TGATTGTAACCTTTTTTCTCAGTTTATTCTTTGAGAAAGGCAAGTTTTGCAGAGCTGGTTTTCCTGCCTCTGAATTTCATGCAGATTTCTCCATACAAGATTCAGAGCAGTTTTAATATGCAAATGCACATTAGCTTCCAGAAGCTTAGATGAAGATACTACAAAGTCCAATCATGGTATTGCTGCTAGGTTTTCAGTCCCCATATTAAAACACTTCTATATGACAATGTGCTTAAATGGATAATGCTCAGTATATGAATTTATGAGTGTTCTTCTGGTCTGTTCAATACCAATTCTGCCCTGTCATGAGTTACAGACCGAAGAAGAACAACACAACTGCAGCTTTCTTTGCAGTATCTGCATTATTCTGACTGTACAACAAAAGAAATGAATGATGGGCATAGTTGTAACACAAACATGAGAATTTCCAGTAATATTCAATCAGGTATGAAAACTTAATGGTTACTGAATACCCAGCATTTTTGTACATTCCAGACCTAGTGGAAATGTTACATGTATTTCATTGCAATGGGTTTAGATGTGAACTTCAACAGAGTTCAAGGAATATTTGTACTCAAACTTGTGATCTAGGCACATTTGTAGCTAACAGCATTATTAAAAATTAATCTTTATAAATACATAATCATATTTCTGTGTCTAGGCAACTTAAGTGGTTTCTGATCTCCTGCTGTTCTTCATAAAATGCTGCAATATGTTTTGTCCTTTTCTCAAACAACCTTACTGCTGGTGCTATGGATAACTATTCATTAGTATTAAAATAATACAGTTAACAGGTGGAGGGAATCCTGTTTTGTAGGTGACAAGTGTTGCATTTTTGGGCTTTTAAAGAACGGTGGTAACTGTCTTTATAGTGCCTGTCTACTTTGTTACTAAGCAGTTATTTGCCTGTCCTGATGCTGCCAAGCTGAAGAAGAAGCACGGATTCTATTGAGTACTTTTCTAATTTAAGTAGAAAATTGCAATTATTTTGCTAAATCCTTTAATTAGCAGATGGTATTACAGTCATTGTCAGTCAGATACTGCTCTCTGTACACCAGAGCAATCCCTTTATCCTCAAGCGGGTCACGGAGATGTAATCAATGACAGCATCTCCTCTTCACTCTCCTTTAATTAAGTAGAATAGAGTGAGGGAACCACATGACAACCGTAAGACCACTGTTAAAATGTTCGAAACCCCAAAACTGTTTTGCTAACTGTTTTGTGATAAAATAAACTCAGAAAAAGCATTATGTATTTTTTGCTGGAGCATCCAATTTGCCTATTCTCATTTCACGTATACTTGCCTGAGGTTTGGGTACACCTGGAACATGGCTTTGATGAGAACTGTCATATGTAAAGCTCTCCAAGAATCTTGACAGCGCTTCATTAATGCCAAAGTGATCTAATTAACTATATCAACTATATCTACATTATATATCTCTAAAAACTGATACCACAAAACCACACCTACAGGTATATTTTTAAAGACCTGCTGTTGTCAAACAGGACGGCAGTCCAAATATTATTCCTACCAAAGGGTTGTTAGCTCCTTAAATCCTACCATTGCCCTCATTGAGGCAGAAGCAAACTGTTAGCTTCTTCTTCTGCCTTGGAATCACCAGGAACAGGTCCAGATAGCCACAACTTCACTATGCACAGAATTTCTTCAAACTGGCCCATGGCTGTAAGAAGCACACAGTAGCCAGCAGAAGTGGGATAGGCAAACACACACACATCAATGGGACATCTGAGGTGCACTAAAAAAGTTTTATGACGATTTACGTTTCCCAGGAATCCATTATTTAAGAGTTTCTTTACTGTGTCTGTAAAAAAGACTGGTGGCTGACTGGTTTTTATATTGACTCCTCTCAAAGAATTCACTCCATTTCCACATGCTGCTCCACGTTTTGTAGCCTCCTCAAGCTTAATGCACTGTGTGCAAGACTGACAAGCTATTCTGTCACATCCAGTTTTTGCAGTTTCACCTGGCTGAATGGTGCCGCCAAGATCTGAAGTCATTCACAATCCAGTTCATTTTGCGTTGCCCCGGCACTTCAGAGTGTTCTGAACCCTCTGAACACTGGGGTGTGAAGCAACATCCAGGGACACAAACCACTAGGAAGGAAACGTGGTATCCCTCCTGAACCTCACACTGAAATAAGTGGAAATGGAAGAATTAGGCACCTTCTTATACAGGTCCAGACACTACAAACCCACTTTACATCTCTCTGGTATTTTCACAACTATATCACTGAGAGCCCTGCAAATCTAGTAAAATATTTCAGAGACTTCTCAGTGTCTGTATTTTGGGGAGTATTAATCACTAAGAAAAAAAAGCCTAAGAAAAAAGAAAAAGAAAAAAAATGTCTCATTCCAAAGCTAGAAGAAGCTGAAAACAGAAGCCTACTATTTTTATGTGTTCCACTGCTTTTACTTCTGCTCAGGGTCATCCAATCCATAAATTCAATTCAAAAGTAACATAAAATATGCATATGTTTACATAAGGGCTAAAAATGTTCTACAAATGGCAAGAATGGGAATGGCTTTTAAATTATATAGCAAAAGTAACAAATTAAAATAAAACATGAATAGTAAGAACTAGAACATACACCACTGTGTGCCTCTCCAACTCATTCCAGCTTACCAAGTTTGCAATATCTTTTATTTATATATCTCTGTATATCTATATATACTGCCCTTGGATAAACTGCTCTGGAAGGTTCACTCCCTAAATTGAGTCATTTCATGTTTCTTGACACACTTAATCTCACAGAATAGCTGCTCACATCAATCCACACCTAGCACATGCTGCGAAAACATAATTTATGAGCCACATCTCTTTAGTATATGGATTAGTATAGGTTTTTAAGACTAGCAAGAGGAAAGTAAGAATGAATGCATGTGTGCGAGTGTAAATGTGCAATAATCACAGCTACTCATGCTTATTTATCTTCCTGCTGTCTAGATTCAGTCTCTGCTTTGTTCCTCAATTGTCTGCCTCATACTTTTTATCTTCAAGCACCGAATAGAAGTTCACTTCAAATTAGGAATCAGCTTGATAATTAAAAGACTTACACAGAATAAAATGGACTGGTAGAACAACACACTTTAGGGCAAAATTTATGCTTTTCTTTAGAATGCTGGTGTTACCCAACCTGATGGATTTAATAGGAAATACCTAGACAAAACTGCAAGCAAAATTTGACATGAAATGTCTGAAACGGGTGTAAAGCAAAGTACAACTTCAACTTATGTAAGCAAAAGTTAATTGTTATTTGCTGCTTTGTGTTATCGAAGTGACATTGGTGCTAAGTTCTAAAAAAAAGGGAAAGATAACAGTTCAAAATAAAATGAAATCTTAGCCCAGCACTGGTCTGTGGCTAGCATGACTTCAAGGCAATCTGTGCTTTGTTTATCAACTCTCCTTGCCTGCCCACTGGGCTTCAGGACAGACGACAAGCTGAGAAAATACTGTGAGCCAAGGAGCTGGCCTAGATGCCTGCCTGAGATACCTAAAGGCAAGCTTAGCTTTGGACGATGCCTTGCTGGTTGTCTCTTGCAGTTTCTCTGTGGGAGTTATTGTCTGGGCAGATCCAGGACTTCCGTAGGCATTTTACCTGATGTAAAAGGGCTGAAATGGGAGTAATGAGTCACACCACACCTCTTGTGCATGCTCTGTTCCTAACATGGGTAAGGTCTTCTGCTGTCAATTCCTGCAGTGAGCATGATACTGTCAACATCAACACATCTGGCAAGAGCTACAATTTACATTGTACTGAGGAAGCTGCCATCTCATTTAAGGATTCTGCCATCATATGCGGCATAGAAAAATGAACCAAAATTCCCCAGAAGTGCACTCTGAGCAATCTCAAAGCAGACAGTATTAAATGAATGGAAAACAGCTCAGGTTTTAGCAAAATGCAGTGGCCCCCTGGCTGCAGAGGATACAAAAATGATTGCAGGCAGTTAGCAAGAAGAGAAAGATCAGTGTGCTCATGTTAGCTCAGGGCTGATTCCAAATTTTTAAAATCTCATCTATTTCCTAGCCCAATACTGAGTGAAATTTAATTAAAGTGGTGTTTGAATTTAGGTGTTTCACCATAATATCAGCTACCCACTCACTACAACAGTGCTCCCATCACAGACATACAGATTGTGCTCTACACAGCACTTGCTGCCTCCACAGAGGGCTGATTGGTCCCATGATGATCATGCTCCTCCTGATCTCCAGCTGTTACATTTCATTAAGAGACAGCTAAAGCTGCCTCAGTGGTTTCCTTATATTACTTTCCCACATAAGCAGTTGGTTTGACTACCATGGGGATGCCAAGGAGTCAGGAACAGGATGAGAGGGTGGCTTGTGGGAGTCTCTTCCTACACAAAGGTAGTCCCACTTCAAAAGGCTTTGGGAAACATTCTCTTGAGCAACTGAAAATGCCTAAAGATCTCCTGGAGACTAATGGGACCAATGCATTTACATTATTCAAGCAAAATGAAACAGGCAAAATTAAGTAAACAATGAGCCAGAAACCAGCATTTTGTAAACAATCTCCTGTTTGTTATTCATCAACATAATTTTGTCCCACAGTTATCTCCTCTAATAAATGAGTGTGCATTTTTTGTGCTATTCTTTCCTTGACAGAATTACTTAAAATAGTGTTCTCGCTATTTGGAGTGCCTTAGATACACAGCAGAAAGCCTCCTGCAGAAAGTCTTCACTACATTTTTACAGAGGGTCAGGCCTGTTGTCACTGAAGGTGATGAGATTTTATGACCAAATTTAACAGACAAAAGAATGCCCTATATCATCTGCTGCAGGCAGGCAATGTAGTGAGCTTGAACATGTGTATAGATTCCAGAGGAAAAAAGTAGGACATAAGCATACACACATAAAGGTTTTACAGAAATAGCAGGTGTGAGATGAATAGGGAGACTCTACCCTACTAGTTGCAAACCAACTATAATATGGATCTAGAGCTCCTGAATATTAGCCCTCTTTTTATCCAGCTTCTCTGTAGCACAAGAAAGACAAATTCTCTGCATCACTAGACCAGCAGCAGAAGCACTTTGCTTTGCCCATACCTTGCCACATATGCTTGAAAAAGCTATTGCTTTCCTCATCTTAACCTACAGGGAGTTTCAGACCAGGGACACACACCAATTTATTCACAATATGCATACTGGTACCATGTTTGTTCTGACACTGGCTAAGAGAGAGCTCTGCTCTTCCAGAGATACTGCTGGGTTTATTAGATAGTGCAATCCTCAAAGCCCCTCTTCTGTTTCTCTTATTTATCTGTGCAGTGAACTATGATTTGGCCTACTTTCAATTAGCACAGAAGGGGCGCGTCTCAACTCTTTTCCCCTGCGGCTTTTCTATCCTGTGTATTTGCAACGTTCACTTTTATAGCCATTCCTTCCAGGGATGCAGGAAAGAAAACAGACCAATATAACTCATATTGCAGCATGGGGCAACAAGGTTGTGCCCCTACACATGGTATTTCCTGATGAAACCATGTTGCCAAGACAACAGCAGGTAAAAGCCACTCTTCCTCAGGGCACATAACTCCACAGATAAATTCTGAAAACTTTGGTCAAATACAAGTTCTTTCTCTCTGTGGTCATTTTGCTGATAAGGACACTAAGAAAAAGATGTCATGACTATGCTGAAGAGCTCGCAGCCAGCTCAATTCAATAAATGAACCAGTGCCAGAAGACAAATAAATTGTAAAACTGTTATGTCTTCACTGGCAACAGGGGCTCCAGGCCTGTGGAAACCAATGTTCAGGTGTCAGCACATGGGATCCCCAATGGGATGATGTTAATGGTTCCTGACTGGTGGGAAGCAGTGGCCAAGGGCTGGCTCATGATTTCTACAAGAGCAGCTCAGGTAACTCCTTCTTAACAGATGAAAGAATAGTAAAAAAAATGCCCTGACCAAAATGTGAATTAGCATTAATTTTATTAACTCAGTGGCACCAATTCAAGCTGCCTGCATTCAAAAGGTGTAACAGTATGAATGACACAACTGAGGCTTGGCTTGATCTAAGTACAGTCACTCAAACGAGGGCAGCTGAAATCAGAAAATGGACTAATCTGCTAGACTAACAAATGAGGGGATTTTTATTGGTTTTGTCAGCTTCTTGTGGTGCATTTTACCCTGCGGGAATGTTGTCTGCACATTAATGCTAGAAATACCACAGCGTCACTGGCCTCTCATTTCAGCACAATGCCTTTGCAGATTCAGATGCAAAAAACCAACATCAATATTTAGAAGTAGCCATTCCAAACTGGAAGCTTTCTGGGGCGTAAACATCACATCTAAATAAAAGATAGTGCATGGACTTGGTTACTAGCAGGGACAAGTACATGTGCCAATGCTCCTGCATCGCTGCTGCCAGCATAAGAATTCTGTGTTACAGAGATCAACAGTGGATGCCTAAGTGATTTTGTGGTCAGTTCAGATACATCACTAATTAAGAGCAGCTTTCGCTGATTTCATTATTTTAATTTATAAACCAATACACATGGATTTTTTGTAATAATCTTCCCACGACAGTTCTGCATTTTTCTGCTGCAGAGAAACCTCTTGATCTGTCTCAGGGGTCTGCTCAAAACTCTGCAAATGCCTGCACAGTGCCCCTCGCACCCTTTTCAAAGACAATGGAAACATGAGGACACACAAGGATTCTCCACTGATCATAAAATCACAAATTATTACTATAACAATCTCTCAGAAGCTTCTTATTCTGATGCTTATGTTCCTTACAGAAGTACATTTGATGAGAGATGTTGCAGATATTTTGGAGTTAATACTGAAGTTGTAAAAGGATACCATATATGCTGCCACTCTTCTAAACTCATTGGCCAACCTAAAATAAGAAGAGCCAAAGTATTCTTTTCCATAGCAGCCATGTCTTGTTTTCCCCCATCCCTTCCTGCATATTTTTAGCAGCAGCAGTGGCTTCCTTGTCTTTATATGCCTTCACTGGTAATTCCACTACCTCTTTCCAATTTTGGCAAGCTTTGTTCAGGACAAAAGATCATAAATTTATAATGTTTCTGAAGTTCTGGAAGGCTGGCTAGGGAAACTAGATCCAAACTGACATTCCTAGGCTTGTGATCAGACAGCGAAAGATTCAGGAAGGAGCAACCCATACAACATTGTGTTTCAAAAGTTCTGTTCCTCATGGAATTACTGAGTTGGTTTTTTTTGCACAACTATAAAATAGACTCCTTGAGATGATATACAAGAAGCCACTAGCTGGTGAGTAAAAACGCTACCACTCAGGCAAGCAAACTGTAGCTCAAATGTCATCTAATATTTTACTAACAGTCAATTACATATTTTGTTTTAACTGATGTTTTATCTACCTGTAGCATATTTTCTTATTAGATAGGAAACTGGGACAAATGCTATTATGACAACTTAATACAGACTTGATCCTATGCCCACAAAAACAAAGAGAACCAAATGATCATTTTTATGAGGCTTTTGATCAGGTCTATAATGCACACAGGCTATTAGATGCACATGTACAGTTTTGAAAATGTAAGTGCCAGTACAGAAGTGTAAATGCAGTATTGATTCTTGATGATAGTGATAGAAATTCACAGGCTTCAAAGGGTCTTGAGGCAGAACTTAACTATAAAACGTTGCTAGGGTGCTTTCTAAATATATGTGCGCGCCCTGGAAACATTCTGCCTGCAGATATTGTTTATTATTGCAAAGATCTGAGCACCCACTGAGTCCCACAGTCTTCTTTTGGGAACAGAGCACCTCAGAAAGGTAACTGTGCAGCTGCAGAAGCCTTCCTGGCCAGTCCCTATGAACAAAGGCTTTTGGTATTCAGCAACTGCCTGCCAGGCACCCTGCACTCAGTGAAGACAGGGGCAGAATTAATCAGCTTCAGCAGGAAGAAAATCAAACTCACTGCCAACCATCTTCAGCATAAATGTATGTCACTGCCTTCAGGTAGAAGCATATCTGGACTTTCCTTGGTCCTTCCTCAGAGTACAGCTTATCTGTGCACATTCAGCTGTCAGCCCCATGCTACATTTAACTAAGGAATTAATGAAGAGATGGAGACCAAGAGCTTCCTGCAAAACATAGGGAGGCGAGAAATTGGTGTTTTCAGATTCAAGTGGTTGCAAGTGGCAGTCAAATTCCCTGTAACTTTTTTTTTTGGAATAGGCAAACAATGCTGTTGGTTACGTTTAAAAAGTATGATTTACCACAGCAAAAGGATGATTTGTACTGCTTGTTTTGATAAATAGAATTGTTTGGGATTGCCAGATTAACTTGGAGAGATGAAATTGAACTCTGAGGATATAAAGAACCAATAGTTTTAATTACCAAATTAAAACCTTTTAAAGAGGAACAAAGGTGTGTCCTGCAAAAATGAATACGCACTTACTTATCTGCAAAATAAGACTGAGAAACTCAATTTTTCAACCTAGAAACATATGCCTGCTGCTCCAGCAAGAACAAAAGGAATAGTGAGTCATGCTCACCATCATGGATCTATTTTACCACTACTTTTATCTAAAAGTGTGGAATATCCTGTAGATAATAAGCAATTCAGATGCAGTTAGCAACAGATTACTATTATGTCTTCAGCCTATGCAAATAAACAGTAACCAAAATAAGTCTTATTTCTAACTACTTCTTTATACAGACATCATACTGTGGAACTCCTGTAGATAATAAGCAATTCAGATGCAGTTAGCAACAGATTGCTATTATGTCTTCAGCCTATGAAAACAAATAGTAACCAAAACAAGTCTTATTTCTAACTACTTCTTTATACAGACATCATACTGTGGAACTGAAACATTGATCTGAATGTGTATGAATAAAGCAAATTGTTAATATTCAGAAAATCTGTATGTTTCTCCAAATAGTGAGTTTAACTGCTAAAAAGAATGAGTAGTTTCCCCCCATGCTTTTGATTTTCAAGATTTCCCTCTACATTTTAGAAATCCTTTTTATTACCATAATTCAAAAGTCTCTCTGAAATACCTGACTTCATTAGCTGCAGATCTGAAGAAACCCTACTCATGGAGAGACTGACAAAAGAAAAAAAGAAGACCTGGTTAAATTGCAGTCAAGTCCTGCAATACTTGAGTCCAATATCTACAGGTATGTTGTTTGCAACAAGACTGGGATGAGCTAGCAGCAGAATTTAGAAGCCAACACAACAGCTTTGTCTCTTCATTAAATGTTCTAATCACCACTTTGGACTTCCTTTGCCCAGTCCCTCAGGCACTCCAAGTAGCCAGGTGCAGCTTTCACCAAACAGAGCCTCTAGAACCCATCTCTTGCAACACCTCAGGTTGTCTGATCTACTCTTTCCTGCATATTAGCTCCCATGGAGCTAATGGATGTTCAGGAAGAGCAATCTGAATTGGTAATTCAAGGAGGATCACCAATGCCACATTAAACACTTATGTGGACATTTCAATTCAGAACTAAATTTGTCCTAATGAATGAAAATAAAATTAATGAGTTTATGAACTGCATAAACACCTACCCAAGGGTTTATGATCTTATAACTAATTTGTTTCATATTTAAGGTTTAAATAATTCAAGTTATAATGTATAAACAAGACCTAGAATAAACAGGACTTAGATCAAAGTTTCTATGAAACTGTTCTTCATCAAGCTATCTTTGATTTCTAAATCATAATCTGTGTTTTCCTATTAAACCACTGTATATAGGGCAGTTCAGATTCTCTTTCTAGCAACTATTTATTATTCCTCAACATACTAGCCCCAGCATCCCTGGAAAGAGCTCATGAAGTTAATGGTTTTGTCTGGGTGATTGCCATCCATGTTTCAGATCCCTGCGGACCTGGAATTCTCATCTCTGCTGCCAACACCCCATACATCTAAGGTATGTGCCTTTTTAATGCAGCTCATGGACATGGAAACAAAGGGCAACCACCGTGATTAAAAAATCCCATCAGACCAGACCCACCGGGCTGCACGCTCACATGACCACACCAATCCATTTCCCAATCACAACACGGGTCACGCGTCACAGCAGGACTCGCTGGAGGTACTGCCATGCTGGCCTCAGGGATTCCTGCTTCATTTCCCCACTGTGGGAAACACCGAGCAAGAGCAAAACAGTGTTCTAGGAATGAAATTTCCTCAACAGCACTGCTCAGTGAAAGCATCTGTGTGAAGACAATTTCCTTATGGCTTTATGTCACTGTGAAATGTTGTGATTTTCTCCTGTGCCTTTATAAGGGTTGTAAAAATCCAAAGAACAAAAGCCAGCGGTCTGAGAAATACTAGTTAATATCCATGATTTACATGCAATCTAAAAATAAAATTCAGCTTCAACACATTTTGTTGCTAAATGAAATAATTCTAAAATAACCTGCAAGGACACAGTCTGATGAAGACCCTCTATTCATGAGTCATGGCAATAGAAGCTGAGGATATACAACAACTTTTTACACAAGAATGAACTTATTCTGAACACACATCTTCTCTCCCCACAGACAGATATTCCATTATTGTTGATTTGTTGCTAAGACACTTAAAACATCTCCAATGGAGGTTGTTCTCTAATCCATATGCTATGAAGAAGCTTATGCTATGAAAAGCATCTATTTTCAATAGTTTCAATTTCTAATGGATTAATTGTATTATATTATTTTAACATGAATGCACTGTTGTAGAATTATGTTGCAGTATTACAGTTTGGGTGGCCTCATACAATCTTCACACAGCCACTGGAAATGTAATTTGCATAAAAAACAAACAGCCTCATTAAACATCTCTTTCCTGTAAGAAGGGACACATTTAGAGGCTTCGTTTCACACGTTCCATTACAGCTGGCACAGGGGTAAGACAATCCCCAAATGCATTTTTCAGCCCAGCTAAGCAAAGACCACTTCTGAAACCCTGGAAATGTTCTGCAGCAGATCTCAGGAAGACATAGTGACACTGCTCTGTAATGAAATACATGCTCCCAGGGGAGTGATTGTTTCCTCCATTTTTGAACTAGGAGCTTCCAGTTGGCAATTCAAGTTTAAAAATAGACAATTGCTTTCACTACCTTCCTTGTACAAATCAGATCTGCTGCTTCCGAATGCATTTCCATTCTTTTAATCTCCTTAAAATGACAAATCTTAAAACACTGACAATTTAAAATACCAGTAATAGAGACACAAACATCAGCCATCATTTTCCCTTGCTGCTAAGTTTCTTCTGCCACCCTAAGCTTTGAGATGTTTATGTAATTGTGAGGGTGAAAATGACCACCGGCTTTAAAAAATCTCTGTGAATCCTTGGTTCCACAGCAGTAAGCAGATACACAAGATAGTTTTGCTCCCCCTATAGAATGGAAAAGGTGAAATTTTTTACAAGTTGTCTACAGTTTTGCATGAATTCTGGTACATTTTTCTGGCCAATTTCTCAAAAGACATTAAGAAAATGTCAGTGCATACAAAGAGAAGTTGCATGCAATCCTAGATTTTTTTTTACTTTCAAAATTCAGAATACATCACGTGCGCAAAAAATAGAACTGGGTACGGATTTTAATTTTTTAGTCCTTGAACAGAAGCACCGTAATACTTCAACAGACCTAAGATACAAATGTTTTCCTTTCTACCAGGCCATTTTATATTTGAAATTCAGGTTTTTAACTACACTGAATAATATCTAGTTCCAATTCCAAACAGATACGTAAACTTGCATAAAAACTCTTCTAAGATTCATCTAGAAAGCACTGAAATATAATGATCTATTTTTAAAATTTTTCTTCATGTCAAAATATTTGCATCATTCAATGTGCATTAAGGAACAGCCCAAGTTCTGCAAAATGCTGCTTTTCTTCAGGCAATAACATCTTGTGCCTTCCTCAAAAAATCACAGCACAGTGAACATAACAGCCCATTCTAACCCTGAAAAGTGGTTGTGCTGCTGGTTTTTAATAAAAAGGCTCTCTTTTTTTGCACATTTGGACTTAGTTTTACAACAGTGCTCTTTTCCTCTCTTCTTCCAAAATCTTGGAAATGATCAGTGATTTTTAGCAATACCTTAACGCTGTATGAGCTGCTTCAGCAAAGCAAAAATACCTGGCTTGGACCAGCATGTGTATCACCTGCTTGCTGTTTCACTTCAAAACCTCTGGGGGTTTTACACAGAAGTATTAATGGGATTTGTCATGGAGGAGAAGAGGAAGGACTCTGAAGTATTTCAGGCTTCAGAGTGGCTTCAGACCCAGCTACCCTGGAGGGGACAACCCTGCTCTTTATCTGAGCACTCATTCAGAATTCAGAACTATATTTCCCAGTCATCAGAATATGAGTGTCAGGGAAGAAAAAAATATAATTGCTTCTGTTCTTCATATCTAAACCTAGAGATAGTCTGGCTTGAAAGCATAAGAGGAATTGTAACTGAAATATTAATACCTTTCACATGGGATCACAGCTGATATTAAATAAAATTCAGAAGAACAGAATGGGACCATGAAGTGCTTTAAAACAGTTATCCTTGTGAGACAATTATCCAAACAAAAGCACTCTTTTCAATGCAAATAGAACCTCTGCAGATAGATGTCAATAGCCTGGCACTTGGGAAAATCACACCAAGTCTCTCACCCCATACAGCACCTCCCCAGAAGTATGGGCAGGGGTCAAGGCAGGCATGTCTGCAGGCTGTGAGACCCCAGGCAAGTGTCTCACCCAAACAGCAGGACCAGTTTAATACCCTAAGGATTTGATATGAAAAAACACAAGACAATTACTGCAAAGCAGAAGGTTTAAGAGAAGCACTGGCAGCATACAATTGAATTTCTCCCAACTGGAATATTCTGGAAAGAAAGGTTCAAAATATTTACCTGTTGTAGATAGAAATGATCAGCAGTAAGACAGCAGTGATCCAGATATAGTTTCTGAATAACAGTTTCTTTAATTGAACAGTTTCACCACATTTTGTTTGCTTCTTGTTATTCATCAGAAACACTGAAAAATCCTTGCCCGTAAGTGTTGCCAATTTAAGCAATCTCCTCTGCTGACTGGGAGACTTAACTTACATAAACACTCTGACATGATTTTTTTATAGAGTATCTTTTAAAAAAAATTCTGGTTGGAAAAGCCAAAGCACCAAGGCTTAACAAGTGGGAAAAAAAAAGATTCTGGCACAAAATTAATATCTGTTTTAAAGGAGATTTTGGGAGTAAGGCAGCTAAAGGTTGGATGAGTCAACTTTGTTGTGGCTCACTTATTAATGCCTTGAGTGAGACTGAAAGCAAATGGAAGAGCATATTATGCCCATCCCAAAAAGTAAACTGAAAACATCCAGAGGCTGCTTGCTTTTGTGGCATTGTCCACACTATTTGGCTTAAATCTTTAGATCCAGAGTGCAGACCTCATCTATTCCTGTTTAACACAGAACCGCTAGCAAGAGAAGATTGTCATCTTCCATACAGATAACTATTAAAAGTTACCTTATATGTAAAAGGTAAACCTAGGCAGCAGATCAAACCATAAACCTGCCCTGAATGTCCTTTTTCCCCAAGCCAACTGATGATGCTTGGCTCACAATGGTTTGCTTTTAGGCTTTTCTGATATTCTGGTCTACTTCAGCTGCAGTCCTTATTCTTTCCAACTCTCCAGTCCTACATCTTGAGACAGGCTCTTGAACACGAATGTCAATTTTACCTAAGCCAATGAAGGCTTAAATGAAAGAGGAGAAGATCTTCCCTATTCTCAGGAGTGTACCCCAAGCAAGAGGCTAGAAAGTTGTCGCTATGGAAGCAGGCACGACACACAAAAGGCACACTATACTTCAGGCTAATACCTATTTATTACAACAGTGCACTGTGTTTTATACCCTTTACACAGCTTACACTTTCTTCATTGTTCACAACCAGTCAACATAACAATCACTGGTGGAAAGTTTATCCACCCCTATTCATCCCAGGACCTTTCTAAAAATACTTTCCACAGCTGTGGGTTTTTTTTCCTAGTTATCTTCTTCTCTGCTCTTCTTGGTCTCCATGCCAACAGCCTTGGTCAGAGAATACTTCTCAAAACAAACCTCATTTATTAACCCTCTCTAATCCACAGACCAGCTGTGGGTCCTACTATAGAAAGTCACAGTCTTACCTTCCTGTGGTCACAGAACAGGACGTGGCTCACTAGCTCACCCATGGGTTTTGGGATGGGAACTGTGGCACCAGAGAAACAGATGTGTGATCAGATCCTCCTGTGGAGGAGGATTCTAAGTGTTTCTAGGAAGGGAAACTGGGACACAAATAAAAGGAGGTTTCAACAAACCTAGGAGGAAAGGCTGACTTCAAAATATTTCCTTTTATCTCTTTAGCATCACTGGTTGCCTTCTACTTGGCAACAGAGCTGCTGAGGAGCTTTCTTCATACACAGGTCTTTCTCTGCTCATTGCACAGGCTACCAGGGGACATAACCCAGACATTACTGAATCATCTTCTCTCCTACTTACAGCTGAGCTTTCTTTACACCCCTTAATTTCTCACAATTTCCTGCTTTTCTCTTGTTATTCCAACTAATGTCCTTCAAGTATAAGTTACATGCTTCCTTCTCCTTTTTGCCTGAGCACTGCAATTCAGGGAGTAAGGATGGCAGAAGACAGACGCACCAATTCTTTAAAATGAAGGCCAGAAAGAGGAAATGACAAAACAAGACATTTCTCTCTACTCAAGCTGCTCTAAGCAGCTGAAACATTTCTTTTCTGCAAGGCTGCAAACAGTTGGCTTTTGATGAAAGTAGTGATAAAAAACCTTCAATAATATTTCAAATAAGGGACAGAATCTATTTCCCTTCAAGCTTCTTTATTTCAGAAGCAGTTCCTTCTCCAAAATGTGTTCAGAAAATGACATTTCAGAGTGTGTACAGCACTGCAATAAAACAGCAACACACCCAGGAACATTTTTCAAGTCCACAGCAAGGTGAGCAGAAGAAGATCAAGATATTTTAAAAAAATGACAAAGGTCTAGCAGAGGAGACAGTCAGCTTGCTCTCTTGCTTTGCTGATCCCCAGAGAGTCCAGTGTGGCTTTCAAAACCTTGACCAGTCTTCTAGAGACATCCAAGCTGCATCCAGCCAAGGAAATTTGCTTGGGAATAGAAAATTCTGTTTCTTCCTGGCTTCTTCTGCCACGAGACTGCTCCTTCAGCTGTAAAAAACCATTGTCTCAACAGACAGAATCTTGACATTTAGAAGTTTGCCTGTTCTCCCAACTTTATAATACTTCCGATTTTGTTGAGGGAGCCTTGGCCCTGCATGGAAATAAAGGTTTCTACACTTCGTGCAAAAATCTTAACTAGGTTTAAAAAGCATGCAGCATGACTGTACTTTGACTCTAGTATGAATAACAGTGTGGCAGAGTTTGGTTTCTTTGTCTAATTCCCTGTATATGGAGCTTCAGCATCCGAAGAGTTTATGTTCTACTGTAGGGGGGGTCTCATCACCCATCAAGGAACTTTCAATAGAATGTTCTGTCATAAAATGATTTGCAGACCTGACACTGAAAACCACTTTGTGCTGGTGGGAACTTCACTTCTGTCCAGGAGGAGAATTACTGTGAGAATTAACTTGTTTCTGTTCTGTTGTGATACACTGGTGTCCCTCACAGAGTGTAATCTCCCGTTTTTCTGAGATTATGCCCAGCCAAAGCCCATCTTTCATTCACAGTGCACATTTTTTACACCTCCTTAGCACATCACCTCCCAGCAGAAGAGGTTGCTCAGATCAACCCCAATGGCTCATCTGGCCCCATCTGCAAACAGATCACCCTATCTGTGATCTTTTCTACCTACTCTGGCTGCTTTATGAAATACCTAATGATGATCAACTGGCATGCAAAGGCTTGAGATGGCTGCATCAAACCCATGACTTTTGCCTTTGTTACCAAGTCAGCACCAAGGCAGTGTCAGACTTTGGACCTGTCTGCAATGTCACTGCAGGGACACCAAAACAACTGTAACCTATAAACACATAAACTCTACAAAGAACGTCCTTTTGACCTTCTGCTTGTCAGAGACAATACAGAGACAATACGGATGGAGGACAGGGGACTTATTATGCTCAAGTATCACAATTTGAGTATTGATGAACTTTTCCTATTACCTAAAAGTTTTTTGTGCTCATTGACTGCTCAACTGTATTTTAAAACATTCATATCTGAATAAATAAGCAGAGCTTTTAGTCTGATAAAGACATGGACACAAAATGTTGGCACTCGGAAATACCAAGAAAAAGGCAAGCTTTCAACCTTATATATCAGCCTGACTCTCTCTTTCTTCCTGTCCTCTCCTGGAGAAGAATCTCCCATAAATTTCAGAGGAAATTTCATCAGATTAGGGCATGTGTTTTGACCCTTACTACTTTTGACATTAAAAATAATTGAATCCATTGTTGCAGCAAATAAGGGGCTAATAAAATACTTGCATTAGTATCTATTTTTTGATAATTACTGATGTTCTATGCAGGTGGGAATACTTGGGTATATGCCTGTAGGACACAAATGGGAACTTTATTTTTTTTTCCAAGTATCATATTTATCAGTGCACTAGAAGAAAATAAGCCTGTATTATGAAGTTTCATGCTGGCTCTCATTATGCCCTCTCACAAGCTTGTCCTTTGATTTATTAGAAAGATTAAAAATATTTTCTCAGTGAGATCAGAGGTACTAGACATGAGATCATGGAAATGCTGGCAGAAAAATGCTAGTTTTCCACATGTCAAATCTTTTGTACTACACATCCAAGGTTCAACCAATGCTTCTTAATTGCTGGGGGGTCTGGTAGGGTGCTAGTGGATTCCTGTTCCCCAGGGCTGGGGATGATGGAAACTGTGAGGTCCCAGCTCTCCCACAGTCCACAAGTAAATCTTTATCCCTGCCTTCTACAAGGTGCTCAGCAATTTTGACATTCTTGTCAATTTTGCTGCAGTTAGTGGCAGGGGAGCTGACAGGAATACCAATTTTGCAGAGCAGCTCCAGGATACTGTTAACTTGCTAGAAATGAAAATTTTTCTAAAAAAAAGTGAAAGGTTTTGGATTCAACTGAGATCAAACCCAGTACTGTGACTGACAAATGTTCCTGGAGACCCAGCTTTTAAATTGGTTTTTCAGACACTGAACTCACTCTTACTAGGGTAGAAGATATGCTGGCATGTCTGGTAAAGCTTCCTATTCCTCTGAGAAAAAAAAAAGAAAAAATGTCTTCAGTCTGATTTTAATCACTGTGTACTTTCCAAATATTTTAGTAATGGGGCAGATCTAAGCAGTACTTCTTGTGAATGCCCAGAGTGGACAATGGAGCCATACTCCACTCATCTTCAAACCAGTCAGTCTAACCACAGCAGTATGCAGCTCAGCCTCACCAGCTGAAGCTGCAGAAACCATAAAAATCAACAGTAGGCAAGCTTTGTCAACACATGGACACTCCTGAACAGCCACGGTTATTCTCCTAGCTGTAACAAACCAAGCCAGCATGCTGAAACTACATTCAAAGCAGTTGTCACCACAGCATCCACATATCCCTAAGAGCCACACAGTTATCATGGAAATCCTGCTCCACTACACTATGGTTATGACTGATGCAGAACATGAAAGACCTGTCTTTTGCTCTGCAGAAAGATGTCACTTTTGGTGACAATAGCTTCTCAGCTGTCAAGCCAAAAAATATGATCATCACTCAGAGTGATATAGCCATCTATTCCAGTTCATTAGTTTTTTGGCTGACGAATCAGAAAGCAGCCTGAACAGCACAAAGTAAAGAACTCATTCAGGTACAAACCTTGAAAACACTTACTCTGCATTTAAACTCATTCAAGAATTCACACTTAGTAAATGAGATGTCTCAACCCATTGTGGGCCATTTTCAGGAGTAAAGGATTTGGGGTGCCACAGATACACCCAAGTAGTGCCTAAAAGCTTCCACTGTGCAATACATAGGGCAGAAAAGCAACTGGATTGTAACTCAAACCTCTTCTGGCACTTGAAGGAGCAAGATATTCACTGCTTTCTTTCTAGCTCTAGTGAGAACATTAAGAAATCTGGAGAAACTCCATGTTTTCTCACAGATAATTGCGGCTAAAGACTTGCAGAACCACATGTAGTAATTATTGGCCAACATGAAAGAATGAAGAAAAGAAACCTTCTAAATAGATTGCAAAGCTTTCACCACATGCATCAGTGCCTGGATCTGTGACTCTTGCTCAGACCAATTTACATTATAAACTCACATTTTTTCCAGTTTCTCATATTAATAAAAAAGGGTCTTGGACTAGAACTAGTGTGAGAAAGCAATGGCAAAAGGAGGGGTGTGGCGGGAACTGAGATTCAGTTTTCACAAATAAACAAGAGACACATCATTCTTGCCCAACGGAATGAATAATTCCTGGTTAACGCAAGTTACTCAACGCAATATCAATTTATTTATCATGTATTTTTCTCACTCGTTTATTAGCACTCACAGAAGCTTAAATATGGCTAAATTGACCATTAGCATTATCTCTTCATACTGCTTTTTCCTTTATTCATAATCTGCTGAATAATTATTCAAAGAGTTCTTCTGGGTTAGGCTCTAGCTCTAGTAGCAGAACCTGAAAATACAGCTTTGGTGAGCTGCTGCTTTAATTGCAGTGCACCCAATGTGTTGCTTTGGGTTTTTTAAAGAAAAACTTAGCAATAAAGTTACAATCTTTTCTTAGAATCTGATGAATCTCATCAAGCCAAGCTTCAAGAGTTGAAATACATAAAAACCAAGGCTGTATTACAAATTTTCAGCCCTGATGAGCAGAAAGTTCCAGATTAATAAACCGACCCCAATGCAACTGTTACCTGCTGAAGTGTGCTTAAATTTTTCACTCTTCTTCTTCCTCCATTTCCACGGCTTAAAAAGTCTCCCAAGAGTGGCAAATTTGCTCCTTCTTCTGATTGGAGGCGTGTGAGTCCCAGGTACTAGAGAATCTGAACGCATTGCAGCCAGTCTTTCCACCTCTTCAGCTGTGATTTCAGCAAGAAAAAGAGGGAAAAAGAAGGAAGGTGGGAAGTGAAATAAATGCTTTAATAAGTTATCAGAAAACCACACAGATGGCTAATTTTTTTTCATGGACACAGAGAAAAGCAACAAAAGGAAAAAGTTGTAGTCCTTCTTATTTTAACATGCTTTGCTTTTGTTTTAGTGAAATTATTAATCTACTGTAAAGAACAGTAGTAACAAGAAGATTCAACAGGAACATGGGCTATGATGTTATGAAAGTTATTACTTTTAACAAATTGTTCTACATCACTCTAGACAGCTGTCAGTTCAGCCAAAAGCCATTCCTGGGGAGGTGTGACAGAGAGTGGGGAACAGAAAGCTCAAAAAAAGGATGCAATATAATTTAAGATAAATATTATAAGTTTCGTTTTGTTGGTTTTTTTTTTAAATTGCAATGAAAAGAGACATTCTCTTTAATTAATATTTATTAAGAACAAGGACCTTGATAAATAATGACCCTTGGTACCATGACTGTGTCCATAAAAATTGCTTGGGTTACCAAGAGGAGCTACATTAGGAACTTCTCAGTGAGAGAGAGGGTGCTAAAAAATCAGAGGATCATAGAATTGTTCGGGATGAAAAAAGATCTCCAAGATTGGGTCCAGCCATTTACCCAGCACTGCCAAGTCCACCCCTAAACCACATCCCCAAGTGCCAGATCTATGCATCTTTTAAATCCTTCCAAAGAAGGTGACTGCACCACTTCCCTGGCAGTCTGGTCCAATGCTTTACAGCCCCTTCCATGAAGAAATTTGCCCTAATACACAATCTAAAAGCTCCCTGGTGCTACTTGAGGCCATTTCCTATAGTCCTACTACTGGTTACCTGGGACAAGAGGCCAATCCTCCTTTTAGGCAGTTCTCGAGAGAAATAAGTTTCCCCTGAGTCTCCTTTTCTCCAGGCTGCCTCAGATACACATGATAAGACCTGTGCTCCAGAACGAGCCCTTCTGTAGCACCCCAGTGTCTTGTAGTGAGGTGCCCAAGTCTAGTCCCATTTTTCTGCCCACTCACTGCCCTCCAATTCTTATGCTTAACTTTTAGCATCCAAATTTTAAATTTTGGATTTTAATACATTCCCCAGTTAGGTCTGAATTCCCTTGAAGAGGATAGAGCTTCTGAGCTTCTGTTCTTAAAATTTCAGTTATCTGCAACCTTTACCCTGTAATACATCATGATAGTCTTGATACTAGAAAAAAACCAAAAAAAACGGAAGAATTTAAATTACAGTAATTTCACAATTATAAGCTGCACCTGATTATAAGCCGCACCTCCCAGTAGCTGGGTAGACCACAGGATTTGTCCACATATAAGCCGTACCTGAATATAAGCTGCACTCCACCCAACCCCCCCTCTTTTTTTTAAAAGCAAGGATCCATGTGTAACAAAGTAACGAGTTAGTAACAGAATTGCTGCCAGCGGGATTTGGTGTCAGGTGCTCAAGTTGCAACAGCTTTCATAGACCAGCGAAGCCTTTAAAGGCAGCCCCAGGTGCCCCTCCCGGCCGGCTCTCACTTCCGGGTTGGCACTGCGCTGGGATTTTCCACAGATAAGCCGCACCTGAATATAAGCCGCACTACTGGGGTAGGCTGGATTCTTCAATGAAAAAGGTGCGGCTTATAATTGCGAAATTACTGTACCCTTCCTACCTGATGAGAACAAGAGAAGTCTGTGGATGGTCATTTGACATAGTTATATTGCATGGCCCCCTGTCTCACATTTGCAAGGCAAAATTAATGCTGACAGTTTTGGGGAATAACATCTCTGTCATTAGAGGCACAGAGAGACGAATGCCAGGACCACAAAGAAAACACCAATAGAAGAAGGTACTATCAGCAAGAGAGGCTGTCTCTGTGCCACAGCTGACAGGGATGCATGAGGGTCTCCCTGCCTTGCAGTGAAGCATGCAGCTCTCCCCCTAAAAAAATCATCTGCATAGTTCAGTCAGCATACAAGCAGGGGTTTTGTGTGTGGTTTGTTGTTGGGCTTTGTTTTTTTAAAATTTTTTGAATTTTTTTTAACCTTGTTGTCAGTATTTGTTTTTTGGGTTTTTTTTAAGGGATACCATTTCCAAGACTTGTGTTGTAATGTGTGACTGCCACTAACACTGATTTGAGTGGTTTGCACACACAGTCTGGATCCGTAAAGACAGGATGCAGATTTGTCACCTCTCCTGCTCTGAAAACAACAGGCCAGTGTTTCTATTCACCTCAAATATTTTAAATATTAACTTCAGGCATAAGCATGGGCTCAGGAACCTCAGCAAAAACACTGCTTTGAAGGGATGAGCACGCCCACTCCACACTGACAGAATCACCAGAGATTCTGGCTGGTGAAATCTCAATGGAAATTTTTCCGAGGCTTTAAGTGAGCCAAATTTAGGTTGGTTTTCATGGGAACAGCCAGAGACGCATTTCTAACACAAAGGACATTTCATTATCAGAACTCCAACTGAACAACTATTTGAGTCCCTCAGATTTTTGCAAGAAGGTTGGTTATTTTGTTACTGTTCTTTTGTTTGTTCTAAATGTTAACATAATCCTTTTTCCTGTAAAATATCAATGCCAGATCCAGCTGCCTGTAACTTTCCAAAGAAGAAAAAGCTAGGCAGAAAGATAGAGTGAGCCCAGTTGTTTCTGTGGAAGTGGTTAAAAACTGCTGTTCTTTGGGGTAATGGAGAGAAAGATAGACATTTCTGAGAACATCTCTTTTCAATTTAAAGCAGAGGGAATAAAAGATAATCCGGCCAAAGCATTTCATTCTGTTCCAGCTCTTTGTGCCTGACTGCCTGGAGAAATACCTTCTTATCCAAAGAGCCCATTACAAGGCTCTGTCCTGTACAGGGGTTGGGACATGCTGTTTCAGGGCTGGGAATTGCCTGGTTATGCTGAATAAACCATATGGGTAAAAAGAAGAGGAAATCAGAAATTTCCCTATACTTTCTGATTTCACTGCTAGGCCTCAAAGACCAGCACAGTGCACAGACCACTGTCCTCCATATGCAGATCCAAAGGGACCCCTCCTTTTCCCCTTCCTCCATTTCTGAGACGCCTCCAGTTCAAGCATGTAAGACTCCACTGTGTTTCACTGCTGTCATTTTTTAGAGATGCTGCTAAAAGTAATGGGCTGGTATTGTCTTTGCTGCCTTTTTCAGGGGATACAGGAAGTGGCCCATTGACCAAACTGGGAATGACATGCTACTGCTGCTGCTGAGTTAAGATTCCTGCTAATAAACCTACAGCTGAAAGGTATTCCTCTTGCTGCTCACCCTCTCTCCTTTTCACCATCACTGAGACAAAATCTCTTCTATCCAGGTGCCTTGTTATGAAATCTCAGCTCAACAACTTTGCCAGCTGGTCCTTACCGGTATTGCTGAGGCCATTTCCTGGAGAACTGACATCCCTTAAAGACACTTTTACAACATACACACAGCTCTGTCTCACACCAGCAGTGCTCTCGTTGCCCCTGGGGAAGCTTTTCCCACTCAGGTAAATGAGTATGGATTTACAGCCAGGCAAAACTAACATTGCAGTAAAAAAGAATTTACCCAGAGGGTGGGTTCACTGAAAGCCAAACACAGTGGCAAAACAATTTCCATATTTTGACTGCTCTTCCCTGAATTTCAGTATTGTCTCACACACAAATCTGTAGCCTGAGTCCTGCAGTGCCTGGCATCAGTCACGAAAGTGTCCCTTCTCCTTCATCCTCTCCAAACACACACGCAGTTCCAAGCTAATGCAAGTAACAGTTCTTTATCCTTCTCATTCCCATTTCTCAGAAGGACATGATTTTTTTTCGTGAGAAATGGTCTCAAGAGCACTGCTAATTCAAAGCATAATAATCACTGGCTAGGAATAAACCACATTAGCATAAAGCCATGATAGTTTTAATACAGCAAGAATAAAAGCAGACCACGATGCAAGAAGCAAATGCCAGAATTCTGCGCTCTTCTCTGCTGCTGCATCTTTTGCTCAAGTTGGCCGGATTTCTCTGCCTTTTTGGCTCATAATAACTATTGACTGGCTGTGGGCTGCGACACCCACTGCTGACAGCAGGCTCCGTAGGCTGATTTCACACCTTTGCTGTTCCCAAAAAAGCTGGTACTTGCAGGAATGGAAAGTAACCTAGACCTTGCATTCTTTTTCTATTTTTTTTTTTTTTTGCCTTCAAAGAGGAAAGCAGTCCCAGCAGTCCCAGCCTGATCAGTCTGCTGAACTGGGAAAGGGAACTGCTATGTGAATTAGTACCTGTAGTCACACTGCTGAGATCTCATCTTGACCCTGGTGCCACAAATGTGATGTTTACAGGTTACAGGTGTTGCTGATACTCAGTGCTTTTGGGAACTTGCTCTGATTTTCTTCCAGGATCTGAGAGATATTTTTGAGACACAAAGAAGTACTGGGACCTGCACTTATGGCATGAGGTTGATGCAGTCCCCTCCCACTTTCTTCTGTCCAAGCTGTCATTCCAAGCTAGTAATGGGGAAACCAAACCTGAGAATTTTTCATAGGCTGTTTTGCTGTGAGACAGCTCTCAAGATTTTACTGCAGCTCTTAATACTCCTAAAGTTCATCTAGACTTTATAAAGGGCTTAAGCAAAACTTGGGGTTTTAATGAAAAAACCCCACCACAAACTGAAGCATTTTGCATCCAAGTAATATAAAAAAAAATTACGTTTGAAACATATTACGAAGAAAAGAAGAGGCCAGACCATCTTGGACCTGTTCTGTATGTTCTTACGATTTTCCCACATCATTCAGTAGGATGTTCATTTCCAGAAGGTCCAGTAAGGGACAATATAGGGGTCACCTACTTTTTGGATTTGAGAAGCATAGCAAGCAGGTCAAAGACCCTCCCAAAGACAACATAACTTATGAAGTTTTCCTGGGGAATGAAAGCCAGTTTTGTCATTCCCATCTCTGTCTGGGAATCGCATCATCTATTAATGTTGCTAATATGTAATACCATGATATCCAGCTTCCATTTTAGAAAAAAATCCACTATTACTGCATTTGGATACAAAGAGCAATTTCACTGATGAAAGTTGAAGCCCACGGTGGTATTTAATATTACCTTCCTCACTGGTAATCACACCAAGTTCTCTCTTAGACCTTTTCTTAACGCTCATCTTCCATCAGACATATGATTAACAGGAAATTTACTTCACAAAGTTAGATTTTAAGTCTCCCTAGGAGGCTCCATTGGTTACTTTGTGCTTTCTGTTACATTGCACAAGTCCATAGTAACAGGCTGAAAATCATCTTGGCCCTAAAGATGGAATTAACTAAATGTGTCATATTATTCAATGACAAGTACTCTATATAAATAAAAACCCCTAACATAATACTACTCATTGACAATCCACATCCAACCAGTCTTTATTCTGCAAATAAGTTTCCAACAAACTCCTGTTGCAAGGTTTCTTCTGAACTTGCACCCCAAATATGCTTCACTTCAGACTGCATGGACCTTATTCTCGGCAACTTTGTTCAAAACAAGATGCAGACATGCCATCTGTCTTTTTGAAATGACAGGAAACCTGAACAACTCCTCTAATTGCAGAGCAGTTATGTCTACTCTTTACCCAAAAGGGAACACTTTCAATTAAAACACCACCTTGTTTTTCTTTCAGGAAAATGGTTTATTTTCTGCTTTTCTATTATCTTATGTTCAGTTGTTTCCCTTTAATTTCCTTTTGCACCTGGAATTAATTTCCATCAGCTTTGTCTTTATTATGTGAATTACCCATTTAAACTTTTCCTAACTTCACAAAGGTCTGTTTCCCAATGAAAGACAAGGCATGGCACACTGCAGTCTAAACGCCAAATGAGGATGATTACCTGTTTGGTGGAGAACATCTCCCACTGGATGTGTGCATTTGCAGTGGCAGTGAGTTGGCATAGTGACTTTATGAGCCGTGAAGAGCCTGTCAGTAGCCTTCCTCTGCATGCTAAGCAGCACTCACATGTTCCAAACCTATGCCAATTATTCCTGTTCCCCAGGTGTGCAGCTCTTTGCACTGTGCCCATGAATGGAGTCTCTCATCTCTTCACCTTGCCTGTTTCAGCACAGGTACCACACCACGGCACAGCTCTGCTCTCAGCTACAATCCCTCGATCACAGCCTATTTATTTCTCTTGTTGGCACAGAAGTGCAGAGAATAGTTTTGGAAGTCTAATCCCTCTAGGACCCTGCTTTTGACTCATCCCCATTTTGACGTAAAACGTAAATTATTCATGCTGATTGCAATCTTAAAGCCACTTTTTAAACCTCTGCAAACTACACTGCACTGAATGCATCACTCTAAACATGTCTTTATTGATATGAATTCTCTCCAAACACTAAGCATTTTCTGTATCACTAGATGGTACATAAGATTTTGACTTGCAACAAAAGCACTTTATCATGTTATGTCACCAATAGCAATATAATCTCTTCCTATAAACCCTGCAACTATAGAAAATAAGGACTTTCAGATTCTTTGATATCAAGTGTTTTGTGTATCCTTTATTGCTCTTATTACTCACCAGGTCTTCCATCTCATGCATTTATTTCATTTAGATTCAAGGCTAAATCAAATAAATAGTACTGTAGCTCATCAGTGTCATGTGCCCAGACATCGGAGCAGACACCACAGGTCTATCCTGGGCATCACGCACAATATTTGGAGACTCAGCAGCTCCAAAATAGGACTCAGAGCAGTCATAACGAGTGGAACACATCCAAACACCAACCAAGAGAAAAACAGGGCCAGAAAAGCAGAAGACATCTCACACTGTTCTTAGGCCTACAGTTCCATAGATACCAGGAATTGCTCCAGTAAAAAAATTTCAGCTTGAAAAGAAGGGATATTTTACCCTTCCTAACTGACAAGCGGGGAGCAGATACACAGTTTCTGCTTTCAAGAAAGCAGAGAAGGTAAGACGACATGCAAGGAATTTTCTGTTGGAGCAAGCAGAGAACTTATTCGGGAGAAAGGAGAATCATGGGGTCACTTTCATCTTCCCCTTAAAAAGGCTTAAGCCCACATCTCTGATTTTCCCGGGGAACACTACTACACTTCATACCATGATGGATGAAGGAACACATCTATCTGGCTAGAACAATTATTTTGAAGAATTGAAGACCTATGGGTTTGAAAGAAAGCATTAGTGATAGTTAAGGCATTGATCTGCCAGCACAGACACCCTTCTCCCAACACAGTTCCTGGGCTTTTCTGTGGGTTCTTTAATGCTACACCTGTGTATTCAGAGGAACTACTGTTCACAGCTGGGATTTGTTGAGAGCCTGATCCTGTCCAGTTCTGTATAAAGAAGAATAAAGAGGAGTGAAGATACTGCTTCTCACTGTCCCTTTTTTTCACTTCTGGTAGGGCATCTTCTGTTTGAAACATGAGGGGAGAGATGAGAGAGGTGTGGTGCTGTCTCCTTTCCCCATCCTTTCCCCAGAAAGCAAAAGCAGGAGAGCATGGATGGATAGATGGAGCCCTGTTAGCAGAGTCTGCTGGGCATCCAGGGAGAGGGATCCATGTTTCAGCCTCTGAAGAACTGCCATAAAAATCTCATGTTATGGTATAAATGTCAGCTACAAGCAGAATTTCCCCTCTAGGGCATTGACTTCAAGGTAATCCCACAGCCATACTAAAAGCTCACCTGGCAGAGAGCATCAGAAGAATACTACTCTTCAAACCTCCTTTAAAGGTGTTTTGCCAAGAAGGAGATTAAATCTCACAACACCAAAAAACTCAGTGGAGAAAGCTGAGCACAAGTCATATGCACAGAGCTACTGCAATTCAAGGCTCTAACATTATGAAAAGAAATGAAATGCTGTGAGGCATAACAGTTGCAGTGGGGTTTGTGACTCTCAGCTTATAAGTGGGCATCAGTCCCTGGAACATTAGTAACTCCTCCAATACATGTTAAGCTGGTTTGGGCTGGGATAGAGTTAATTTTCTTCTTAGAAGCTTGTATAGAGCTAGGTTTTAGATTTGTTATCAACACTGAGAACAGTGTTGATAACACAGGGATGCTTTTGCAGCTGCTGAGAGGGCTTGTACAGTGTCAAGGCCTTTTTTGTCCCCACATCTTGCAGCAGCAAGGATGCTGGGGATACACAGAGTGCTGGGATGGGACACAGCAGGAACAGCCAGCCCTGACTGACCCAAGGGGTTTTCCAGCTCATACAGTGTCATGCTCAGCATAAAAAGCTGGGGGAATAAGAAGGAAGGGAGAGATGTATGGAATGATGGTGTTTTTCTTCCCAAGTTATCATGATAGGGCTCCCTTTTCTGGGGATGGCTGAACACCTTCCTGTCCATGGGAAGTACCAAAGGAATTCTTTATTCTGCTTTCCTTGCGCACACAGCTTCTGCTTTACCTATTGAACTGTCTTGATCTCAAATCATAAGTTTTCTCACTCTTCCCCTTCTCTCTCCCTCATCCTGATGGGGAGAGTGAGGAACTCACTCTGTCTGGGGCTTACTTGCAGACTGGGGTGAAACCATGACACATATGGACAGGACTAGGCACCATGGCTCAGGAGTTCTAGATGTATCCCAGCAGACACTTGGATGTTAAGCAATCTGATTTATCTCTCTGTCATACCCAAACTTATCAACTAGAGTTAAGTCTCATCCATTACAGCTAAAGTTCTTCCTGAAAGTGAAAGCTAAGGACAACAGAGAAGCTGTCTTCCCCCTAGCAAATCTTTATCCTATTCAACAAGAAAAAACAGAATTGAAGCCCAGGTTCCTTCAACTCCTAAATATATCCTGACGAAGAAACAGTGCAGAGAATTTTTTGCCTATGCTTGTTTCAGCTTGATAGTGACTTAAACTACCTTCTTGAAGGAGCTGGTAATGATTACATTTTCATGGTTGGATTTCTCTCTTAAACCAGCCTGAATTACAAATTCTATTCAGCTGCAAAACACAAAGCAATCCAAGAAAAGGACTGAGTCCACGAAAGCCCATGGGTTTGTTGCTCACATTTTGCCAGGCTTCTCTTAGTGGGTGACAATTTTCCTAATTGCCATGTGGACAGAGGAAGTTGCTCACATAGCAGAGCACCTTGGCTCTACCAGTCCTCACTGGGAATCAGGGAAGTTTTCCACCCTTCTAAAAATAAACCACTAGTGCAAAAGGCTAGCTGTTTATTTTCAGAAATCTCAGAAAAAAAATTTGAATACTTCTAAATTTCTTAGGGATTTCTAATGGACTAAACAATTTCTGATCTTTTTCTTTTGAAAAAGAAGTAGGAATATCCAACATTTTAACTTTATTTTACTAAAAATGTGTGCTTTAGATGGCATATCTTTATATTTTTCAGAAACCTGAGATAGGCATGTCCTCTTCTTAAAAAGTAATCCTATTCAGAAGATGGCATTGCAAACATTAAACTTCCTAGATACAATGGTACAATTGCACCACTACAATCATAAAGATAAAAAAAAATGAGTTTTTAATTACTGTAATGGCTGGGAGAAGAGGAAAAAAGCACCTCATTTAAGAGCTAGAAAGTTCAAACCATTTCCTTGTAAACTCTGTATTCCTTCCCTTAGGAAAAAGAAACTATTTCTGTTCTTTAAAGAAGTTGATAGGAAGTTGGCCAAGAGGAAAGGAGCAATTAAACCAAATAGCACATGGATAATGAACCTAAATATGAGTTTAGAAACCTCCCTCAGTAACAGCCTAGCAAAAAAAAAAAAAAGTTTCATTGGACTCTGAAAGGAGACATTCTGTTTCCATGTTCAGGAATTTACAGTAAGTACTAAATACTTTTGCTTTGAGTTCTTAAGTACAGCAGTACCCATGGTCTTTGCTGATAGTCATTGTAATGAGAACTCCTTTGTATATTCAAACGATAGTTAGAGAGACCCTTGGCTGTGATGAAATATCTGTTTAGGTCCTTGAGGCTTGAGTTTCAAAAATGAATATTCAAAGGGGACAAAAACATCCACAATTATTTTATGGTCATGAATAAAGCATGCGACTGTGTTGCTGGCTAAAACACAATGAGTATTTCTGTGTGTTTTTCATAGCTATGATTTCACTTTTTTTACATCATCTTTTTTAGTATGGACTTCTAGGGTGTCTCATGGTCGCTGAGCTCTGCAGGATATTGCTCTTGCTCAACAGATTTATAGGAAAATCTCTGGTTTCTAAAAAGCTGCTGCTACCTCGGAAAAAAAAGATGGGGTCCATAAGGCAATCAAATTGGTATATCTGCCTAGGAAATTTTACAGTCAAAAGAAGCACCTATGCATGTAGCTTCAAGCTCATGAATTATTCCAAGTCCGGCAATCAGAAATAGCTCAAAAAATGAGAATGGGTTTAGATCAGAGATAAGGAAAAAGATACTACAGGGAACCAAGAAACACAATCACAGAAAAAACTCTGAAATACTTCCAGATGCTTTATGCTCTGAAATAATGCTAGCAGAAAGAAATGAATGAAATCCTGACTGTAGCACAGTGAATGACAAAGGTCACAAGGAGTCAAATTGCTCTCAAAGCCATCTAGTGACTGGCCAGCTGCTAAAGGGTCCTTTCCAGAATGCTAAAATTTACCTTAAAGAAACTGGCAGAGAAGACATTAGGACATAGTGCATGTCTGAGTACTTTCCACTCTGTTGATGGGAATGATGCCTTTCTGTGGTTTTGAGAGAGGAACCAGTGGCATGTTGTGAGCTGCAAATGAAAGCAGAGCATTCAGCAGCTCACTGGAAAGTGCCTATACAGAGTCACTTGGCCATGAAATTGGCAGCAAAGTACATTTCCAACATCATGAAGGTAACTGGGATAGGCATTTGCACAATGTTTCATTTAAATCCAGAAGAAGGATGAAATTCAAGTTAACCCTGACATTTTTTACAATTAAAACAAAGGGATCTCTTTTCACCCCTTTACTGCTGCTACTGGACAAAGCAACAAACTGATGAAATCTGTTTTGCCTACATGCTGAAAGTTTCCTTTCAAAATCATCAAGATTCTGCTACCAAGCAGATGACAAAAAAAACCAACAAAAAACAAAACAAACAAACAAAAAAACCCCAAAAAACCCAAACAAAAACCAAAACAAACCCAAAAATCACCAAATTGAAACAAAAACCCACAACAAGTACAACATAAGCCTTTCTGTGCATTTCTTGGCAATACAAACTGCCTCTTTCTATATAACCTATGGGGAACAGGTTCTCAATTTTAAGTACTGTTCTCTTTTAGGAGATGTCTCTACATGACATCCCACAAGTATCACAAATCCCTTTCTGTCAAGTCAAATGCCATATGCTCTTCCAACTGAGCTGGAGTATTTGCCCCACAAACCTAATTTTCAAAAGTCTCTTTAGTTAAACAGCATTTTTGTTTGAATTCACAAATCCGAGACTGTCTTGAACCACGACATCTGGCTGAGTACACTGAGTTTTAGAAGGCTTATGATGGTGGCCAGGTTGAAAAATTACTCAAGCATTTAGTTAAAAAGGAAGGAAACAAGAGACAAAACAGGTAGGTACAAACACAAACATATAAAAATGGAGCCTGGTCTACATGCAATAATAACGCAAGAATCTGAACTAAATTAATCATAGCAAGTGAGGAACACCGTTTGCTTGATCAACACAGGTACAGGTACACTAGCTCAGAGCTGCTGAATTTTACAAGTAATGCCCATCTTTATATAGGTCTGTATTTAAAAAAAAAGTATTTATCTCACTGGGCCCAATGGCCAAAGAAAGCTGACAAAATGAAAAACAAATGAAAACAACCTCAAAGAAAAACATCACCAAAAAGTATCCTTCTTGAGCCTCTATGCAATGCCAGGAAATGTATTAATGAACTGATGCCTGTCTTGCGGTTTAGTGAACTGACTGTTCTGCCAACTTGAGATGAATAAGAGAAAGAAGCATCAGTTCACTGGAATTACATGATCTCTGTATTTTCTTTTAGGCTCATGGATTTCTATGCTCAGCACGAGCACATTGAGTTCACAAGAAAAATAGCATTTGACTCAGATGACAAAAACACATAGAAAACCAAATACACATTAAGTAACTAGAGTCAAATAATGCAGTGAAAATGCTGTCTTTATTTGAGACACGCAAGAAAGAAAGAAGGAAACACCTCCCAAGCTCTAGCTTGCCAATGCATGTGACTTAGAGGGTGGACTTTGAAGGAGAGGAAACTACACAGCTGAGCCTCATGAGTCCCTCCTTTCTTTACCATTTAGGTATCATGTCTAATTCTCTTCAAAGCTGCTAGAGGGGCCCAAGTTTGGCAGCTACAGAGAGCAGACAGAAACTGCTCCTCTCTTGTTCAGATGCTGGAGCAGGCAGCACATTCTGTCTTTAGTGCCACAGCAGATTGCTGGAAGACAACTTCTCAACCTCATGACTATAAACCCACAGACAATTATTTTGGGGCTGTGAATATTAATGAAAGCTTTACTCATCTCATTCTTCTACTTCTCAACAGGGTGCAATTCAGATTCAAGCAGACAAAGTTCCACACACGTCTCAGCACCTGGCTTCCCCTCAGGGTGATACTCAAATTTCAAAACTATTCATCCAATAAAACCAGTGTGCTAGCATAAGGAAAGCATTCTAGTGTATGGGAAGAGAGGGATGAAGTCTTTCAAAGTCTAGTTTCACTTCTGGTTCAAATCGCTTCCACCGTCTATCCACCCTTCCATGCATCCATGCATCCATGCATCCATCTACAAGTCTGTGCACCTACACTGCTGACTTTCAATCTGTGCATCTGAATTTTTATCAGTGCTGGCATTTTAAGCAGCTTGGAAAGTAAAATGGGAACGATAAGATTCTATAAAGCACTACATCAGCATGACACACACTTTTTATACTAGTTCAATTTCAGATGACACAGAAAAAATAACATTTCTATTTATTTTATTTATTTACTTACTTTACCAAAAGCAAGGTTGATAGAGTCTCCATGTTAAAAATAATACTGGAGTTGTACACATACAGTTTCAGATAATAAGAATATTGGAAACCTCAAAGCAACTGCACCCAGTGCATGGGGTAAGGAGACATAAAGCTGGTGACATAGCCCTCATGACATGGACTGCTGACGCTAGGCACCATGTCTACAGTCCATATGGATGTGAATATCTGTAGATCTTCAATAGAATCGGTAGATCATCAATACTTTGGAGAAACCTGCTAATACATAGACAGGGGAGGAAATAGACCACAGTGACATTTCCAGGCCTGGTTCATCTGTCAGAATGTAGTTATGAGTATTCTAATTATTTATCCTAAGACCTCCACTGCACTCAAGTCTGCTTACCATTTCTATCTGTTTATTCTTGAATTTGTATTAAAAGGATAACTAACACCAAGATAACACTAATTGTGTTGCAGCTGAACATCCCTTAGCCTATTACTGAAGATACAAAATAGTTATCAAAATTTCTAACAAAACTTAGACTCTTGTTTCTTGCCGTGACTTGATAGTCTCAGTATTTCCATCATTACACTTCTGTGCTTCCAAAAGATTTAAAATACCAGTAGTCTCTGTATTTTTCAAACAGACAATCAACTTCTCTTAGCAGACAAGGTGAAATAAAAATCATTCTCTTTACCTAAATCTCCCAAGATAAATTAAACAATTGGATCAATTTTAATTTTATTCCCTGCACTTCTACTGCACAAAGCCATTAGACTAATAGCCTGAAAGATGTCATGCAAAAGACGACAGAGGGCAAGATCCTTCTCCTAAGTAGTGATAGGAGAGGGTGTCTACTGAACTGCAGCACTAAACCTGTCATCCTAGCCTTGGGCTGCACAGCTCAGGGCAGGAGGAAGGAAAGAAAAGATTTGAAGTACATCTTACATCTTCTTCAAAATGACCCAATCAATATATACACTGGGCTCTCCCTGCACAAGGCTGTACGTCTTAAATTGCAACCCTTGGGATTTGGAGATTCAGTAAGTCATGGAGACTGAATGCTTCTGGTTAGGGGCAAAGAAGGGGGCACAGTAATAACAAACCAAGTTAGACAAACCAAGGGCTTGAAGTCTGCAGGTCTCTTGCTCTAGTTTATGTTCTGACTAGCACACTATACATCATAAATATGCAGGAATCTCTCCTTCTCTTTGGACATGTTGGACACAATTTTATTTTTGGGAAAGATGGGGTGGCATTGGGGAAGGCTGGGGAAATGTTTGTCTTTTATTCCTGAGTCATATCTTCAGACCTTAAAAATTTCCACTGTCTATGCAGAGGAAATATGCAGAGGCTGTCAGTCAGGTCTGGCCATCTCTCATTTGTGGTTTCTCTCACTTAGGATGCAGAGCTTCCTTTCAGAGAGGAACACTGCTTGTCCATGAGAGCTCTTTTAACAGGACAGCTTAATGTTGGCTGATGGGCACTGTGATTCTGGGCATGTTTCAGGCAGGGTAGTCTACAGATTACCAAGATAGAATGCTACGTGGTTCCAAAGAAACTGCAGCAGGTGATATTATAGTGGCGGATTTTATCTTTGATTTAAATTATACCATGTGCTCACTGCTTCTCAGAGCAGCAGAAGTAACTCATCATTTGAATCTAAGAGTCTCATCCAAAGGCAAAGGCTCTGCTAGATTTGGCTCATCTTCAGTAAGCTCGACCCAAAGCCAGAAATGTCAGTGAGAGATGACAGTGACATGATCAAACATTATCTTATTCCTCTCCACCCAATCTTTTTTGAGACAAGGAGACTAAAAGCAACAGACCAGTGAAGATTTATGTCACTTCACAAGGGTAAAAAACCAGCAAGAGGACAGTTTTCCACCTCATAGGGATGGCAAGAACATCATTATTTTCTGAGAAGTGTGCAAATCAGAGTCACAAAGTAAAAATAGAGCCTCCAAGTGCATCCCAACTTCACCCCTTTGCTGCATTCATTTAGATAATGGCAAACATCACAGTACCCTCCAGTTTCTAAGAAAGGCACTGAAACACACAGACAAAGCTGGCTTAACCATGGGACACTCTGGTGCTGCCCTTCAGTTATACCAGTCCCCTGATGCTGGGGTTTGGCTAATGGATTTGGGACCATGTGTGAGACCTGGCGTGATCCACTAAAGAGACTACCAATATATCCAATTAATCTTAGACATCCTGGCAGACTATTAGAAAGATGGTACTGCAGATACTTATACTGTGCTCTTGAAATTAGATTCTGACTAATTGTGGGCTGAATAAGGTGTTAACAGCAAGTCAAATTTGGTATTGTCTGATTATAAACAAGAAGATCTTAGAGGATACAAAGGAATTTACATTTACTACCAGTCACTGAAATAGATCAAGAAACAAAATCTAAGAACACAAAAACGGATGTAGAAAGCCTACCTCCTCTGCTGAGGGAGCAGAAATGAATGAAAGTGCCATAAATACAAGAGTATACTCAAAAGGATAGGTTTTGCTTATCAGTCAAGGAGCCATAAATGAACTCTGCTGCATGATATGATATGATATGATATGATATGATATGATACATAAAGAAAAGAAAAGGCAAAAAATAGAGAAGAAAGGGAGGGACATCACATGGTAGAGTACTGAGTCTTCTGATCTCTTCCCTATACACTCAGTATTTCCCTGCTGTTTAGCTTTGAGAGGCAGTGACAACATTAATTAATAAAATTCCAATAATGGTTGTAAAGTGAAGTACTTCCATCTATCTCATTTTCTTCTACAGAACTGCAAGTTTCAAAAAACTAAGAAGCCAAATGAGCAAACCACCCTCTAAGACAAACAGCTCCAAGTAAGTTAGTGGAGAAGCTGTCCACCTGGGCCTGGACCAAAGAACAGAATAGGACATAGGTGTGGTGGATGTAAAAAAAGGCACAGAAAGCCAAACTTATTCAGCCAGGGTGATAACAGGTGTATTGAAGTGCTCTGGTAATAACTGCGTGCAACAAGAACATGCCCCTCCATGATCTATGCCACCATCCACATCTTGACCCTTTTCTACAAATTGCCTCCATACTTTACACATGGAAAAGTTGTGGCCTTTTATGGTTTGTCAAATAGTTCTGTATTGTATTTCTGATGTATGTAACTTGGTACAGAAGAATCCAAACCAGGCATATTAATCAGATGGCAAAAAACACTCAGAACATATAATTACTGTTAAATACAGGAAAAACCACTGTATTGCTTTCATCATACTTTCATTGCTTTCATCATGACATTTTAACTGCCTTTTTGGAATTCCCACAAGGAAATTATTTTTTATTGTGTGTTTGCTGTTGCCCGAATCTTTGCATTTAAGAAGCTTACATATACCAAGACTTTAAATTGGTTCTCAGATAGAAAGCAGGATGGTAAAATGCCATCAAAAGATGACAAATGAGTTACAGCAGGGGAAAGGGGAGAAAACAATAAAATGAGATAGAACTGAAACAGACAAGCTGTCTGCTCTCTAAAGACCCGAAGAATTGAGGTGCCCTCTTATCCGTGTCATTATGTCAGCACTGTGTAATAAAAACGAGGGGGTGCTGAGCCATCATGACCAATTTCATCATCTTTGTTGGTTTTGTTCCTAAAACTCCTCAAATCAATGACACAGATACACAGAATTCCCAGAAAAGGTGGCAGATATTTCCCCTGCAAGGACTCAGGAGTTTCTACTGGAAAACAAAGAACTTAGTCATCTGCTTGCATAAGCTTGACCCAATGTTGTGTATATTATCTAATTTATCAAAGTGAAGACCTTGCTTACTAGCTGTATTATTCTGTTAATAATGGAAATTACATTGCAATTTTGGACAAGACATCTTCCAGGGCGCTTCAAAGTAAGCTTGGAGCTCTTCTGGGTGACAGCGATGCAAACTTGGCCATGAATTTCCTACTGCCAGCACAGTGTCACCTGGAATGGTACACAACTGGCTTATTTTGTGGCCAGCAGCTTTTGCTACAGCCATTTTAACAAGATAGGAGTTAGCCACTACAGAGCTGCATGTGAGCACTTAATGACCTGCTCCAGGCTTCATGATATTTCTTCAGATTTATTTTGGGACATAAACGTGCTTTCCTCTCTTGCCCCATCCCTTTTCTTTTCTTCAGCTGCAGACTAGCCAACTGAAAGAATTGACAGTGGTTAAGTGAAGTCTCACATATCAATGCTTAGGTCGAATTTGCTAGTCTTGGCAAATGTGTAAGCAGAGGGTACGGCCTCTAACAGCCTAAAGAGGCATTTTTGTTCCTTTTCTCTTCCTCCCCACTCTCCTCCCTGCCTGCAGGCCATGCCCATCCACAGCAGCACTAACAGATCCCTGTTAGTCTCTAGTCTCAGGTCAAACCCACAGCTCACTAATGAGTTTTTCTTAGTCCCCAATGTGCAAGACAAAGTGATGGGAGCACAGTGCTGGGACTTTGCCCCCTCTGCTCCTTGGTAAAGGAAAGGTAAAGGATCATGTCCTGGCTGCCTTGGGCTTTTGCCATCTGGAAGTTACCATAAGTAAGGCATCACCTTCCTCCTGGAAGGCATATTTATTCTCATCCTGCAAAACATCAAGGGCTTGTATCTTCCAGAGCAGAAAGTAATGCTGGTGGAAACAAAGTGGGCCACGCAGCTCACCAGCAACCTGCTGGGATATGGAGCATCTTTGCTTGATCTCATCAACTTTCTCTAGCTTAGCACCATATTCACCCAAATCAAATGCTACAGAGTTCAACTGACAAAAATAAACCAATCTGATTCTATGATCGGTTCTGCAAAGGAGACATATTTCACACTGCAATGAAGCCCAGCCTCTTCCCCCTCTGCCTCTTTCTTTACGGTAACTATCCCTCAGGGACTAAAGACACAGATTGCATAATTGTATCAGCTGTTCAAACCTCAAACATGTTTTTCAGCTTCCCACGCTTCACAACATGACCAGGTACACTGTTTTTTACCTACTTCTCCATTCTGTGTAGTCTAATTTTTTCACTCCAAAATATTTTACGATTTTTGACAAGTACCACTGTAAAAGACTTCAATGCCTCATAGGAACATACTGTGCTCACTCTGCAGATGGTAATGGAGAAGTAGCTACTGTCCAAAATAATGTGAGAATTAGTGAAGTAAAACTTATTTCTATACACAGCTCTTGCAGGGCTTACAGTTTGTCTAGAAGATAACTATTTAATTTAGTAATTACTTTTGTGGGAAGCAATACAATCACCTCAGAGACAATCTCTTAGGTGATGCTAAAGTAAATGTTCCCAAAGTTCCCAGTTAAAAGAAATAAGTCTTCAGTTCCAGGTGGGAATCACACATGCATATACACATATTCACAAGCCCCCATACACAACCCTCCCCTTTTCTATTTGGAAAAAATATTTATCTGGAAGCTCTAGAACATGAGCAGTGGCAGAAAAACAAGTGTCAGAATTCCTAGGGCAACAGTATCTCAGTCCACACTGATTTTTACGCATATATAAGATCTTAGAATAATTTCTGCTTATGTAGCAAAACCATGAAGTATAGGAGCACATAATAAATAGAGTGACTATCAGCTCTGAATGAAACCTTTTGGGCATGTTCATTCTTAATATTATTTCTACTTCCATTACACTTGAACCTAAAGACCCTAAAAACCTCAAGCCCCACAGTCCTCAGCACAAGGAATGGAAATGGAAAGAGACAGTCCTTTCCTTCCCCTCTCCACTAAAAGTCTCATAATCTATTTACAGTCCGGCAAGCAACTGGAAGGAAATCCCACTATCTTTGTTTTATAGACAAGGAGCTTGGGTACAGAGTGATATGTGATGGACATGCCTGAAGTTGCCCAGAGGTACTCTGCAGAGAACCTTTGAGCTGAGAACCTTTACTAGTCACTGATAAAAAACCACTTTGCTCTGTGAATTCCTCCTCTTCCAATACACTCTTAAGTTAACTGCTTTCCACTTCAGTTTTCTTGTCAGGTCCTCTGCAAAAAAATCGGAAGTCTCCCACCTCAGTTGTTTCATTCTTTCTTTCTGTTAGGTCATCTCCGGGTGTCTTTGAAGTCTCTACAATTCTTTCTAGACCCACTGAAGTAGAGATGTGTCTAAAGCATGTTCCAGAGCCAGGCTCAGAATTCAGTAGGACATTGAGATTTGCAGCCAGTTTTCAGTATAAAAACCAGCCAAAAATCTTCCTTTATTTGTTTCCCTGACAAGTGTTGTTCATCAGTCACGTCATCTTCTATGATACTATCACAGTCCTCAGAGAGAACACCAAAATCAGCACATTGAGAAGTGCTCTGGAGATGTTTTACCAGGAGATGTTTAGCATTGCAGTGCACCTTGATCTCTTGTAGTTCTAGCTCCTTCTGCTCTACTGGATTATCAGTCACTTCTCCACATTTATGTTCAGAAAGCATTTTCATTCATGTTCATGATTCTGGAACAACTTGCGTTGTCTCCTCAATTCTTGTATATTTTTTCTTGGGACCTTTGCAACTCTTCATTCTGCTTCTCCCAACACCTCCCTCACAGCCCTCAGCATTCAGAGCTCAACTCTGATAGCTCCTGTATTCCTAGAGGTGACTTGTTTCTCTCTTCACTTGACCTCTGCCTCTCAGTTCAGTCCACCATGTCTGATTGCCTCTCTGGCATCCTGTCCTTAATATCTCATTCTTCACTCACGTACAGTTTCACCACTCCATTTTCAACCAACACCATTTCTGTTATTCTGTCACCCAATCTTTCAGTACTGGAGCTTTTATAGACCTCCCTCATTGTTTTCTACTTTGCAACTAAATTAGCATTAAATATATCAATTCTTTTCAAACCAACAGTTAAAACATCTCCCACGTTCATCTTACTACTGTAGCCTCCTGCTTCTCTTTGAACTCCTCACTTATTTTTTACCTCTTCAAAATGCTGCATCCCCACCAACTACTTTTACCCCTAGTTCAGTGAGCCCATTTGCATCACCAAATTCCTTCACTGACTTCTCTCCAAATTACATGACCTCTCTTCCAAGACATCATATGACTCAGTACCTGCTTCCATCTTTTTATGGCCATTTCTTTTGCTAGATTAGCAGTTGGTCTTTAAAGGATTTCCCTCAGTTTCAGCATAGTTTTTCCTTCTCCTAGAGTAGTAGAACAATGAAAATATAGAGTAAGACAATGACTAGAATCCGGGACTCATAACTGGATTTGGAGGATATTTCAGTATTAAATCAGTGTATCCAACTGATCTGCCTATGGCATAGGGACTGAATCCTAGTGTTTGTACATGGTTCCCACAAATACAATGGTTGTTCAGGTCACAGGATCCACACAGGACATGTGGGTACATTAGAGCAGATACAGGCCTGAAAGGCCGTATATAAACTATACACAATTTGAATAGGAGGGTAGAGGTGCTCACATTGCAAAGTGCTGTGCATTTCCCTTATAAAAAGTAGTGAGTGGTCCCCTTTCTAAGTGCTCTTTAGGCTGTGCAACTGTGAGGATGCACGGACATTTTGAGATCTCGACAGGTTTCTCTGTATCTGAGCTGGTCACAGAGTTTTACCTGATCTGTCTGATATGATGATCATATCACATAATTTCAGTTCATTATATCATCCTTTCCTTCCAAACACCAAATTGGTATTCACCAGAAAAAAAAAACCTTGGTATTTTTCAATGCTGAAAAACGTGTCAGAGTCAAATCAGTGAGTGTCCCCAGGCAGCATAGCTGGGACTACAGTTTCTTTACTTTCTGAAAGAAACTCATAGCTGTGCGTGCTGGTGGGATAGAAAAGATTAGGGCTGTATTGGTATAAGTTACTTTTAAAATGATGATGTTAAAAATCATTTGCATGGGGCAGAATGAAATCCTACCCCATAGAAAGAGGAGTCAAAACCAGACCGATGACATGCTCTGGAAGCCTGTTTCCAGGCTGGGAGCCTCTCTGCTCTATTCTTTGCCTCTCTAGGGTTACTAGATTATCTCCTGCCAAGAGGCATACCCTGCCCTCAGAGTATCTAATGGTTTGAAGCTAACCAACCAAGCACAGAAAAGGAAGCAAACCCCTAAAATACAAACCTATCAGTCTGCTAAGAGGTACAGTAACTAGAGTTTTACATTCATATGCATCCATGTGTACACATGTGCTTTAAAAGGAAGGAAAGCATATTCTTTTCTTACTACGCTAAGATTTCAAGCACAAGTTTCAAAAAAAAACCCAGCAAAAAGATGTTGATTCAACTGAGTTTTAGGTCAGTTCAATTAATCTAGGAAAGCATATTTTTATAAATGGCTTAATTTGCTTTTAAGGATAAACAAACTACACAAATAGTGTAAAGTAACTACTGCTGGTCATAGCCCTTTCTTTAATATCTGTGGGGCTTGCTGTCAGTAGCAGCACATAACAGGAAAGGAAACACTCAACAATTTACATAGCATTCATCAGATTCTTCCCTCAGCTGTAATGGCATAAGCAGAAAGAGTGCTTAACCCACTGTGGGTTTCCAGGCTTCTCAGGCTATCTTCTCCTTTTTCACCAAAAGCAATTCCGTTCAGCTTTAGCTGCTTTTTAATCAAATAAACTACAATCAAACTAGCAGGATGCTAATTCAGAAGAGACATTAGCAAAACTATGGTTACTTTGTTAAACTGCAGACCTGTGGTTGACAAAGAACCATGAGAACCCAAATAATATTTTGCTATATTGCACAGAGCAAATGAAAGCAGAGTTGGTTAATTAAAATATTATTATTAATAATAGTAATAATACTAACCTTAATGACAAAAGCTGAAAAATGAAGTGCCAGCAACTACTAAGAACCCAGCTCAGAAAACAGTAACAATTTCAAATTCACATTGATAACAGAAAAAATTCTTTCCCTGACCTTCAGAAAATGAGATCTGTATACCACATCAGTTAATAGGGACCTAAGTGGAGTGCCTTCAGTCCTAAGTAACACGCAAATCCACACAGCAAAGCAAAGTAATACAACACTGAACAAGAATGTGGTGTAACATCTGTGAGGCTATTTTTTGCCTGAATGCTTGTATGCTGCTCCTAGTTCTCAGCTTCTCCTAATTGCTGATTTTGGCAAAGTCCAAAGAATTTATCATTGTTGCCTTCAAACATTTGCATTCCTAGAAACATAAAAAGCGTATACTTACCTGTAGCAACACCTGTGATTGATTACACCGGCACTCTCTGAATACTCTCTAGAGGTTTTGCTCAGTCCCGAAAGGAGAGGGGGAAGGGATGAGAACAGTTGTCTGAAGAGCACTATATTAATTCCAATAAAAATACAATTTCTCCCATGCATTTGACAGCACGATGAAAATCACACTAGGGATATTCCCGATAAACCAGACCTTCCAGATACTCAGTTGAGTCAAGCAAACTCTATTGCAGCATGATAAGGAGAAAGTTGGTGTATCAAGGCAAAAAACACTGATCTAAAATTCATAGGAATGGGAACAAAACACAATCAATACAAACAGCAATTTCAACAGCAACTGGGGAGAAAAGGGAACAGAAAAAAAAAAAAAAGAAAGAGAGAGAGAAGAGTTGGTGCCTTAACTGTTAGCACAAAGCGTCTGTGGCAAATGAAGGGACCTGTCCCTTTTGGCATCTCCCTGATCGACAGGCTGAATCGATGCCCAGCGCATTCCTCCCGCGCCTCCTTTCCTCTTTCCCTGGGCTCTGTGGAGGAGCAAGCCGAGCATCCCCGGCTCCGACGGGAGCGCACACATGTCCGCGCACCCCCGAGCAGGCACACGCGCTCCCCTGCTCGCTCCTACACCCACAGGATCGCAGCACTCACCGTCACGGGCTTCCTCCCCGCGACTGCAGTTGCTGCAAATGTGTTTGATCTCCTTGCCTATGTGGTACTGTATCACAAACGAGACATTGTTGTTTGTGGTGCTGGTGGGCTCCTTCAGTGGCTTCATCCTCACTAGATAGAAAGCTTTCTTTTTAGGCTTCTCTCCAGTCATGCCTGAAGCCGAGCCCTGCCTGCAGCCGGCAGAAGGAAAAGCCAGCATCCCAGGCTGCCTGGCGTGCGTGCAGTCCGCCATCCGCTCCCGCTCGCCTCGGTGCTTAGCTGCCACACACAACAGGGATGAAGGGGAGGGCTGGGGGAGAGGGGGAGGCGGCAGGCAGAGCAGGCAGAAGCGCTGCCTGAGCCTTGCTGCCTGCCCTCCGCGACCCCGCTCCTTAACCAATCCCCCGGGCTGGGCTGGGGGATGCTCAGCGTGTCCCCGCTCCGAGCCTCTCCCTCAGCGGCGGCAGTCGGACACGTTTGGGGGCACGGCGGAGCCTGGCACACCTTTGGCTACCTTGCCGCCCGCGGACACCTCGGAGGCAGAGCCTCCCTGCGCTCCCGCTGCCTCCCCTTCTCCCTCCGCCGTGCCCGCAGCCCCGAGCGCCCCGGGTCCTGCGGGATGGCGGGCACAGCCCGGTTCTGCCAGGCCTGGAGAACGCGCCCACAGGGGCGGCAGCGCAGCCCGTCCCGCGGAATTGATGGTGTACACACAAAGAACTGTCCGGCAGCGGACTGCAAACCCTCCTCCCCGGCTCTCCATCGTGCCTGCGGCTCAAGGGGGCACAGGGACACTCCGCTCCAGCTGCCCCAGCAAAACCAAACCACACCCGCTTTGCATTCTTGGCTTTCCCCCCGCTTTGCTTCTATAAAAGCCAGATAAGGTGCTTGGTCCGGCTCGTGCAGGGTTTAAAGGCCGGCCATGGACACCGGCTGGCACTGCCGGTGACTTCGGCCCAGGAGGCCGTGCAGGGGCTCTGCTCCTCCGCGGCAAAGGCTGACCCACAGCTTGCGACTGCTTATCTGGGCGGGGAACCTCTTTGTCTCCCTTGCCTCCTGCCCATAGCTGTAGCTGCTCTAGAGAACAGCCTAATCATTCCAGGCTGCCCGCATTTCCAAAACTCCCCCTGCCTGAAAGGGATTATAATCCCCGGCCAGACACGCTGTCAATCCCTTGCTGTCCAGCTGCCCCCAAAATGCTGCGTGTTTTCACGGCATGGTAAACAACCCAAGCTGCCCAACCTGCCGAAGCAGCAGCTCAGGACAGTGCCTGTGACACAGAGAATGAGAGGAGATGCTTGCTTCTTGCAGGCTCTGGGAAGGAAAGCCTGAAGAAGAGATGATAACCTCAGCTATTCTGGCGGCTATTACAGGAATGTGAGTGCTGGTTCTTTAAATCTTCTGCAAGCTCTCAGTTTGGCAGGCACTAAGCAGAGAGAGTGCAATTGGGGCAGATGAAACATGGCAAAGAATAACACCATTCTCCTTATTTTTAGCCAAAGCCCTCACACACTGTTAGAAGAAATCCACTCATTCTGCAATTCTTTACCATTTCCACATATTGTTGCCCCAGCTTTTACTGCAACATGAGGACAAAGCAGCCTTGCTTCTCTTCAACTACACATGAAAGTCAGTGAGACTTTTGCCCAAAGAAGACAGAGCAGAAACATAAGGATTCAGTGCCATGGTTTTCCATTTTCTCAAGTTCATGCATGTACATGCACATACACACACACACACAGAGGCACACAGAGAAGATGCATACAATGAAACTGCTGACCTACTTGTTCTGCATCATTCTGATGCAAGTCTGACTTCTCACCTGACACTCCTGGGAGTTGAAATCAAATGCAAGGCTTTACTTTTCTCAGCAGAGTTCACAAATCAGCCTAGGTGCTATCAGATCTCACAGAAATATAGATTGAAGCAGGCTTTCAGAGAATTATGCTGGTCACCAAGTCACACAGGCATTCTACACACTGGGGTATGTATGTGGGTTTATGCTGAATAGAGTCGGTCACCTCAGGTGATGTATTGCCCCAAAGGACTTGATTTTGCATGTGTTGCTCATCTAAAATTCCTACTCACTTCATATAAGTGGTAGGAGAACAGGGAATGTACAATTATTCAGGAATAAGCAGATAAATTCCCCAAATGTGTATAGTGTGTAGTTCTGAGTTGATGCACAGAAAAGCCATCCCTTTGAAGGCCTGATGCTGAGATGCTGTTTGCTATGTTATGCACTTGGAAAGTAAAGGCTGAGAAGAGTTTGATTCCCCCAGCAGTCAGACAGCAGTTCAGACACTCGCAGTGGAATTCCCTCTAACTTATTCATTGCCTTTGAGAACACCTTCAATTTGGTTGTGATTCAGAAAATAATTAGGTGAGCGGAAGACACGATCATAATTCACCTTCTGAACTTGCTTAGAGTTCACAGCTGTCACTGGTACTCAGTACTGCTGCATTATGGAAATGGGTCAGGAGAGGAAAGCACATTCAAATGTCAGCTTCCCTGAATCCGGGAAATATGAATTTTAATGAAATGCAGGGTGAACTCAAAACTGGAATATCGTATATATTGTCCCAGGGCAGTTTTGGGGTGTTCTGCCTCACCTGTCTTAAGAAAGAAAACTAGTCATACATTCAGAAGAGCTGAAGACCAGTAGAGCTAGTCTTGTAAGGCAAATGGTCTTGTAGTTCAGGAATTGGCTAAGACATCGAACATGAAAAACTGGGTCAAGTCATCAGTCTTTTGAAACCTCCCTCTGTGACCTCAGGCAATTTACAAACTCTTGATATCTCAGCTCCTTGCTTAAAGAACATTGACATATCTGTTTCTCAGACAAATTTCATTAAATCATAATCTAAGGTTCTCTGAAGGTGTTAGCATATCACAGAAAGAATACAAACAGACTTTTCAAATACAGAGACTTATTGTTTGTAGCAAAATGAGAGGGGGAACAGGAAAAACATGTTGCATCAGACTTAGCCCAAACGGTTCACTCACTCCAGACTTAATTCTTTTTGTTTTACTTGATTTTACTTCAACAGCATATATCCCTCCTCTTGAAATTAATTTGATTCTAAAGCCATAAAATTAAACTTGGATCTGAAAATAGACTTCATATCCAAACACTGCATTTTTACTGACTCTGGTATTGTCTCCCCAAATCAAACAACTTTTAGAGAGGGACAGAAGAAACTTCTTTCTCAGGCAGAGACTAGAAGATTATCACTTACATTCTAGACCAGACTTACATGTACTTCATTCTGTGAAAGAAACAGCAAATACTACCAATGTGAACTGGAGTTTTACAAGCTAGCAGAGTTTTACAAGCAGATCCCAGGAGACTGCAGAAGCCCAGCTGTTCTGACATGTTTGTGGATGACTGGAAATTAAATAACTGGTGAATAAGAACCCAAATTATCATGGAGAAAGCCCAGTGCATTTTTGCTTCCAGGTGCTATGTATTTTGAATGCAAACAAGTCCTGAAGCCACCTGCTAGTATGTCTCCTGTAACATGGTCTTTTCTATAACATGCAAATTGCCTTCATTCCAAGGAGCTGCCTTACAGAGAATCTGAATTGCCACAGCTCATGAAACAAAAATATGTTTAGTTATGATCTGTTTAATTATGGTGAAAGCTGCTGCTGCTAATCAGTTCTAGGACAAATAATGTAAAATAAATGTACTACTGCAGGTAGTCCTGCAGAAAAGGACTTGCTTTGCCTTTTTAAAGATAAGTTAAAAAAATAGTCTAATAACTCTGTCTTAATACACAGGTACAAACCTTGGCATAATTTGATAGCACAGTGGACAACAAAAATCAATGTGGGATGTCAGGTAATTCGTTATTTGACAGTGAATCAACAAACTTGCATCCCATTCCCAGCCCACATTTGCTTCTTCTATAAGCTTGAGAAATTATTTGTACCTTCAGTTCTTTTACCCCTGCAGCCTTTGCCATTACGGAGAGTGCCAGTTCCATTGTCCATGGAAGAAATGGAAGCAGCATCCTCTTTAAACAGATGACTACTGAGATAGGTTCTTACCTGCATCAAAGTCTCTGAGGCTTGACACTGCCATACCCTTTTTTCCCCCCTTTCACCACGTCTCCCCATGTCAGAGATTACTTGGCTAAGAGTCTTCTTTGGGACAGTGACCTCAAAGAGAAACCCCTGAAGTGTGCCTTACAGCTGAACAACATGGATGTTTCTGTGTGGGCTGGACAGCCTCTCTCTTCCAACACAAACAGGTCAAGGATAAGAGAAATGGTGTGGAAGCCTCGGATCCTTGTTTCTTCAATGCAGATGTTGTCTTGGGGAACTACAGTGATTCCCTGAAGAAGCTACAGCACTGTATATGTGAAAATGATAGACAAATGCAAGTCTAACAAAGCATCGTTTCTCCTCAGCTGTTTAGTCTTTCTAACCAAAGCACCATGATTCATGTTTTATGGTCTACTTAGGCGGTGATGTTTTTACAGGGATGCCCTGGTATTTGGCAGTTTTATATAAATATTTTGCTTTCCTTCCTATTTCCTCTGCCCTATGGTACTAAACATCTCAGTGAGAGTGAAAAAGAGATAAAAGATAAATTAATTACCAGCCGCTCTGGTGATTAATGCATACATCAATGTTGTGCTACACATAGTGATACAAACTGATCAGCTTGGAGTAGAGGGAAATGTATACAATTTGATCACTGACACCAACACAGGAATCAGCCCCGAGCATAGTACTTCCTTTGGTAACATCTTCAATTTACTATCCAAAATATGCCCTCAAAAGCACCTCAGAACAGCTGACATTTGTCAAAGGAGTTTGTTGCCAGGTAGACAATCTTTCTAATTGCAATGCACAACTCAAATCTGGCTACCCAAATATTTTCTGTTTGCCAGGCAGCTACTGCAGCTGGAAGACTCTGGGCCATGGCAGGGGCTCCAGGGTGCTAGGCTGACAGTATTTCTGCTTACTACATGGCACATCAGCAAAAATAGGAGGGCAAGGAGGAGGGAGAATCAACCTGAGACTCCAGCAGGCCAAAATAGAATATGACCTTTTTAGTTTTGCAGCTATAAACACATTCTTAAGCTACAATCCCAGCTACTCCTGGCAGTCCTCAGCCCAAGAGAGCCAGATGATGAGTGCTGCACAAACAAAGCAAACTGAAGGAAGACAAAAGGAAAGAAAATGCACCTTCCTGGCTCTTCTACATTCAGCAATACTGCTGGAGCATGACATGTCTCATTCTTGCTCTACCTGCAGGGCTCTCCACATCCTGTGCACATGCTTTGCCATGATGGAGTCCTCTCCTTATTTAGAAGAAGCCTCGCTTTATTTCAACGTGATGCCATATGGCGTGATGAAAATGAACAGAAAAGATTACACATAAAAAACACATAAGCTTAGAAACACCTTTTTGCTGCAAAAGTGAAGAACTACTGATGGCAAAGGCCGTCAAAGGACAAAAAGGAAGATGTCATCCTACCTAACAGGACAGATGGAAACTTGCTGAGCTGCCATTTGAATGCCCAAACATCTATGTGCAATCAATGCCCAAAGGCCTGATGAAGCTAAGGGTAAACATCAGCAATGAACAAATGTGAGGCCTGGAGTTCTAAAACAGCTGAGCAAGCAACCATTAGCATTAGATGGTGCTGAAAGGAAGACAATCTATATGCTGAAACTATAGCTGAAGCTCTTGCTGTAGCAGAGCTTCCTGCAAGTCCTAGCACCAGAGCCATTAGTCACTACAAGTCCTAACAAGGTCATTACCTTCCATCTTAGAAAATCCACTCTCAGTTCTTGTACCTAATTTTGATGTGACATGCCCTGCAGTTTTGTGATCAGTTTGGAGCATGTTGCACATCCTGCATAACTTCCAGAGTAATGGAAACCTTTTTTGACTTGACAATAGACACAGATAGAGCAGAGGCATGAATTGGAACTTGGTAGCACCTCTGCATGATCTAAACTGGGAGTTCGATATAGTTGCCATCTTGAAATTAACAAAAAGTGGTTCCAAAAACCTCACTGCAATTACAAGATTGAAACCAAGGAGGAATCTGAATTAAGTCCTGTGTGGCCAATTTAATAATTCCATTTAAGAACGATCACATTTAGCATTGATGTGAGCATACAGACTGCAGCCTGACACTGATAATTGCTTTGCCCCATGTGTTTGGAACTGTGGGAATAGACTCTACTAGCAAGATTCACTACAAAATACGGGCCTGACCCAGTGCTTATTCAAGTTAATTGCAATTTTTCCATGACATTACCTTAATATATTCCAAAACTCAACAGCACTGGTGACTTGAAGACTCATCATTGCAGCAGCTTCCTTGCTAGTTACTCCCTGCTTGACATTGAGAGAATAAAGTACAATATACCCTGTATTTTCACACACCACGCCACTCCAAAATACCTTTTTCTTTCTGCGCATAAATAAAGAAACAGCTCTCCACCTTCTCCTTTCCTTCCATCAAACCCAGAGCTGTCTTATATATATATATGCAGTAAAATATTTTTAAAAACCTCACCAAACTAAACCCACAGTCAGGTATCAGGCTGCATTTATAATTCCTCACAAGGTTCTGTTCCCCCACAACATGCTAAAAAAAGCACAGCAGGGGGAGAAGTCAGTGTGCCTGTGTGTACCTGTGTGTCTAGCACGCCCCTGGGGAAAAAAAAAAATCTGAATATGACTTATTCTTGTCACAAATGCTCCTAAACAGCAAAAAGGGAGGGGGAGGTGAAGAGGAGGAGTCCAGGCCTCTAGAGTAAATAAAGTCAAGCAGTGGTCACCTCTGGCTGACAAACAGGCAGAACTGCTCCCACATCATGGGTTAGTTTTATACTGCTTCCTACAGATAGAGAAAACCAGGCACTTACAGGTTTGTTGGCTCCAAGTAAAACTACACGTTTGAAAAGCAAAGCAAAGAAGGCTGTGCTTTACAGTTGTTTCATAAGAAGAACCTTAATTTGGACAAAATCAAGTGTTTCACTTAAAATAACAAGAAAAATACAGAAGAAGCCCTTGATTTACAATATGCAATAGAGAAACTTGAGTCTTGGTCAAACCTAGAAATGCTCTACTGTGATAAACATATGATTTGAAACAGCCTTTTCTGGAGACTCTTGAATACAAAGAAAACTCAGTAAAGCAGGTCGCAGTCATCAACTTTCAGGATGCCACTGTGGTTTTCTTCATGCTTTCTCAAGAATTACATGTCTCAAGATAAGAACAAAAGAACAATGCTGAGAAAAACATCTACTTTTCATTGCTAGTGCCTGGAAATCCTGGGTGATCAACTTCAGACACTTGAGAAAACATCAGTCTTTCTAGAACTGCCACTTAGGATATCCTGAATATCTACCCTTTTGAGAGTGTGTGGGACAGACTTGAATATCACAAAATCCCAGAAGTCTAGGACTTCCTGTCACAACCCCTCAAGGACTGAGCCATACACAGTGCTCTGTCTGCTCTGGCTCCAGAAAGATCTGAGTCATCTGGCTTAAAGCAGAATTTAAGAAAATAGGTCAAACTGAACTTCCCATCGCAGGCAATTGCAGTGAAGTCAATCAGCTTGTACAAGCATTGCTCCCAGCACAAACTGCCCTTGCATTTCTGTCTATATAGCTAATCAAATTAATTCCTGATCATATCAAATAGCATGAACAAACTAACACTCCCTGATGGAATCCTTACTTATAGAAGTTGCTTCCCAGGTCAAAATTTTGGAGAAGGATCATACTGCAGGAATTTTTGTTGAAATAAAACACCCAAAGTTAGTAAGAGTGTGGCTTGAAATTGCTAGACAGACCAAAAGATTTATTTCCAAGCAATTAAATGGATAGTTATTATCTCAGAAACTCTCTATTGGCTACTGAGATCACCAGCCTACAGCAGACAAAGTTACAATCAGCACTTAATAGGGATGACTGGATTTTTTTCCTTTATAAATGACTCATATTAAGTCTTTGCTTGCAGTTCAGAACAGTTTACTTGAAGGTCAGGGATATGACTGTGCATGAAGCACATTCATTTAGGGAACACTTTCACACAGAAAAGAAAACAGCAAATGAAGAAGAATGCGTTTGACAGACTTGGCCCCAAAGATCCCATTTGAAGTAACACAGTTACAGACTCTTAGCCAAGCTTTCCAGGTCAATGGCCTGGGACTTGCCATGTCTGCTGTGTGCCGCTAGGGCAGACACATAAAACTAACAGGCTTTCATTTCAGTTTTTCAGCTCACTATGGTTCCTGTGATTTCCAGTACCAGTGTGTTTAAAGCAATCTGAGAAAGTGACAAAATCCAAACGCTTTGGAGGATGCAGGCATGGGGAAAATTCAAGTTCAGTGAAGTCAAATTCTGACCAAGCTCGACAAAGGATGAGAGGCTGAACTGGGAGAACAAGCTAAAGGTTCATGAGGTCTAACAGAGATACAAATGAACAGGCAAGCAGGCAGAATCAACTGGGAAGATGAGATGAGGGGAAGTAATGTTCAGCCAGAAGAGAAAGGGAAGAAGAAGGAAATGAGAGAAGATCAGGAAACCTGTGAACACCTCCCTAAACTTCCAGGGTAACTGAAACAACAGAGATGCTCCCAACCTTCAGGGGCTTCCCCACCACCGAAAAGCACTTTGCAGTAACACATGAACAGTGCAGGAACCAAGCATTCTGAGGCAGCTGCAAAGGCTAATTAAGGTCTGAATGCTGGCAAAGATGTAGGGGGAAGCTTTCATAAGCACCTGCCTCCACTGGGCCTGACAGCAGCACACACTGTCAGTCATCTCACTTCAATAAGTGCTCACATTTTTCTCAAATTAGAAATTAAGACAACACAAATCTCTAGGAATAGCATGCTGTTTCTATACATATCACCCAGTCAGCTAGCAGCACTGAAGTGAAGCAAGAAGCTTCTGAAATTATCACGAGCATCTTTTTCAGTCTTTCCTTCTTCAGCATAAATATAGGTCCTATGAACTGTACAGAAACCTGCATGAGGAACTTTTTATTTTCTCCAAAAAGAAGCAGAGAAAATAAGGGTTCTTACTCTCCTCGTTTTAGTCCCTGTTTACTACAGGCCGGTCATTTTTCATCATCAGACCCCTAGCCCTTAGTTGCCGCTCGTACTTTTCACCGTGGACTGGTGTGAAGCACAAGCACAGAGGGAGAAGTTTGGCTTTGCATCAATCCCACGTCATCATTCTCCCACTGTCCTCAGAGTTTAACACAATGAGGCTTTAAAACACCAACAGACAATACACCATCAACAGGTCTTGCTGACAAAAAGCCATGCTAAGCATTGTTTATCTCCTTAAAACCTCAAATAGCAGTCAGCACAAAGAAGCTGCAGTCTGCTAAAGGATCTGAAGAAATAGCTGTATAGTCAGTTTTTGCTGAAATCCTGGAACATATTTTAATGTGAATCTTGCCAAGCTCTTTAATATCTACCCATTGGATAAAGCCTCAATATCCAGGCTAGATTTTAGCAATTTCTTAGGGGCTTTTATAAAAGCAGGAAATATTAACAGCTAAAATCTAATTCAGCTTTTTCAGCGATGCATTGGCATTATATATAACAACATACCTGTAGTAGTCTTCAAAATCTTAGCCATCACATGAGTAAGTTATTCACAAGAAATAAAAACTTACTCCTAATATATGCTAATTTTTGGAGGTTTTATAGATTCAACTGCTTCACCTGTGTGATCCATGATGTCTGTCTGTCAAAACCTAAGTCTCCAGGGAACATAGGTAACACAAAGGGCAGGATTTTGCTTTCACAGAGGTTTAAACCAGAGAAGAATGTGACTGAAGGCTGAACTAGAAGGACTGCAGTGCAATACACATTTCATTCACATTGGAGTGAATGCAGCAAAATAGTGGTAAAACCCACTGCAGATCTTTTTTATTACTTTGTATTACAAAAAATTCCAAGGGGCCCCAGCAGAGCATAGGACTGCAGTATACAATGTACTCTGACATTTTAACAGACTTTTTGTCCTAATGATCTTCAAGTTTCCTCTAGAGCAGTCATCCTCTGGGCTTAAAGCATCCCGGCTTCAAGACTTTGTTGGTTCAACACTTTGGGAAAGCTCTAAGTGCATCATAAGTCCGAGAGCAGATGGAAGTTTCCAATCACTTTATGTGTTATTGCTGGAAATACATCACCAAAACTTATACTAAGAGGTCAAACACATCTATGTTCCTTACATCACCACGAACAACTAAGAACTTTGTGTTCATAGGCAGTACTTGCAGAGCATGCTGAGAAAAGATTCACGAGAGAACACAGTTTGCAATCTTGTGATGCTAGCACATGTTTCTGCCCAAAAAACCCATATTTTCCCCTCCCCATAACAGTTTAAGGTTTAAAGGTGAGACTATTAATTACTTACAGCCAAGCAAAAGACCAATGTGCCCAGGAAGGTTGTCTACTACCTCTGTTGGTTTTCAAGGCTGGAAGGGATAAGACCCCAAGCAATCTGATCTAACTAGATCTGCTTTGAGCTCAGGATGTTCCATCCAACCAATGTTATTCTATGATTCTAAAACATTCAATCAATAGTATCTTACTCTGGCTTGTACACTTTTGAGGTAACAACCAAAAGCAGTCTCAGGGGTGTGTGAGTGTACTTCTCCACTCTGCAAGTTCCAAGCTTTCTTGTGAGGGTAACAGTTTTCAGCCACCCAGACCAGATATTTGAGTGGGATGTGACCATGCTACTTTGGTAAGAAGCTGGTGAGTTGTGCTCATGGGAATATACACAGCTTTTCAGTTTTCTCCAGAGAAGCTTGGCCTTCTTCCTCAGGGAACCTGCAGCTTTCCTTCTTGAGAGATTTCATGCACTGTAAGCTGCAAATAAGCTTTTCATACCAAGGCACTATTTTTTTGCCCCCCTGGCCATACTTTGCCATTTTTCTAGCTGTTTCCAGAAATACAGAATTATGCATATTTTGTAATTATGCTTTGTAATCTTTCTGATAAAGGTTCCTCCATCACTTCCTAGCCACCTCCATCTGAAGGAATGCCACCCCCACAATCTGGTTGCCAGAAAACAGCTATCCTGGGAAATGCAATGTGTTAAATGACAAAGGACTACTCTGCCTGCCTGAGGCATCATGCTTTTGATGTCTGCACAGAAACATGCCGAAGGGGAAATGAAAAGGCTACCAGCCCTGACAATACAGGGCACTAGCTGCAGCTGCACACAGGAGAAGAACAGGAATTCTGTGAGGCCAATCTGGCTTTCAAGTGGAAATGCAGGGACTGTTAATGGAGAGCAAGTGTTTGCTTTGCTGTTTCTCTCATTCTTCTGACCAAAGCAGGACTTAAAAGGGAGACAAGGTGAGAAAACAAAGAATACGGGTTCTAGAGAATGAAGAAGCTTATTATAAAGCTATTATGAATAGTGGGCTTGATGCTTAGCTAGGGGATCATGAAGTTAGCAATTAGAGATGATGAATGGTTGAAGGGGCTTTATAATGATATAGAAAGATTTTCATTTTTACATCACACAGGTTGAATTCAGGTCAAGTCAGTACCAACCGAACATGAATGCCATCTGATTAATTTCATGAGGTTTTGTGAAATGACCTTGTTCCCTTGTAAACTATTTGGGACAAAGGCTTATTTATAAGTAATTATCTGCAATAAGCACCTCGACTTGCAGGAGGCAGGGCTTTAAACAAGGTACTGTTCGAACAGCCCGGCTTTCAAGAAGTTACAATTCAAGTAGATAAAACTGTAAAAGTATTGCTTAAATATGAAAAAGAGAAAGATGACATTGTTTGTCCAATGCTTTACAGAAATTATGTGCTGGAGTTTTATTTGAATCTATGTTCAATTATGAGCCAGTTCTTCTTGCCTGGGCATTCAGAAACTGCACAGTGCCTCTTGGGCAAAACTGCAGTCTATATAAAGAAGCAAAGAACATAAGGTGCCCTTTACTAGCCACCATGTTAATCAGCATCTTTCAAGAGTCTGCTTCTGCTCTCACAAGTCTCCCTGGTGAGAAAGAGAAGGCGTGTTAGTTAGTACTAAGGAATGGCGTCAGCTTCTGGCTTGCTAGAAAGGGCTATAAACAACATTATCTTCACACAATGGACAACTCATCTTCTATTGGGTCACTGTCAGAGCAGCACTGGGGTTTGCAGGTCACAACTTGTAGTTCAGATCCTCTCATGAATTTTTGTCAATTCAAAATTATGAATCCTCTATTTTTTACATTTGGGAATAGTAAATAAATACATGAGACAAGATTGGAGGTATTGGCAAATGGAGACTTTGTTAAGGGACAAAAAGAGGTAGGGAAGCTGGAGGAGATAAAGAATCTACGAAATTTAGTTGATCTTGGAAAGAGAAAAAAATAAAACATGTAGAAAACACAGAGAGCTAATACACAGAGACCCCAGAGAAACTGCAGTGACCTGATCCATCATACTGATGTAGTCAATTGCCATTGTCACTGATTTAGCATGGATTTAAAATTCCATACACTATAGTGCTTCATCTAGCACACTACTAAGCAATGCTATTCTGCTGCATGATCTACTTTGAGTCTGTGCAATGGGACCACATTTAGCATTTGCAGCAGTATAATCATGTTGAATAACTGGACTGTGCAAACTTTTTAAACATCAATTTCCTCAAGTATATAGAAAGACTAGTACAAAACTAATGGTGTGGAGGAGAGAGAATGGGAGGTTAGCCAATCATCATCTCCCCATTCTAGCATGCACTGTCCATACAATTAGATTTTGTATTTTGACAATTTTACCAGAGTTAAAGTAATTACAATTATATGAAGTTTGAAATGAGGAGTTTAGGACTAGGATTTCTGGAGCTGTGAATGACTCCAAGGCAGGAATGTGCTTATTGACGTACAGATAAGTGATATTAAATCAAGGCATTGAGAGAGGAGGTAGAAGGCAATGTCTTCATGGCTCAGAAGAAAAAAGCACAACTTTGTAAGGAGAGACAAAGGGATTCTTGCTTTGGATGGCACAGGAGGCAATCTCTTTCCTTCATTTCTTTCTGCACCTTCTCCCCATCCTCTGAGAACAGATAGAAGCAAGCATTTTGGACAACAAAGGAAGGCGGAATGATTGCAGTTTGACTCATGAGAAAAAAATTACGAGTTAGATCAGGTGCCAGATCAGTCAAGAAAATTCTGTACTATCACCTAATCTACTTTGTACTATTACTTATTCTTCTGATGTTTTCTTTCATTGTTAAAAGCTCATGGATTGAACAAATTTATTTTCTTTACATTCTGTCTCCTGGCATGTTTGACTCTGAACACGTAACACAGCATTTTTGCTCCACAGTAATGGTGACATTGGGACGATTATACAGACATTGAGATTTCCAGTCCATAGCCCCAGATGTCCAAAGGCTTACAGCTGTCCAGTGTCAGAGCTGGTCATGCTAGGTTTGACATATCATTCAGGGACACTTGCCAAGAGAACACTAGCTTTCAGCAAAATACTAGGGAAGATTCATGGTCCTGAGGTGTGAAGTGCAATGCCCATAACCTTCGGGTTTTGTTCACATATTTTGAAATTGATGGTCGTTATTCAGATATAGAACATAGGTCTCAACTGTATCACAGAAGAAATTTAGAAAACACACTTTGCCTCACCATAATAGATGCTTGTAAAGTTTAGGGTGGTTCTTGCATGTCTCAGTAGACACAGGAGGTGCTGCAAGCCTGACTCATTCACTTCTGTTGACAAGAAGCATGGCACTGTTTGAGATGAGAGACACTGTAATAGCAGAGTCTTTTAGTCCTAAGGTCTAAAACTGTGCCAACATTAGTAAATTCCAATGGTCTACTGCTTGGGAGGATGGGTAATTGTCCAACTATCATTTTAATGAAGACTAAAGAGGGTTGATTTTTTTTTTTTTTTTTTTAATTTTTCAATTGTTTCAGGCATCACTTGCTGATATCTTTGGCTATGAAAAGGGCCTGGAATGACAGGTCAGATAAGACACAGGCCTTTAAAAAATGTGAAAACATTTTTCAAACACAGTTGTGCTGATAAAGATTTTTGATAATGCAAGCCTTGAAAAAATAGGTTTCCAGGAAATAATGGATCTACATACTTGCGATGACAGTTAAAAGCAAAATAGATAAGGGAGATGTCACAATGCAAAGCTTTGTTTGGATGGTTGGTGTACCTTTATAAATTTAATCTCTGTAGATTAATCATTCTCTGTAGTTTACTGCGCTGACAAAATTAAATACACTGAAATTCAAACCAAGGATCCTGAAACAAACCCAGCCAGAGGCATTAACAATGCTCCAGTGAGTACGCTGGCACACTTTGATATTCCAGGTCAGTGAAGCTTGTTCTAAGCAAAACATCTGGAGCATTCTAAATCCAGCTTGCTTTAAAATCTAAATCTATGCTGAGCTGCTCTTCATTTCTTTAAGATGCCTTTTAATTACAGTTCTGATCAATGTCATTTTGCAAAAATAATTTCCTGTGCTACTTTCCCCATTAACAATTAAAATTACTATTTTCCCTCATTCTACTCTGGATAGTGTCTCAGAGTAGAGCATTAAAATATTAATTTCTGTTCATTAGCACAGATTTTTGATCCAAGTACAGAATTCTAATGTTGGTATATGATGTGAAGGTTTTAGAATTTAGTCATACCTTCCTCTGCCTTTTTCTTCTCAGAGCTGGACTGAAACAAACACTTAGGGTATTTAAGGCTAGATGCAGATCTAAGCTAAGAAAATGAATCCTCATTGCTTCTTAAGACTTTTTAAAGGGAGTCATTGATACAAGAATTGAAATGCATTCCAACCCACTAAACTGATAAAGAGTTATTTAAATAAAAATTCAACAGATTTTGTCTTTCATATATATATATTCAACCAAGTGAAACTGGGCACTTTGGAGAATGAACTTTCTTGGCAAAAACCTAATGCTATCAGATTCTGGCCATTGGATAAAGATTCCACACCCTCCTCCTTTGCCCCCTTCTTCTCATGGAAAAATGGAATCAAATAATATTTCTCCTGTGCCAAATAGGCCTCACCTGCAGCTGCATTCTCAGCCTCAGTGTTCGAGAACATCTATGTCTCTGAGGCTATGCTGTGAGTCTATTCACTCTGAAAAGCAGACAAACAAGCCAGGCACCCTTCATTCCTCAAAAATGTTGAGGAGTTTTTTTAAATTTTTTTTTTTAAATATATATTTACTACAATACTTTGAGGCTTTTCCTAAAGCAGAAGTCCCACACCAATTTCTGCTTGAAAACTCTCCTCCTGTATACACTGAAATTTCATTTTGGCCTTATCTTATGGGAAGAACATCCCACTGAATCTGTGTCAACTCTTCAGTAGCTTTACCTTCCCCAATAAAGCTATGAAAAACTTCTGTAAAATCAATGCACAGATTAATGCAGAATTAAACTCCCCCGCCATGTTAAACTGATGCAAATACATGCAAATGTTGCTGTAAAATGTCTTCTGCATTGCTCAGTATAAGGCAAGTGAACCTGTGACTACAGATGTAATTCTCAAAGGAAAAACCACACATTTGGAAACCTCTCTGGCCACACTATGGAAAGTTCACTTCAAGGAGAATTATTTCCTTGCAGTCTATATTGCAAAAAGGCTTCTTATATGTCTTATTTTAGATATTAATATTTGTTGCATGGATGCAGAGTGAGGAAAACCTTCTACTCAGTACTAGTAAGTCTAGCAGAATTCAGTCCTTATGTAGCATGAGCCCACTACAGTGGTGATTATTAGGGCATCACTGACACATCAAGATCTTCCCAGATACACCAATACCTAAAGCAGAGCTAAACTGCATAAATCCTAGTTTGTAATTGTACCACACTGAGTTCTGGAAGTGAGCTCTATAAAGATATGAGGCTTAGTCACTAAAGAAAAGACTCAGAAGGAACTTTTGTCCCATTACATGCAAATGTACTTATCCTGGATAAGAAACTGAGATACAGCAATGTCTTGCACAAATTGACTGCACATCTGGAGTAGGGGTGCAAGGTACGCATCAGAAGAGAGGAGCTTACTCTCAGTAAGTCTGTCCTTGTAGATGTATCTGCTTAAAAATCTCCCAATATCTTGGCAAGAAGTGGCTGCAAGTTACTACTATACCTGGTCCTGGGACAGGCATTTGCTTTAGAAGAGATATATCCACAGAGCAGTGCATTGCTGCATAAGCATACCTGGAGCATGACATCTGGAAGAAGCACTGTGCCAACGCATTGTGCCATTCAGACGCTCTGTTAACTGGCTGTGAGAAGAACAGGAAAGAGCTGGCATTTTTCAGCTTCCCCAGGATTTGTGGTAAAAGCTAGCAACCACACTGCCCATTGAAAAGAAATATTGAATGTGCGTGGGTAGTGTACAGGCTCTTATGCCAAGATGCAGAAGCAGCATCTCAGAGGTGGCTTTCCAAGCTATTTGTTTTCTGTCTTTGTTTCCTCTTCTAAAAAAAGAACTACTGAACCATATTCTGGCACTTAGAAGCCTCCCAAAGATGATTCCAGTGGTATACAGATTTTTTTGCTATTGAACAGACCTTTGTTTTACATGTTTACAGCAGCATACATGCATTACATACAAGAATGAATACTTTGTTTACCTAGAGTGTCCCTAAGGGGGCTGAATTATTGAGGTCTGAAACATCTCCATCTTTTTTTCTACCCTGGGGCTGATTGCTAGCCTGCAATTGTCAGTCATGAGAACTGAAAGTTAGGTTGCCAAAAATAAAAGCTACTGCAAAGAAAATATGTTTTACAGAAAAAAAAAATGAAAAGAAAAATCTATAATTATCCAGTCACATTAGAGACAGTGAGATCCTCCCAGCTTTCTAACCACGTACAATTAGCAATTGTTTTAAACAATCAATGAGTTAATTACAGCAGTAACTTCCCATTACATTCCATGGGGAATGTATTATTTGGTGGGGTGCATTAGAAGCTATAAAGCAGTACTTCCATTTAAAAGACAAGCAGAAAGAATACCAGGGTAAGCAGTGTACGCCTGAATCCTACATGACTTCCCAGCAGCATTTCTCTCTGCAGTGCTAGTGGCTCTTCTCCTTTTGGGGTACACTTTTTCCTCACCAAATGAGACCTGAGCCCAGTCAGGCTCAAAATGTATTTCCTCCTGTATGTAGAATCTCACCTACCCACCCAAGAAGCACACTCAGTGGTGCAGCACACACAATCTAGCAGTGCAATTGCCATCTACCTCTCTCTTACTCTAGGTGACACATTCAGACTTGGCTTACATAAAACAGGACTCTTGTCAGTAACCACTTTTCTCTTTGAACATAAATTGTTGATGTGTTCCTAAGCTTTTGTCTCTTATTTGTCTCTTTTTAAAAAAGCTTCTTACTAGCAAAGATTAATGACTTTACTGTCCCTGTGAAAAATGGTGAGGGAAGCACTGCTAAGCACAGCTACGATTTATCTATCTATATATAAATCCTACTGCTTAGCTTTCATTTGCTGCAGAAACACAATTTTAGCTTGGTATGAGATACTCATTTGCATCAAAGCAATTGATAAATTGATGCCTACTATAAGAGCTGGCATCATAATCTAGTACCTTGAGCTTTTGTGGTTCATTAGCATCTCAAGAGTGCCCAGGTCTGCATTCAATTACATGCTTCCAGAATGCGATTTCAGTTTCATGTAGTGATTGTAGACTTCTCGATTCTGCCCAACAAAGCCAACAAAAATATTCTTGTTGCGTTTCAACTGGGCACCAGTTCCTTGTCCTGCTGGCAATTGGGCACTTCTTTATAAGCGGCAGAAATCTGCATTGCTGAGGCACATGTGGAAGAATCTACCCGCTGCTTTCAGAAAATCACTGCTGCTTTCGTAAAAAAGCAACTCCTTGCATGCATTCTGGACTCTTAATTTCCAGGCTAAATGGAGCAAGGGTCTTCAGCAAGGGAAGAGTCACCTCATTCAGGTGCAGGCAGTGCATTCTATTTTGGAACCCCAAATGGCAAGCCTGTTGCTCAGAGAACATGTATTCTCTAGTTTCTCAAGAAAGGCAAGCCATCACAGGAAATAGCTAAGGCATGCATTTGTAAAGCTACACATGTAGTGTTTCTGTCTTCCTAGCCCTAAACAAGGCTGAGTAAAGGCATGTCATTGCTCTGATTTGGAGATGGCATTCAGGTATGCTACCTACTTGCTTGGAGGGAATGAGATGAAAGCGAGCCAGCAGCAACCTGTTCCCTCCCTTCAGCCACAGCATCAGCCACACTCACTGTATCTTTGCCAACCTTTAGTGAAAAACCCATGGTTTGTATCCCACTCCCCTGAGCAGCTGCTGCCGTTTCCAACATTAGCTGGAACGAGTTATCTTCCCCAGTGCTTTGCCAATTACAACCTACAGATGCTGGGAGGCAAGCAAGGCACTGAGAGTACATCCTTGTGCAAACATGGACATTCACATAAAGCACAAAGTTGGCCTGAGAAACAAAGATACAAACCTGACACAGCACTCCATTGTAGATCATTTGCCTCTCTTTTAAGGATGATAAAGTATATTACAAACTAGTTCACTAGTTTTCAGAAAAAAATTTAATATTTTGTCGCATTATTGAAATGGGTATTGTTTTTCATTGTCTTATCACATTTAATCTCTGAGGTTATGACATAATGAAAGTCTCCTTATAATAATTGCATAGAGACTTCAAAAAGAATTTTGTTTCCTTAATGGAATGTCACCAGATGATGATTAATTTGTCTCTCCCTTGAGGTCTCAAAGAAAGAAGATTTAAAAATAACCCCAACCAAACAAAAAAGGCCAATCTGAAGGTTCATGTTTTCAAATATGACTAGTGACTACATAGGCCTAGCTTAATATGTACTGCAGACTTTCAAAAGTGAGAATTTATAAAAGGCAGTCCCCTTTAAAATGTGTCCAGCCAGCCACATTAGCAAACAAAAAAAGCACAATTGTTGGGAAACGTAAGCCTAAACACCACCAATTTTAATCTCATCTTTAAATACAATTTCTGAAATGACAGCACAGACTTTACAAGCAGAGAGAGGAGAAACAGCAGACAGTCACACAAGTGACAAAAGCAGGGTTGCAAGTGCAGCAATTGTAGCAGCACTTCTTCAGGGAAAAACAGCTTGTAAGCAAGAAAACTCAGGCACAAAACAGGTCAAAATCACTCCAAAATGACTCAGAGGTCTCAAAGGCTGAAAACAACAGGTCAATTTTAATGGCTGCAAAAAACTCCAAATCTGTTCTTCCGAGAAGTTATGTATCAGGAACAAAAGGATGAACACAAGCAGGGCTGATTTCCAATTAATCAGCGCTACAAAAAATCCCTGAGTAACCTACACTGTGGATGGACACAATCCTGATCTAACAAGGAGAGAGTGTGGCATCCAGCACAAACTGTGTCCCATTTAAACATGAATTTGCAGCTTCTGATTTGCAGTCCATCCCTTTTGGGTCGGTCTGTGGACTTAGTAATTAGTGTTGGTGCCTACTATGAAGGCCATCAGAGACACAACCATGGTTTCTTCATTTTGTTTTTGTCCCTGAAAGAAATGTCTGTGTTCAGCCACTGCTGATTTGATATTTTATCAGATAGTTTCCCCTCACCCTCTTCAGCCTGATAGCTTTCCAAGACCACATTCTAGTGGCCACTCTAGACTGGTGGTGCTGGATTCATTTTGTTAATTCCTGTTTTCTTTGAGCAAAAATCCTGACAAATCACTGCTCAACACCATGGCACCCAAACTAAATGCCTCTACTTGCTTCTGCTGTTCAAGGCATCTGTAAATAACTGATAAGGATTACTTATCTCTGCAGATGGCTTATGTTTTGGCAGAAGGGGAAAATCTCATCACCTCCAGCCTAAAGGAAGATTCTTAAGCAGAGGTTAGTCACTCCTGCGGCTCCTGACTACTCACAAGCCTTGGAGCTACTGCATCTCCATGGCTTGTGAATGGGCCAAAGCTTCTTTCTCACTGTGATAAATATGCAGAACACCACACTAATTAGCTCAGTATGCTGCTAATGTAAGATAGCATAAGTCTATCAAGTTCAACATGGCTAAATCCTTTACTCTCACTTGTGATATGACTTACAAATAGGAGTAATAAGTAGCAGTCACCTGAATGCTAAATCTGTCTCTCCCCTCAAAGAACTACACTTGCTTCACATTCTGTTCAGATGAAATATCCCTGGGTCATTTCCTCCATGTGAGGTGAATCACAGAAGCATCTCCAAGATGAAGTGCAACCTATGACCATGCCAACTAATCCAAGCACTCAGTGTCATGTCCAGTCCTTTCTTGAACACTTCCAAGGATGGTGACTCCACCACCTCCCTGGGCATTCTGTTCCAATGGTTTACCACCATTTCAGTGAAGATACTCTTCTTGATGTCCAACCTAAACCTCCCCTGGCCCAATGTGGGGCCATATCTTGCCCTTGTTGCTGGCTGCCTGGGAGAAGAGACTGATCCCCACCTGGCTACATCCTCCTTTCAGGCAGCTGGAGAGAATGAAAAAGTCTGAGTCTTCTCTTCTTGAGGCTAAAACACCAGCTCCCTCATCTGCTCTGCATATGGCTCACTCTCCAGACCCTCCAACCAGCTTGTACTGGTTATACAGTATAAGCAGCTATACCATGTCCATGAAGAACTAGAGCAAAATAGGTAAATTTAAAGTACATGTGGTCACATCTTGGGAACAGCAGCAGAGTGGACTGGCCTTTCAAGGCTAATGATCCCACTAACTTTCTTTCAATGCTCATTTCGAGACCCAAAGTTTTCCTCAGGAGATATAACTCTCATCTGGGTCAGGTCTCATATGAGTAGATTTGCTTTGCCTTTGGGAAACAGAATAAGTACATTTGGCTAGTTACAACACTTAGATCTTTTCACTCTAACTGCTTAGAGTTGTAGAAACTAAAGGAGAAAAGCCATTGCTTCTTTATTTAATTCCTTCCCCCGCTCCACTTCCCATGCTTATTCTCAGTAATTTTTAATTTTAGATATTTAACAAAGATACAATACTACTTTCAGATTCTGTTTGGTTTTTAAAAATTAAAATAAAGATGGCTCAGAAGCCTCATAAGCTTAAACACACACCTATTCACTTGTTTCAGATAGAGACAAAATATTTAGCAGAGAAGTAATCTACTGTTCCCTCTGACCCCTCACCAAAATAATAAAAAAAAAAAGGAAAAAAAGCCACAAAGGCATAAGTGAACATATAATACAAAATTCTTAGCTGTCTAGATCAGCATGCAGGCAGTAAAACTGAAAGAAATCTCATTAACATGACATAACAGTCAATAATAGTAAGCAACGTTTAATGTTAAGTATTGCAGCCTGATTAATCAGCAGATATTCCTGTCAGTGAAAATGGTGCTCTACAAGTTCCAAGTTTTAGTTCACTGCACCACATTAAGCAAAAGGTGAAAAAGGGAGACAAATGCATCTTTTGTGTAATTGCACTGACTCCAAAAGCAGACTCCTTTCATTCTTGAAAAGACTCTGACCTGGTATCAAATCCATACACACTCAGAGGGATTCTCCTGATCATCATTTCCCAGCAGGATATTGAAGTGTTTTTGCTATTTAAGTGTTTTCCCAATACATTTCTAAATGTATATAAATAGACAAGATGAAAAAGACAAATGCCTCAAAACATTTTGGGTTAGGTTCACATCTGAACAGTCACACCTGAGGGCAAAACACACCACAGAAAATATGTGGTGGGCTTGAAGCCCACACTACCATCACATCTGGAAAAGGCGCAGTATTTGGGAGGTTGTTTTCAGGAATGCCTGGCCTTGCTGTGCTCAGCAAAACTGAGTTTCCCATTGCATAAGTTTAAAAAACCTACCTGAAATCAGAAACCCAAAGCTTTCACATGAAGTTCTTATATATATGGAATCTTCCAAATCTCTTCTACAGCTTAAAAGACTCACAATATGAATCTTTCCGAGTTTTGCCTACTCTTATACTGAACTGCTACAGAATGAAGGACCATTTTAACATTATACCACTGAATTGACTGCCCTGACATCCTGAAATCCCTTCTGATCAAAATTATCCTCTGATGCTAAGTAGCATTAATATATTCAAAATTGAATTTTGGTAAACTGGAAAACAATTTTGGGAAAAGTTGTCTAACTCAAATTCATGATCCCCAAAAAACTAAACTTTGAAAAAAATAGCATGAAAACCCGAGAATAATGCTGCAATTAATTTTGGTAGTGAGCAAATTCTGAGCAATCACATGGGACCTTTTTGCTATTTCACTGCTCTGAAACAGCTCCAAGTGTGACAAAAACTATTTTCAAGCAAGAATATTGTTTACTCCATGGTGTGAGTTTCTTTCTTATTCTTTGCATCTGTCATGAGGAAGAGGAAACAACTCCTAAACAACCCTTGACTCTCTAAAAAATGCTCTCTCTGAAAATAGTTTTTTACTACAGCTGTACTTTCAAAAGTTTCCAGCATTTTCTTAGTTTGCCTATGCTGTGAATCTATGTGGATCTGACAACTGGTTAAGAGAACTAGAAAACCAAGTGCATTTTGCCATTCCTTACAAACATTTTATATGGGTCTATCAGACCAAGACTGTGTGAAACAAGAATAAACTTAGAGGCAGAAATACTGCAATGGTGGTCAAAGTCACAGCTGCAGCCTCAGTTTGCTCTGCACTTCACTTGTAAGTGAATTCCATGTTTCCCCTAGTCATTGTATTTAAAACATACAACCTTGAACAGATCTTTCTGGGTTGGTTTTGTTTGTATTTGTTTGTTTGTGGTGGTTTTTTTGGCTGTATTTTGGATTTTTTTGTTTGTGGGTTTTTGTTGGTTTTGTTTTTTGTTTGTTGTTTGTTTTTGTTTTCTTTGGTTTGTGTTTTTGTTTGTTTGGGTTTTATTTGGTTTTGTTTGTTGTGGCTTTTTTTCCTTGTCTTACCCTCTCAGGTTAATAAATCACAGAATTTCTAACAGACACATTTGCTCCTTTATCAGCTTGATAGGCTGTTAAAAATGCCAGACACCTTCTGTTCTACTGTCTGAGAGTGGTAGGATTAGAAAGTTTGAGGCATCTGTACTTTACCCACATACCTATTGCTGTCTATTGCTTGAAAATCAAAGGCAAAAATAACAAAGTTTGAGACTGCTTCTCAATTTGATAAATCAAATCCTAGCTTTACTGTTGAGCTAGAATTTTTCTTCTAATCAACATACAAAAGATTGTGTTGGAGACCACTTTCTTTCTTTGTCACTCTTCACATAGAGTTTCCTCAGAAAAGTTCTATTTGCAGATCATTTATCCAACAAAGCATGATGACTCCTTCAGAGATTAAAAGTCTAATCTTCAGTAAAACTGACCACCCCTTATAAAAATTAATAGGTCTGTGCTTTCCTACCTATCTAATCCTCAGTCTTACTGCTCTCATGGGGGTAATGCATAGAAATAAGTGATAATACTGAAAGAAGTTTCAGTTCATTCAACTTCTGATCTCCTGAGATTGCAGAGTACAGAGGAAGATTCTGTAAGAAGACATCTGAATTATATTTTTTTTTCTTCAATACCTTTGAAAGATACTGTAATGATATGCTGTGATACATTACTATCTAGTGAGCTTTCTTGACAGCTGGGAATGAATTCGACTACACAGATATCCCCTATAATATCATGGAACAATGGCATTACAGAAATGATGACTAAAACCTTTTAGTGCCTACCTGGGGAGATTGCCCTGCAGACAGATGACATTCAGTGGTCTAGGTCACAGGAGAAGAGACATTCTCCTGTAGCTGCATCCCAAGACAAGACAAACTGCTTCTTAATTTCAACTGGCCATGGGTCAGTATTTTGGGTGCAGAACAAGCAGGGCTGCAGTCTCAATAACAGAAATGAGTTACAAAGACCTAGCTCTGCTTCTTATGAAGGCCAGTGCAGGAAGTGTAGCTGTGCTAACACATCAACAATGGTGGAGGAGTTAGATCTCTGCTAGTTAAAGTCACAATACTCTATCTGTTATATGATTCCAGTGAGAACTACAGATATGAAAGATGCCTTACACTTATCAATGGTTTACCTGAAGTCTTTTTACTGTGGATACCTCAATGGAGAAATAAACTTAGGAAAAAGATTTGACAAACACTGTTAGCACTGACAGAACTCTGAACATGCAGCACAGTTAGCAATACCACTGTTAGGGAGGATCAACAATCATGTACCACATTTTATGTACTAAAGAAAAAGATGACATTACCCACCACTAAAATCTTCCTCTCTTAGATGTAAGGTTTACACAAACAACACCATAAAATAAAGACTATAACCACTTCTTAAATAGAAACTAGAAAAACACAGGACAGTGCAACTATCTAGGATAACCTAAGGTCAAGGTCATGCTGTGCCAGGGAGAAAAAAGAAACTATAAAAGGAGAAAAGCTATTATGTTGCTTTACTGGAACGGGTTAGTGGATAAGATGCTGGGTGTTTAGTTTGCATTTCCAGTTCTTTACCAAACTTCCACAACATCAGCAGTGTTGTTTAGCCTTGTAGTTTCCACATGTTACTATTTTCCTTCTTAGGTGTTTTTAGATGGCTAAGTTTCAACATCTGTTTGTGTCCCCTTTAAAAGACAGCAGAGAAGTATGCAGAGCAGAATACCCATTTTGCTCCATGCCATGAACATATCTATTTACCTGACTGTGACATAGGTCTATAATCACAGCAACCCATGCCAGCAAACAGCTTCTTTCTCCCTGGCCATGTTTCAGAACAGCTTAACCAGGAGCTCACAGAACACTTCCCATACTTCAATTTCTTCGTGCTAAGTAAGTCAGGCAAATATCCCTGCTAATCAATGGAAGACCAATTCCATACTTAAAATCCATGCTGGAAGATACCTGTCTCTACTATGAATGCATGGCTTTCTTCACCTACAGTAGAAGTTGTTTCTGTACATTTTTTTCCACTCTCAGGTCTCAGTTTGCCCCTAGCTCCTCTTTGCAGCCTGACAGCTGCCATAGTTCAGCATAACCACAAAGTGCAGAATAATCATAAAACTCGCTCAAAGTCTAAACTCCATTTTGAAGTGCATTCTCTGGAAATTTTCTGAACAAGCCTTTTCTTTTGTCTCCACCTTTTTCTCTCCCTCTGCCACTTGGTTACAGGCTTATCCTGTTTTCATGTAGATGTACAGACACTGAATTTGGTAGCTATCAGGTACTGGTAATTTTGCATTTTCTATCATCTTGCAGTACCTTCAAAATCACATGCCAACAACGTTAAAAATAAAAAAAATGTAGCAGGACATATTTTCCGCCTATCTCAGCATTTTCTCTCCCTTTCCCGAGCTTCTTTGTGACAGAAGGCTGAGAAAACTAACACTAGGCCATCTCAGGTCTTCTAGATAACTTTCTATACCACCTCCACTATTTGTGCTGTTATTCAGCAGTTACTGCAGATCTCAGTTTCAGTAGGATTTGCAAGTCAATCCTCTATCTGTAAATCCCAGATGGCTCAGTGATTTTCAGCGCAGCTATTGATCTCTTCATTCATAGACAGTGGCTTCTGGGCAAACACACCCAGCTGCTCTGTCAACCCCGCCTGACTGCCACCGGCAGAAAAGAGGACTTTGAGAGCCCAGACACTACCCACTATTAATACTGCCACTTGGAGCAATAGAATTAGGCATATGGTTTGCAGTTTGCCTACCTGATGATAAGGCTGCTGCCAGGCTCCCTCCCTTGCTCTGCAACAGCTGTGCTTTTGGCAGCTGAGCAGCAGCAGCCTTCCTAAGTGTCATGCTCTGAAAGAGCACATGCTCTACACACACTCATCCAGCCTTGCCGTGCCAGACAGCCCCTTCTCCGCCATCAGCCAGCCGAAAAACAAGTTGCAATTCAATGGCCAGCTCCTGTATGAAAGGAAGATACAGAGGTCGGACCAATCAATGCAATTAATTGTTCTGAAAACAGTGCAAGGCTTTTTGTAAAATGGGAACAATTGGGTTTTACCTGTCCTTTCCCCTCCTCTCATATATTACCTATAAATCAAGAAGGTCCTCAGCAGATCACTGCACATTTGGTGCCAACTGCTCGTTCTCATTCTATCTTACATCGCTGCAGAACAGCCAGAATACATTTGGGCTCCCTGGTGGTGCAGAAGGCAACTGCTCCTTACCTCCATGAGGTAGGGAATTGTGCCTTCTCACTGAGACCAATGAGGAAGATGACAAGGAAACAAGCCAAAGCTAGCCTTCCCTCCCCACCCATGCTCTTCCCTGCAGACCACTAAGCTTGCTACCATAAATCAAGTCTCCACACGGCCGTGGCACTGGTAGGAGATTTCAGGCAAAGTGGAATAGTGTTTCATAGTACTGTAACTCGTTCACATTTTGAATGCTGTCTGTTGAGCTTTGTTACATGCAGTTTTGTCTCCTTCTGCAGGGGATTACTCAGCCAGGCAGTCACATGGCTGCAGCAGCATAATTAGAGGATTCAAAGAGTGCTAAGCTTATCTGGAAATCATATGAGGTAGGGAGATAAACCAAAATGATGACAAGGAATTACTATCTCTGTGCAAGTGCAGCTTGTAACTTCCCCCGTATGCACTCTCCCAGAAAAACTCTGAGCTACAGAGGAATGGAAACCCCACCTAAATTTGAGAGGAACCCATCAGTACATGGAGCTCAAAATAAACAGGCAAATAGGCTGCAACATGCCCTCAAGAAGGAAATGGGTACAGGAAAGAGGAGGATATGTATGAATGCGAGTGTATCAGATTTGGGGGGGGGGGGGGGGGGGGGGGGGGGGGGGGGGGGGGGGGGAACAGTTTCAATAGTAACAAAATAGTGGGAAATTTAAAATTCAAATTCAAGTCCAATACAAGTCTTCTCCAAGGGTCAAAGGAGAACATTTCAGAGTTTCATAAAGTTTAAAGGAATCTGATACATATCTGTATATGAGATTTTGGGTTAAACTAGCTCTATCATAATGTTTGGGAAAGTATCATGCAGAACACAAGAAAATTACAATGGTGTTGTTCATAACATGGTGCAATCAACAATGGAATTTGCACTCGATTTAAACTTGATTTACAACCTTCTTTATCTGCCTGGCTAAGCTTAGGGAGCATTTCATTCATTGCTGTGGCGCAGATGAGTGGTGCATAATGAGAGACTCTGCAGCTAATGGCTTGGATGTCCCATCCGCATGGCCAGGTGTGGTGCTGGAATATGAGGCCCAACAAAAAGATCCCCATTTCTGGTGGATTCTGTCCATGTAGTTAGGCATACTCTGTAGGGCCCCTTAAATCCTCAGGAACAGATATGCTTTCTTGCTTCAGTTGATACACTGCTTCTAGATGATTTTAACTTCTTTCCCAAATTGCCCATCATATTTCTTTCCTGATCACACTTTAGCTTATTATTTGTTTTCTTTCTATTTAAGTTGTGTAATGAGGTAGCCAGTTTCATTTTTACCACTTCACTGATTTAATAGTGTAATGTAACAGATTTGTGTAATTTTTACTTCTTTTTCCCCAGCATTTTCCTTCCCTCAAGCCCCATACCAAGTATATGTAGGTACCAGCAGCCTTACCACTACAGTCAAGTTCCTGCACAGCACAGCTCTTGTTTGCAATTCTCCTTATGGTCAGGGCTATTACTGATGCTTTCAAAACGCATGTAAAGAGCCAGCCAAAGACCAGAATCTTGATGGAAGAGGCACTGACAGAGGTGTGCAGGCCCACAGTGGGAATGAGGAGCTCCTCAGGTCTGTGGTATGTGTCCTTCTGAAACTTTCCTTCTGATCCAATCCAGCCTGAAGCACTTTCAAATATAAATCTTTCAGCTTTCCAAAGTGCCTCCCCAATCACTGTATACTGCCACCCTCACTGAGGAGGGAGACGAGGGGTGGCTGACAGCTATGACCACAGAATGACAGAATATGCTTAGTTGGAAGGGATCCATGCGGACCATCAACTCCAGCTCCTGCCCCTGCACAGGATACCCCAAGAATCACACCATGTGCCTGAAAGCATTGTTCAAATGCTTCTAGAACTCTGTCAGGCTTGGTACTGTGACCATTTCCCAGGGGAGCCTATTACAGTGCCCACCATCCTCTGGGTGAAGAACCTTTTCCTGACATCCAACCTGGACCTCCAGTGACACAACTTCAGGCCATTCCCTTGGGTCCTGTCACTTGGCACCACAGATCAGTGTCTGCCCCTCCTCTTGCCCTCACAGGGTCACCCCTCAGTCTCCTGTTTTCCAGGCTGAACAGACCAAGTGGCCTCAGCTGCTTCTCACACAGCTTCCCCTCCAGACCCTTCACCATCCTTGCTGCCTTTCTTTGGATGCTCTCTAATATTTTCATAGAATGTACTAGAAAATAAGCTGAGGAAAAAGAGGTACTGCTGGAAGGACAGGTGTACACCTGGCCTTGCCATTTATATGAGTTTTTTGCTCATTCTGAGCTGGTGATGTTTGTGGACACAGTGATACAAATGTGGGCTGACCTCTCAGCACACAGCAATTAAGCAGGGGCCTGGCTGTCTCAGGGGCCTGGCTGTCTCTTGGGATTGCTGCATCTTTTTTTCTCTCTGAAAACCTTTCCACTTTGGGTGTGACACCATGCTGACACTCTTGTCTCTTCAGCATGCTGCCCTTTCCTTACCCATTCCACTTATCCCCCGCAAAGCACATGCAGGGAACCCTACAGGAAATTAAGATTCATCACAAAAACAGAAAAAAGAAAATGCTGTTGAAGTCCACTTGGGTTGCTGAATATTTGAATGTGGGAGTCCCCAGTTTCAGAGGGTATTCAGTGATGGGACAGATTTGGTATTGGACTCTAATCTGAATGAAAACTGGCATGTATGAAAAGGCTTAAAGCAGAAAGCTGACAGAATATACTGATTTCTGTGATTTTACTGTCCTAAAACTATTAGCCTCTGGAAGGAGCATATAGTACCTGTTTAACTTTTTATTTTATTTTTCAACAGAAACCTTTACAATAAAGAGAAAAAGGGGAGCTTAAAATAAGAGTAAAGTCGATCCAATGGAGATTTGGGTCAAAATCGATTCCCTGTCTTGTGAAAAAGACAGCAGTGTGTAGAGTTACTCCTTATAAATCACTAGCTGAACAGGAAGCAGGAAGTCAAGAGGACTGGTGATACCGAGTACTCTCTAAACAGTTTAGGAAAGCAACACCTAATGGTCATCTCATGGACATCCTTGGTTACCTGAACACAAAGTATCAGACAGTTTCATCTTGAACTGTCTGAGTTGGTCTGCTCCAGTAGAGTTCTCCTCTCAAGAGAATTTTTCAGTCTCCAGTCTCATTGAGGTTGTTGCTTGCCAGGTTAGTTGCTTATAAAAACAGCTTAGAAATGCATGGCGGACACTTACTAAGGGGATCAACTGAAGAATCGGATGTTTTCTCTTGCTGGTTTCATGTGCAGTGTCAAAAAAAAAAACCTAACCCAGATCTTAGATTTTAATATTTTAAACCCAGTAATAAATATCAAAGAGCATTCTCTGAGACTGTTCTTTGATTTGCTATGTGTGATTGGTCTATTTTTTACCTTCTCTGCTTTAAAAATAAACCTCATCAAACAGTTGTGATTCTAGCATGTTCACATGATGTGGGGAGCTGGGATTCCATGAGAAACCATGAAGTTGTGGTGCTGTGCTCCACACAGAAAGTCTGAACATTTTGGGTAGCCATCAATCCTCAGCTCCACCAGGTTCACTGAACCCAGTACAGTGTGTCCAAACCAACTGTAGAGATAAATACGAAAAAGATCCCATTCAATCAAAATTGTAAAAAAGCTTTAAGACGTATCAAAGTGGGAAATGGGTAAAGCTATCTTGTGTGAAGCAAAATGTAAATGTGAAACAGAGACAGCAATACAGTATTCTAATTTTGCTAGACAGAATTGTTTTAAAATGCTGCATCTCTGTGAAACATGTCTATCAAATTATTTTTCTTTCCTCAGTGTAACACATAAAAACTGCCAAAACACCAAGAAATCCAAAACCTCATCTACTTCAAAGTCCCTAGAAATAATGTGAATGCCTAGCAGAATTTTAATGACACAGGGAGATTTACTGCAGATTAATTTGATTAAGTATTACTAAATAATGAGGCATTTCAGAGGGCTGTAAGATACTGAGAGTTTCTGAATTCAGTCTTTTGTCTGTAATCCTTTGAGCAATTTATTAATAAAGTATTATGTTGAGTTTCACAAAGGCAAATTAAATGCATGTTGTTTTAAAAAAAGTCCACAATATAAATATTCCTAGCATAAAAATGCAGTATTTCAGCGAAAATTCACAAAACAAAAAATGCTTCAGAAACAACAATAATAATACTTTCTTAGCATCTATCATTTTACAAAACATTCAACAGAGAATGTAGCAAATTATTCCCTACAACAGTCCTTTGAAATTCAGAGATAACTAATTCTTCTTTTACAGATAAGGCCCACTGAGGTAGGATAGTAAAATTGTTTGGCTAAAGACATAGAGAAAGCTAAGGCTAAATGTTAAAGGAGTATTGATAGATAACATGTTTTCAGACCCACATCTTACATTCTTCTTAATGAATAGCCCATCATTTAAAAAAAATAAGGAGGGTACTATGTCTCTCTCTATCATGAAAGGCCACATAATGCCGAGAAAAGCAAAATAACTCTGTGCCTATGTGAAGAATAAGTACATAGTTCAACCATAAATGTGCATAACATTCTTCTTAATACACAGATAGCTATACTAGGAGAAAAATACAGTCAGAAAAGCTTGGTTTGACAATGTAGGGGTGCACCACACCCAATCAATCTGGATGTTGTAGCCAGAGCCATAACAAAAGCAGAATGAAAACTGCTGGTCCTCAGTATCCTTTAAGAGAAGGGTGACAAATGTGACCAACAGCTCTGTCAACCACTATAAAAAGACAGGCTGTGGACTTTCAAGGGCCAAGCAAGTGGCATTCATTCAAAACAGGAGTAAGAAGCAAACATGATGAGATTTGGCTTTAAAGTCAAATCTAAACGCAGTAGTAGAAAAGCAGTTCAAGCCACAGAGAGAATTCTTTCCTCAATGGGTACCTCCATAACTTTGCAAGAAATCCTGGTCAGCAATTTAATTCTTTGTAGATCTACTGACTTGTGTGGAATCTTTATTGAACAATTTTCTTAAAAAACTCTTTGGCTACCTAAAGCTCTTTGTAGTGAGAAGAATTTCAAGAAAATCCACATTACCCTAACAGTGAATCTAAATACAGACTAGATTAATTTGTTCTTATCTCATTGAAGGTCTGCAACTGCCTTTGCAAAAATCCCTATTAAACTTTCTCACCTTAGCTGGCAAGTAGTTTCATAGGATTTTGGGCTGTCAAGGTAGAGAATGAGTGAGTGAGAGAATGGCTAAGCAGGATTACCATGACACAGTAACATAAAGGTGAATGTAGTGGTCATCTGAAGCACCTCAAATGACAGTACTGGTGGTTTTCACATTCTTGTCTCTCACATCCTTTCACAGTATGGGTATTTTTATAACTTGCTGCATGTTAAAGAAGGAAGGTTTTAAATGGAATCAATGGTAAAACAAAGCAGCTGAAGAGAGGTGCTTTTGAATGGTGGCAATCCAACCCAGTGAAAATTAACTACTTCAAAAGGCAATGGTAACAGGTGAGAATGGGAAATGAAATGATCAATACAGGCTAGAGACAATACCATGAAGGGCCCACATTTTGTCTAATACAGCTCCCCTGAATTCAAACAGAACAGAATTTCATGCTATTCTTATGAATATAATGGAACAGACTGATTACAGTAGTTTCACAATTATAAGCCGCACCTG
>VRYO01001463.1:87944378-88127142 GCA_009812075.1 Sialia sialis | reverse complement strand
AGTCCTCAGCTGCTCCTCCCAGGACTTGCTTCCAGCCCTGTCATCACCTTTGTTCCCCTCCTCTGGTACGCTCAAGGATCTTCACAACCTTCTCAGCCGGTGGCCCCAGACCTGCACTCAGTGCTCAGGGTGAGGCTGATGCAGTGGGATAATCCCCTCCCTGGCTGGCTGGTTCTGCTCACCCCGGGATGAGGTTTGCCCTTGGGGCTGCCAGGGCACACGATGGCTCATGGGGAGCTGCTGCCCGCCAGCACTCCCAGATCCCTTTCCACAGGGCTGCTCTCCAGCCATTCCTCTCCAGTTCATACTTGTGCCCATGATACTCCATCCCAGGAGCCAGATGCAGCATTTGGACTTGTGAAATTTCATCCCACTGATGACTGCCCAGTGCTCCCTCTAGAGGGTCAGCAGCACCTCCCTGTTTCATATCATCAACAAACCTGCTAATGGGGCATTCAATTTGTGCCTCCAGATCACTGAGAGATAATTTGAACAGCACTGGCCCTAGAACTGATCCTGAGGAACACCACTGGTGACTGGTCACCAGGCAAATGTAGCCTCATTAATCAAAACTCTTTGCATCCTGCTGTTCATCCAGTTCTTCAGTGTGTACCCACTCACCCCAGGGATGGGCAACTTTTCCAGAAGGATGCTGTAAGAGATGGTATCAAAAGCCTTACAACAATCCAGAAAAATACATCTGCCACCTTCCTTCCACACACCAGGCAGATGACCTTATTGTAGAAGGATATCAAACTAGTGAAATGGGACATCTCTTTTGAGAACTTGTGTTTGATTACTGCATTGGTAATGCCCTTCAGTAAAATCCAGTTTAGTCTTCTCCGCAGCTCTTCTGGAAACTGAGGTTAGACTAGCAAGTTTGTAGTTGCCTGGGTCTTCCCTCACGCCCTGATTGCACATAGGGCAACTTCTATTCTAGGCATGATCAGGGAGAGGAGCTGCAAAATGCACACGTCTGCAAAGCACACAGACTTTGTGTTAGGGAAAGCTCTGTCCTGAGGGCTTAGGAAGACACAGAGACAAAAGAGACTCTAATACAAGTTTTAGGTTCTGTGCTCAGTGGGGCACCCAGGCAACCTTAATATTCAGTACCTGCACACATCTCATGCCCCTGGGGAGAACTGCTTGTGAACTGTGGCCTAAGCAACCTGACAAAGAGCTGCTGGCATTAAAAGGATACACAGCAATATTACTGTTCTCCAAGGGTTTTTTTTTTTTAAGAACTGACAAACCAAAGGTATATTTTATTTCCAACCACATATTTAAGAAGATTGTCAGAAGACATATGCAGAAGATGCCTCACTTCAACCACTCCAAGCTTCTTAAGCATAGAAAGTACCTGGGGACATGTAGGTTGTTGATGAAAAATGTTTGTGCAAACAATTTTTTTATTCCTTCTAGCAAATACATGAACAGAAGCTACCAAAAGCCAAAAAACAATCATTAATTGGCCAAAAATAGGTATCTGAGCATATAAATTGGAGATTTTGGAAAGCCATTCCATGGAAGTGCCTTGCTTTTGGAACAGATAGAACCAATGGAAAAGTATTTGAGCATTGCACTGACTGACTTTGTTGCCACAAACAAACCCAAAGGGCTGGATCTAAACTCCAGTTTCAGAAGGTCTGGATTTGACTAATACATTAGAGTATTATATCCACAGTCTGCATCTGATCCTATAAATCTGTATGCAGAGGGGGAAGCATAAGCATGTAGTGGGGGGTTTGAAAAAAGCCTGCAGGCTCCTCTAGCAATTTGCTCAGCTGGATTTAACTCCCTAGACCTGTTTCCTAGTGCACTTGCTATTTCCATCGTATGTACACCTTAAACTGTGTTAAACTATCTTAAACGGTCATCAGTAATCTCCAGAATAGTCAGACTAATATCAAGCAGACACTTTTCATCATCCTACTAAATAAAGAGCCCTCTGAAAGACTTGTCTCTGAAATGAATAACCACACTTCCACTTAAAATAATTTACCATATCAGCAAAGAAGAAGTGGGAAACTATCAAGATCAATAATCATTACAAAAATCCTGTCCAGCTACGTGTGGATTGTGAAAAATATAAAAAAATGTTAAAAAAAGAATAAGCCTTGAGACACTAGGTGGAAGACATTGAACTAGCAATCAACACTACTAAGAAAATGAAAATTCTGACCTTTTAGAACCAAGATCTAAAATGAATTCTTACTGCAGCATTTAAAATATATCTTTGCTTTCTAACTTCACAGAGAAATGCTTTTATTCTCTTATTCAACATGTGAGAGAACACAGACTCAGTACTTGCAAAGAGTTAAAGAAAAAAACCCTCAACATTTGTACACTTCAAAAGTGATGCTTAGAAGACCCCATATAATTTTTTTCCACAGTGAATACAAAAACCTGTCACAATACCAATAGCTCACCTAACATAAATACAATATAGAGGATCCAATTCCTGTTGGAGGCATTAACTTTATAAATATCTTCCTCTTATGTGCTTATGGACCACAAATACTGCTTTTGAGTCTGAATTATGGGAGATGAGGTTCCTCTTTTGTCCTGCTCTACCATGTTCTCCTTTGGTCTGTACACCTTTGACATGTGCAGTCACACTCTTTAAGTTGCATGAAGCCACACTACAAATACAGGCTGGGGGATGAACAGATTGAGAGCAGTTCTACAGATAGCTTAGGGGTGCTGGTAACTAAAATACTGGATATGAGCTGGCAATATATGCTTACAGCCCAGAAAGCATCAAACAACATCCTGGGCTGCATCAAAAGCAGTGTGGCCAGGAGGTCGAGGGAGGAGATTCTGTCCCTCTGCTCTGCTCTGGTGAGACTTGGAGAGCTGCATCCAGATCTCGCACTCCCAACACAAAGAAAACCTGGACTTGCTGGAGCAAACCCAGAGGCCACAAGGATCACCAGAGGGCTCGAGCACATTTCCTATAAAGACAGGCTGACAGAGCTGGGCTTGTTCAGCCTGGAAAAGAGAAGGCCTTGGGGAGACAGGCAGTTTAGTAGGGCCTGTAGTGATAGGATAAGGAGTAATGGTTTTAAACTAAACAAGGGTAGATTCAGACTACACATAAGGAAGAAATTTTTATAATAAGGGTGGTGAAACACTCAAACAGGTTGTCTAGAGAGGTTGTAGATATCCCATCCCTGGAAAGATTCAGGGTTTAGTAGTGACCTGTAGTGTCAGGTTAAATGGTTAGACTTGATGATCCTAGAGGCCTTTTTGCAACCTTAAATCCAACATTATTCCCATCTTCAAAAATGATAAGAAGGAGGACTCAGTCAGCCTCACTTCCATTCCTGAAAAGGTGATGGAACAGATCATTCTGAAAGGTCATCACCATGCATATAAAACAAAAGAAGGTTATTTGGAATGGTCAGCATAGATTCACCAAAGACCTGGGGGACTTGGAGGATGACAAGTTGACCATGACATTGTGATAATGACAGTGTGCCATTGTGGCCAGGAGGGTCAATGGTATCCTGGGGTGCATCAGAAAAACTATGGCCAGCAGGTTCAGGGAACTGATCCTCCCCCTCTGCTTGGCTAGTGAGGCCACATCTGGAGTGCTGTGTCCCCTTCTGGGCTCCTCAGTGCAAGAGAGACACGGAGCTACTGGAGACAGTCCAGAGGAGGAACGCAAAAATGGTTTGGGGTCTGGAGCATCTCTCTTATGAGGAGAGACTGAGGAAGCTGGGGATGTTTAGTCTGGAGAAGAGAAGACTGAGAGGGGATTTCATTAATGCATATAAATATCTCAAAGGCAGGTTCCAAGAGGATGGTGCCAGACTCATCAGTGGTGCCTGGTGACAGGATGAGGAGCAATGGCCATAAACTGAAACACAGGAAGTTCCAGCTCAACATGAGGAAGAATCTCTTTACACTGAGGGTGGCAGAGCACTATAACACGCTGCCAGGGAGATTGTGCAGTCTTTCTCTCTGGAGACATAAAAAATCCACCTGGATGTCTTCCTGTGTCACCTGCTCTAGGGGACCCTGCCTTGGCAAGGGGTAGGAGCAGAGGATCTCCAGAGGACCCTTCTAACCCAAATCATTCTGTGATTCTATGAATCTGTGGGCAGGTTTAATGACAATCTGAATGATCTAATCTATTTGAAGATGTCCCTGCTTATTGTAGGGGTTTGGACTAGATGAGCTTTAAAGGTTCCTTCCAATCCAAAGCATTCTACGGATCCTTGTTTAGATGTTGAAAGCCATCCAGCCTCCCTTATCTGCTATGTACAATCAGAGCCCAATCCAGAAACTACTGCTGTAATTCTTTTGAAATACTGTGTCAAAAAAGCATTTATTGCTCCAGAGTCAGTGGGACTGTACTCATCACAGCAAGGATCCCTCTCAGGAACAGTACAGCACTTTGGAAAATGTCAAAGCTAACTAGCTTGACCTGTACTCAGACATCATAAATTTGTCCATAAAGTTACCTTTGCAATGCAATGAGACCATCTTGTCTTCTGTATCCTAGCAATTAGCAGCCTTTTTGCTTTTGGTTTCTTAAGCTTATTCAAAGAAATAAAATTAAAAATCCAAAACTAAATTGAACTCACACAAAAAAGGCCAGTCAGCTAAATTCAGCCTCAGACCTGATGTCTAATATGTTACAATACAATGAAAACTCATATGAACAATTCCTGAAGTGTCAATGAAGAGAAGTCACATATCTACAGGAGGTGCAAGAAGGAGCTCTAGAAACCTCTCTGCAGGGATTTCCATAGGATTTTATTCTGCTCTGAATGGCAATTTCACATGATGCAGAACTGTGTGATGCACCACTAGCTGCTATAGAAGAAACCAAAGCTCCTGGTGGACAAACCCTCCCAAGTTACATCCCAGTCTGGAACCAAAGAAACAAGTCACAATTATCAAGGACAAGAGTAAATGCAAATTAAAACAACCAGCCAACCAGATAAATCAAACAAAACAAGAATTTAAGATGTACCAAATTTCTGCTTTAGAAAACAGAAACAGTAAGTTTCTTGCCTGGCAACCTTGCCATGCACTTGCACATCCAGACACAAGAGGAATATGGACTCTCAAATCCTTTAGAAAAGTCCTCAGGAACACTTAAATGTCAAGGAAGAGTAGTGCATTATTTAGGTCTTTTGGCAAAGCCTGAATCAGTTTATAACCTCAGCTCCCATCCTCTTGTAAGCATTCACAACTGAGAGATCTGTACTGAATGAGATTGATTCTGCAGCCATGTCAACCCAAAGAATTACCTGCCTTCCCTTACAGCAAAACTTCAGCTTTATGAATTCCTGTATCAGGTTATTGCTACAGGATCCCTTTGTTTCTCATAAAACAGAATTGGGTTTTTTTGGCAGCAGAAGTGAAGCATAGTCCAAGCTGGTTGCCAAAATCGGTTAATAGAAAATTATCATAGCACAATACCTGAAGGAAAAAAAAAAAAACATATGAGGAAAAGAAAAGCCTCTCCTTTTTCATTCAGAGAGAAATAAAATTAAGGGACTACAGGGAAAACCACATCAAAAAGGTTTCAGGTTCTGCACTGTGCTTTAAAGGACCATTGGGTGGATTGTCCAGTTAAGACAGAGAGAAGTTAAAGCACCTCCATAGCAGTGGATGGAAAGCTCACATCAACAAAACTGTGATTTTTAAAATCTTGAAATCCCTGTAACACTGCAAGCTGTAGCCTTGCTCTCAGCAATCCTTTGTGTTCTTTTGGTCAGCACTTCAGACAGCCTCATGAGGACATAATTCTTTGTATCTGTGCTCCATAGTGCCTGCATTTCAAGAAAGCCTTTTTCTGCAGCAAGCATGAAACATCTAGACCCCATCCCAGAGACTTCGGGTTATTTGGAAGTCTGCATTGTTCTGTGGTTGACAGCAAGTCCCAGACCTTCCTGCTGGGGAGTATCTTTCACAGTGAAAGGCTTCCCCTAGCCAGCACCTCGCAGAACTGCATCTGAGTGAAGAATTTTGGAGCATCACTTCTTCCCATTTCTGATGTGTAACCCAGGGGGTATGGAGAGAGACCTAATTTCAACTTGTGGAGGTTTCTTATGCTGTGCCACAGAAGACAAAAACCAGTATTCCATTTCCCAAACCCCAATTCTCTGTTAAAAAGGTGTTTTGCATTAGTGAATGCAGGCAATTCAGGGGAAAAAAAAAGAAAAAAAAAGAGGGACTGTGGACAGAATTTTGCTGTGCATGTTCGTATCTCCTTGCTTAGACACATGTTTAAGGCAAGTGCTGCTCTTCTTCCCCCAGTCCGGAGGACCAGGGGGTGCACTCTTCTCCTGCGTGCTCTTCATCCTCACCCTCAGCTGAGAGGGTAAACTGTTGCCAAAACAAGAGGTACTCACTGGGGACGTGCCTACCTGAGAGCTGGGGACCCAGCACTGCCAGTGCTCCATCCTCCCAGCTGCTTTACAAGGTAGACCACAGGATGCTGACAAACCAGGCAAAGGAAGTGTGAGAGATTTCCAGCAAAAGTTCACTTGCTTACTTTTCTGTTTTGAATTCTGTCCAAAGAACATTGTTATTTGTCTGCTTTGAATTCCTTCCAAAGAACATTGTAATCATTGTCATTCTGATGAATCAGCATTTGCAGGTAGGAAAAAAGAAACCACTTTGCTGGAGAGCTTCTCACTAGTCCATCATGAGGTCATGAACTTGGGATGCTTCCAGTTGGTACCACTTTTAACAGAAGTCAGTAAAACATTTTGCCCTCAGGCTAAATCGTGTATTGGATATTTCTCATATACAGAAAACCCATAGTGGCGTAAGAGTTTTTTGGGGGAAATTACTCATCCTATTTTATGTACAAGGTAAAAGACTGACTGATACAATTTTGGAAGCACCTAAAACTGACCCAGTACAACTTTCCCACATATAAAACTTCTGCAGTTTTCAGATCTCATACCTTACATTTTGCTAGAAATTTTACAGCGATGTTGTAAATCCTGGGACTAGATCAGAAGAACTGTGAAACAGAAAACCTTAAGTCTGCCACCAGCAAGAAAAGCTGCCACCTAAGTTCTAAGGACACAGAGAAGTACATTTTTTACTCTCTTAAAAATTAATTGGGCGACTTCGTGCAAGTGACTTTACCTTTCTCTCAGCAAGCACTTCCCTTCATCTCCTTGGCAATCTTGTCTATTTAGACTGCAAACGTTTTAGGGGAAGGACTGTGCTTGCACTAGGGATACTTAAGGAAGCTCCAGTTTGCCAAAACTTCTATGTTTTATTGTAATATTAACAGTGCAATTAATGAAGACTGGAAGATCATAACCATAGGCTATTCTACAGCACTTAGGCACAGTGGTGCCATCTATCAGATAAAGAAAAACTGTTGTCTCGTGTTTTCTCTAACAGAATGTGCAGACTCTTAAAATCTAATTCTCTATTTACAATTGTAATAAATGTCAGGGGAAAAAAATGAAGACTGTAAGAGCCCATGCTTCAAAATCTCATGGCAGTCATCGTTTAACAAGGAGAAATTTTGCTTAAAGATTTTTTCTGGAATCCACTATACAAACATTTTGTGGAAAATGAAAATGAAGTTATTTTTAATATTAACTCTACACTGTTCAAAAAGTATGCAGTTTCATAGAAAAATACCAAAGCTGACCTCAACTGCCCAGCACATTTTTGTGAATCTGTGAACAGTGCAACAGCAGCACTAAGACATGTGACATGTCCAGATCATATCAATAAAAGAGATTATTTCCAGGACCCAGCTGGAAATCCCCAAGGGATGCTGCACAGAGGGGCTGGAGAACAGATAAACATCTAACAAAGGAAGCTGGCAAGGCTGCTGGAAAAATGGGTTACCTTTCCTCACATAGCTGCAGCCTAATCTTGGGCACAGAATCTGCTCCTTATCCTCTCAGCATCTTGTGGGGAGCTTCTAGCAGATTCCATGTCCAAGTAAGAATTGGACTTTGTCCCACTTGTGTTGTAGAATCAGCACAGCTCAAACCTGCTTAAACACCAGCAACAGCAAAAAAACCCATAGGGCAAGCCAGCTTCTTTGTTTGCAAGCATGTTACTACACAAAAAGTTAATAAAACTGTAATTTCTGTACTTTCCTTTGTATCCAACCAAAAATCACAGTAACAGGAGCCTTTATCCTTCTTTTTTTCTTCACTTAAGTTAATTATGGCTTGTCTAGTACAGTGAAAGGTAAAGATGCATTGTCTTGCTCTGATATTTGCTTGATGCAAATGCAAATGCAAAATGCAAACCAAACATTTCCCTTGTCCCACAGCAGCTCTGATTGAAAAATTTGTTCAGCAAAATGAAATTAATTGTTATGGGTATATTCCCTTCTTTTTTGGTTCACTGTCCGATCACGTACACCTTTTGGAGCATTTTATCATACGGAAAAATGGAATAAACTCTGGCTGCTTTGCAGATGAATGATATCCTAATTAAATTTTCAGCTTAGAAACGTCTAATGGCTCTTCCTTCTTGTAACCTGAGGATAAGTTTAAGGCTTGACTTTGAGGATAATCATTTAGTTTTACAGCATAGTGATGTCAATTAAAGAGATTTGCTTCACACTGAATATAGAGCTCCAAAGTCTCATAAGCTACTAATGATAAAATGATCTGTAAGTCTTCCTAGAAGTGGAATGAATGTAGCCTTTTGAAAATGCATAGTGCTTGATTAAATATGATGGTTTAAAACTAATTAAACCACTCATCACACTCCCGAGGGCCTGTATACTCTGTAAAGAATTCAATTGGACTACTTGGGTAAGAAAAAGAACTTACTACTTGGTTATGCCTGTGCCTCTTTTACATTTGACCAAATCCACACTCTGCTAAATGCACCCAGCCTTGTATATTAGTTTTAAAAGGATTCAGGGGTTTTTAATAAAAATCAACTGAATTATTCCTATCATTTCTCTCTTGAATTATTTCTCCCTTGAATTATTTCCATGATGAATTTCTTTCTTTCTTGCAAATCCAGTTTAGTGCTTATAAAATATATGCCCCTAGTGGGTATACTAACCATCTACCAGCATGTAGCCCTGTCCTAGAACAAATACATGAATATGTGTTCCTGAATTTCACCAACAATCAAATAACAGAAAAGCAGTACTATCTATCTCACCACTTTGAAAAACCTTCTCACCTATGAGTTTCTCCTGAAGTGATGTGCACCGGAGTTCAGCATGAGCAGGAATGTAATACAGTAACTGCCACCATTACCCAAACATCAGGATGGGCTTGCCAAGAGAAAATGGTCAAAGATGCTAATAAACACTGAAGATGTACACTACCTAACATGCATTTGTTGCATCTTAATGTGCATAAAGTTTATGAATTGTGAAAAGACTTTCAATCTTTTCATTTTCTTTGACCTTGAATTTGTGATCAGACCTATAGTTGTGTTAAACCTGGGTACAAATCCTCTTTCTCGCTCTGTCTTGGTCAATTAGCATGAAACACCTTTTTATTTGCAGTGTTTTCTGGTGTCAAACTGAAACCCTTAGAACCCTTTACAATGAATTACTTTATGCCTTCAAATGACTACAAGACAGAGTGCAGAGAGACTAAATTTCTGCAAAAGCCTTAGCTAGTCACACTTCACTGAGCAGCAGCAGTACAGCAGTGTTCAGAGCAGTGCCTGTGGTGTGGAAAACGACATTTGTGCAGAATGTGACTTATCTGCTTGGGCCATTCACACCTGCATGAAGAAGTTAAATACTTGTCTGTGCTTACACCTACCAGAGTCTTCTCATCTAAACACAATCAGGATCTCTGTCCATTGCTGTTCTTTTGCTTTCTCTGCATCTCAGCGTTACTTATGATTTAACACCTCCAAGCACAGAAATTCTGTATGTAATTATTATGTGACTCCACTGTATTGCTGTTACAGATCTTGGCATTAATCACGCAGAACAGAATAACATTACTTAGCAGATGTTGCCCCCTAGCAGATAACAAAGAATTACAAGTGCTGCCTGTCAGCAGCACTTTGTCTTAAAACAGCTTTTGTCTTATAAAAATGTGGTGAGTTAACTGAGAATTTCAGCTAGTGCTTATGGAGACTAATAATAAAAAACACTATCTTGAGAATGATTTCTCTACAGATCTGAATGCATATGCTCAAGAAAAGAGAGATGTTGTTCACAGTCACTGTCACCTTGGGCTACAAGGGATGTGATTGTCTCCTAGGGGAATCCAAGGTCTGGTTAAATACAGAGAAACAGACACGGATAGCTTCTGGTGTGTGGAGACTTACAGTTCCACAGATGCTTACTGCAGCTCACCTGTGACTCTCCCAGGAGCTGGGAGCTCTCTGAGCTCATGGAAGCAAGACCAGATTTTATTGAGGAAAAAAAGAAAGAAAGTACACAAAACAAAGCCTCAGTCCAAAGAATTATAACGATAGTCCTGAAAATGTGATCCCTTATATCTCATACTCCAGAAGACAAGTACAAACCACTGCAAGTTACATTTAAAAATATCTCAGTAAGTTTTATTGTCTTTTGGGGCATGTCTCATGATTTTGAGCTCCTGCTTCTGGCACTGCTACTTGAATCATCAGAGTGCTCTGATCACAGCCAGATGCAAGCCTGAGACTCACTGGAGGCAATGTGGAAGAAAAGAGGAGGGAAATAACATAGAAAAGAAAAATGATGACCCACTTAATACTTTTGAATCCCAACAAGAAAGAGAGATCAGAAGAGAATTCTCTTTTGCAGCCTTTCCAAAATTTGTATTAGTGTCTAATTACTTTATTAGGCCTCACAAAATGTTTTTTTGCTTTTCTCACACTGAAAGGAATACTTTGAATTAGCATCTTCATCTTTTGGTTTTTCCATCTCTTCAACTTGAATTACCACTTAATGGCTGCTAGTTGATTTTTCTTATCATCAGCAGCAGTAGCAAGACCCAAATCTTCCACAATAATTTAGTTTTTCCAAGTGCTGCATTTCCTGGAAAGTACATGAAAACAATAGGGGTGAGAAGAGTGTGCAGACTATTGGAGCCCTGTTTGCCAGACTGCCACCTGGAGCTCACAATGCCTCCTGCCACCAGATGCCAGTGCCACGAAATTGATGGATGTGCGGCCCACCAGTAAGTAGTAGCACTTCCAAACCATGCAGAGCCGGGCAATAACATTTCCTTTCAACTTTCAGTTCAGGGGTAGTAGAAAATACTAATGATCTGAGGAAGTGTGCTTTAAAATCTTACTGCTTTTATGTTAAGATAAGAGAAATAAAACGTAAGCAAAATAAAGCTGATGTAGATTATAGAAGATGGTTTCTTCTGGGGGGGAGAATAACAAGAAATTCTATGAAGTACTTTGTTTTCAGCTACCACCCCCTGGAGAAATTACAGAAACTACCATTTTTTCAAACCTGGTCCCAGATACCTGTCTTCTGTGATCAGAGACATTTGTGAGATCCCCAAAATAAGCAGCTAACTTGGGTTTTTATGAGGGAGAGAGACAGCAGTGCTCCACACACTACCCTGTGGTGGGGAAGCACTTTGGAGACCCAAATACCACACCTGTCAGCCACAGCCAAGATGATCTGTCCCTGAATGTTGAGCTTATTTTCCCCTCTGGGTCCTAGGCAGGTCTCTTTCCCCTGATCCTCATCAGGAGAAATGAGCTGATCACCACTCTACCATAAGGGACAAAAAACCTTGTGAAGATATGCATAAAAACATCTGAACACTCACACAACTCACCTGGGCTCACAGAGCTCCTGCCTGCCTTTCACAGCTCAGTAGAGTACAGCCCCTCTCCCTTCATCCCTGCCTTCAGCAGTGGGGAAGGCGAAGGCAGCCCTGGGTGTAATTCCTTTCTGCAGCCAGGATTAGCACCAGTGGCTGGCAGCTGAGTGACCTGGAGGTGACACTGTGGAAGCCCTGTAGGGAGAAAGATCCACCACCAGAGCTTTCTGACACGCTCAACTAAGCCCCTGTGGACGCTTCTGCCCCTGCTCAAAGTCCAGAATTTATATTCTCTTGGGAGACAGCAAGTCAATCCCAGCAACCTCACCTGAGATTATGTAAGTGTCTGTACTCTCTCACACCTCTTTTTTTTTATACCCCTGTGAAGAATGATTGTTTCCCTCTGCACCCAGCTTTTCAGCAAGTTTGTTTGCAATCATTAAGATGCTCTATTCTATGCACATGCAACACTGAGAAATTACATATGCTCACTTTAATAGGCTTCTCATTTGTTTAGCAATAAAATGTATTGTCAATAAACTTAATGATGCTATTAATAATGCCTATATTCACAACAATGAATATAGTCCATAAAATATTAGTGGGTGAATTTACTGCCCTAATTTATTAACACATTAGACCAACCCAAAATCATTCTGAATGAGCACATATCTGAGTAATTTTGAAAATCTGAATATCCCTGATTGTAAGCAAGGAAAGCTGCTGCTGAACTTGTGAAGTGTTTTGTTATTTATATTCAAATTACTATGAAATTATGAAGCTCTTTTTTAACTGATGATCATCCCTATAATCTACTAATTATTCCAATTCCACAATAGACAGAGTACTTTATAGTAATTTCCAAATTGCTTTCATGTTCAATTACTTATAATTATACAAACAAGTCTAAAATTGATGATCCGTGCATATAATTATGGATTCTGCAACTCAGCATAAGCAAATAAAGGAAACTACCCTTTCTAATAGCCAGGCACTGCAAATTTAATTGCAGTAAAGGGTGGATGGTGTTATTATGTAATTAGTAACAAAACTGTTTTTTCAAGATAATTAAATGATAATGTGGGCACTGGAGCTCAGTCTTAAAGCAAACTTCATCTAAGTTTAAGGCAAAGCAGCCCAGATTCAAAAGCTGAGTATATTAACTTGAACAATGTTTTCTTCTGTAAGTAATGTTAAAAATATAATGACGAAATGATGCACAAAACAGTACTGCACAACATTACTTGTGGCCTCTCCTTGTAGGTTCTTTCCTCTTAGTTTGTCCATTTTACCACACTAACAGAGAAAGACAACAGACTATGTGGTTCATTCTTTGGAACTTTGTTACTACAAGCCTGGCCTTTCTCAGAAATAGAAATACCTCTTACATGGGAGACGACTAAAGAACTTAAACCATCCATGACTAGTGAAAGCACAGAACAGGTACAGCAAAAGGCACATGGAGATGATACAAGAAGGGTAAGACACAGACTGAAATGAGGAGATAAATCCAAGTTTAATACAACCATCTTCACCCTGTTTCTCTTGACAGTTCATTTTCTATCATACAAACTGAGCTATCAGGCCATGATTTGCAATCCCCCAATAAAGAAAATATTCAAAATAGAAAAGTTTAACAATTGTGCACTTGACTTGGTGTGAGTTGTCCACAAATTTAGTATCTGTTTATAAGGCATCCTTTCATATTTACATTTTAACTTGCACATCTTTAAGTCAATAACAAGACTCATTTACTTAAATGGTGCAGGATTAGGGCTCATGGACAAGATAAATTGATCTGATTGAATTTTATTTTCTGGATCATTAAAGCATCAGGAAAATAATTGATCTTTTCTTTTCCTACATTATCAAGCCTTCTGATGAGAAATAAAACTTTTAAACTTGAGTCACAAATTACAGACTACAACCTCTTCCTATAGGGAACGGCATACTTTATTTTTAATCCAAGAGAAAGGTAGCAGAAATTGGATTCTCATAGATATTAACTCATCTCTTAATGGAAAAAATGTCACTTTGTAGCTTTTCATGACTGCTATGCAGGTAGTTCTTTAATATGAAGGCTCTTTAATCACAAAATTTATTTAATTTTTAACTCTTTTTTCCCCTGCATTATTTCTTAACCCATAGTTAAGGCATGAATTACTGTAGAACAGGGATAGGCATGTTTAACGTCTGAAAGTGAGTTTAACTCTGCCCTCAGAGACCCTTAGAAGCGTGATAGGCCTTGAGAAGTGGAGAGCTGTGCTGGAGGAAGACAAACACTGGACAGTGGAGATCCAAGGAGATATGGTTTCAGAGTAGAAATCTCATTTAATAGCTAAACTAATACAATGTCTTTCTACTGCCTAAGAAGGCATCCATGTCTCTCCCCCTACCTCTCTCTGATGATAGCTCACTTGTGCTGCTTCCCTTGCATGGGTCATTAATCCAGAAAAAAAAATTAGTGCTACAATCACAAAAATTAATAACTTACAAATAGCCAAGGTATCACAAATGAAGAGAGCAGGGCCTTCTGTCTTAGAGCTGGAAGTAAGAAAGACTGCAAATGCTGCTTGGGTAGGAGAGAATCAATAGGTTAGCTGTGCTGCACCACAAGTTCTCCCCCTGCTGCATGATGGTTTGCCTCATTTTATCTGGAAAAAAAAATCCGAACCAAAACACTGAAATAAGTAAGCAAACAAACTAACCCCAAAACCCACAAATCAACCAAACAACAAACAAATACCAACATCTCCCCCAAAACAAAACAGCAAAAAACCATATTTGCTGAAAGATGCTCTATCACAGCTACCTCTAGGAAAAAAAGGAAAAACCCAATGTGTTTACAATAGATAGGGTTGCATCATGACACAAGCTGCCTTATGAGAAGGCATGAAAAATTAGGGCTTAAAATGCCAAGACAGCGAGCAATCCCTCTTGCATGCAATGCCTGCCTTGACCACGAGATGGAAGTGAAGTTTAAAAATTAAACTAAAATCTGACCAGAGTGGAATTGTGCAACTGTGCAGTCACCGCTAATGCCGTCTAATTGACAAGTGAGGGTTATTATCAGTATGGGGATTTCTTAGCTCCTTGCTCTCTGCTCGGCAGCCTGGGATGCCATCAGTACAAAGTAAATATTGTGCTGACATGTCACAGTGGGATTTCATTTGGGGTAGAATAAAACACAGCCTTTGATTCTTGCCTTCGATTCTCGACCGATACAGCACCACAAGTTGCCATCAGTTACGTTTTCCTCCTCCCAGTTACAGGGCATGATAATTCATTGGTAGACAAGAAAAGCAAAGGTCTCCATATTCTTACGTTTTAAATTGTGCACTAGAAATGTCAAACTAGTTCAGGAATAATTAGTCAATAAGTTGCTGTGCACAGAACTGGAGTTGAACACAATGAAGACTATTGCTGTGCAAAACCCCGCAGAGCTGCGGATGCTGATGCACCTTTAGCAAACAGACAGGATCTGCAGGGGAAACAGGTTTCCCCTCTTTAGTATCCCTTTCGAGAAAGATAAAAGCTTAATGTTAGAGCAGGAATGGCCCCAGTGCTGTGGGTAGTTTTTCCAGAAACGCTGCAAGATTTTCTTAGATAAAAAACTAAGGATTCCGCAATCTAAATAGTTCCTTCACACACAGTAAAGAGGTGGTAGGGCACATTCTGAACAGACAGGAAAACTCAGATGTAGGAGGGTTAAGACTCAGCTCCTCTAATGCATTGAGGTAATTTTCCAATATGTACAGGCTGTGTCTAAAATCACACACCCTGGAAGTGGTTCCTTGGTGTCAGGTTTGCACTTGCACATACCCTAATTCCATGGTGGGAGCCTGGTCTGTGATGGGCTCCTACCACACTATTTAATGCCAGCAGAAAAGATAAAGAACTAAGAAGTGATGACTTCGAGCCCTTTCTTAGGCATTGACCTACACGTGGAGAAACTGGTGATTGCAAGTGCTGATATGGTATTTTGAATCTGAAAATAACCTCAAAATAAACAAACAAACAAACAAAAACCCCAAAACAAACAAACAAAACAAAAAACCCAAACCAAAAAACCACAAAAAACCCCAAACCCAAACAAAAAAACAACCAACCAGCCAACAACAACAACAACAAAACAACAAAAAACAAAACAAAACAAAAAAAAAAAAACCAAAACAAAAAAACACACAAAAAAAGGAACAACAACAAAACTCCTCTGTTTTTTTACTATAGTATCCTTTATATTTAGCTCAGAAGTGAGGCTGAATCATATGCATTATATGCAGAGAAGACTGAGGCTATCACACCAGAAAACATGGGCAGAAAGAGGCAGAGGTATGAAAAGCCTTAGGCTGTGTTCAAACAGAACAGCAATGTAATTGCAAATGTTTGCAGATGGAGGACCACATACTGATTCATTATGTGCCTGAGCTTGAACTGCTTTTCAGAGGTATGCTTCTAGGTATCCCACTGATGTGCTCTCATGTTTACCTTCCTGCTAACCATCACTGAGATGTCCAAAACAGGATGCATGAATGGAAATGTGGAGAAAGGTCTGAAATTGGGAATTTCTTGAGGATATGACAAATCCTCTTCTAGTATAGGAATGCAGGGAACAAAGTGGAAACTCTCCCTGCACAATACATAGAGGCTGTCTTTCACAGGTCTAAGTTTACAATCACTTTCTAAGACCAAGATTATTTTGGTTCATGATGTGTAAATATACAAGGCTGGACACAACCCAGAGCGGGGACCCATAAGAAGCTTGCTGCTAACACTTTAAAATCTTTGTACACAATAAACTGGTTACATTTATCAAAACTCTGACCAGAAATGCAATATGCTTTGGAAACCATGCAGAGAATTGTTTTTCTCATTCTAGGTGAAACTGGGTGGAACGATGATCAGATAAAGTTTCTTTTGGATTCACATGACTTTTCCTCTTAGAACTGCTGAGTTGTTGCTCTAAATGTTTCTCTAAGCTGGCAGGTGATAAAGATGCTAAAAGAAAGTTGGTAAATAATTTCCTCACGTAATTTAATTCCTGCTCTAGCTGGAAAAAAACATAATGAGCAAATAGCTGGCAAGTCATAAAGGTGGACAATTCTTTTTCATATTAAACACTCAGTCTGCATTTTTTCCCTAATAAATAAGGGCTGAGATAGCTACTATCACAATAAACAGAGCATATCCAGAATGCTCTGGAATAATTTTAGTTCCTGAGGGCAGAAGGGGAGTGCCATTTTATGCTACCACTGATCAAGCATGCAAGTAATCAATAGTTCTAAACAAGAAACAGAGGTCCCAACACTGGAAAACAGATACCAAACCCTAAGGTGGCTTAGACAGGTGCACTCATAGACCAAAGGGTATTCATTCTTACTGATGAGAGATGACAACAGCTCTCTGGTTACTTTCATTACAGATAGGTCTTGGCTCAAGGTTGACGATCACTTCTGATCACTCAGAACTGGTGCTGCTGGATTCTCCCTCAGCACTTTCTGCCACCTCACCTCCAGCCAGGGATGCTGATTCTTCTGCAAGCTAACCTACTGCTGCAGTCAAATTGTTTGCAAGCTTATTTATCTTCTGTCCTTCCTTATGATAAGGACACCATAGCACTGCCATCAACTGAAGTTCTTGCTAAAGAAGTCTCTTGGCTGCTACATGACATTAAAACACTTATGCATGCTCCCTTTTTTGAGAGAAAAATTACTTTAAAAGCTCACACAGCTGCATCACTTGATTAAAATAATGCTTCTTGTGACAATGCAGGCTCTCCTTTGCTATTTAAAGCAAAATACATGTTTTTGCATATAGGTGCAGATAATCACAGAGACCGACACACATCAATCATACTCCATAACAATCAGCTCACTTGATGTGTCTGAATCAGTCATCACTCTCAGTGCAGAAAAAAAAGGTGCCATCTTTCCCCCCCACCCCAGACCCTAACTGAATGCCTAATTAAAGCACTTCAGTCACTTGAAAACATAACTATGCCTTGACAGAAGGCTCTAAGTCTGAAGGTGTCTCAGGTAATAAAATAAAAAACTCTGAAATGTCCCACGGTGAGCAAATACCTGAAAGCCTGAGCCTGAATCATTTGAACCTCAAGCATGCAAAAAATGGACCACAGGCTGTTTCTTCCTGCTCCTTCTTCTTCTTCTTTTTTTTTTTTTTAAACCAAAATCACAATCTTCAAATCTTGGCAAAAGCTTTGAGTCTTCTCTAACTCATTTTCCTATTCATTATGCAGGAACTAAGAGCTGATCATCATTATAGCTGTTCTAATTGTAACTTACAATCTTTAATCCCTGAGCCCTTCAAAAGATGTTTGATGTACTGCATTTAAGAGCCAGGTGCTGAAACAGACAACAGGCGAAGCGGAGGGGCAGAGGGAGATGGGGGTGGAGGAGAGAAGGGAAGAAGATAAATTTAACCTTTTTTAACCGAAAGATGAGTCTGAAAATCATGCTGGATTTGGTCTATAAGTTTTACAGAGAACAAAATCATCAGAATTCTCTCTGCATTCAGTTTATCTCCCCTGTCAGGTCACAGCTCATGGTTTGCATGGAAGTTGTGTTTCTCTATGAGAGATGAGGGCAGCTCACACTCACGCAACAGGGTGAAAAGAGATATTAAATGCAGCCACTACTGAACTGAAAGTCTAGGGAAAAAAGCACACGAGGTTTTCATTAAGGCAACCCAGGCATGTGCACAATTTATAGAACTGTTAGTATGAAGAGTTTTGTGAATTTTTATAAGTAGTTAATGAGAAAAAGTTGAACTCCCTAAATACAGTAGTCCAGGTTTTACAAAAACATAAAATTATAGAACGTTTTCAGAACTAAAAGGTGGTGTCTCAAAGCTAACATAAGATCTAATTTGGTGGCAATGAGCCTGAGCTATAAGGCTCCTATTCAGCTGTGAATGTCTTCAAATGTCAAGAATTTTCAAATGCAGTTTCTTACACTGAATCTAGGAACACATCTTTAATTTCACAGGAGAGATCACTGACAATAAAAACCAAAACCCAACCAAACCCCCCAAAACAACAAAATGCTTAAAAGAAAAATACTAAATGCAAAGTGTTATAGTTTAGGAATGGTATTCTCCAATTTAGTGTTCCCACTCCAAACCATGCCCCATTCCCTCCCTCCCTCCTTCCACCCCTACTTCCCAGTGGTGGGCTGGTGAACAGAACTGAAGGTACAAAAGGAAAAGATCATGGGTTGGGATAAGAATGATTTACTGGAAACAGTGATGAGATAAGAAAATTAACAATAAGAGCAAAATTAACAGTAAGAGCAAAATTTTTAATAACAGAAGTGTATGAGAGGGGAATGATTCACCTGCAGAGAGCATTTACTGTCAGCCTGACAAGACCCAACCACTCCCACTGCCACACCACCCTGACGCCCTGAAGACAGTCCTGCCTCCACCCCTGGAAAATGAGCTGATAGATTAATCGTTGAGTCCCAGCCATGCCCCCTCTGGCTACTGCAAAGTATAAGCCTGTCCTGGTCAGAACCAGGACACAAAGTTAATCTGATCAAGATGTACTGTGTACTGTTACATATGCAAATTGAAGTGCTATGGAGTGTAAGCTAAGACTCATTTTATTTATCATAATCCCATAAAAATATTTATTGTAACTCAGTAACAGGATGAACAGCATGGCTTGATGTGACCTTTCACTGACTACATATGAGTACATATGTATATAAATCAAGTCTTGATAATTTAGACCTTTCTTTCAATTTCTTTCAATGTATTACAAATATAGAGCACTTATTAGATACAGATGTCATAGTTCATTACTATTGCTCAGTGCCCTGGGTCTGCTTCCTGTCCCTGGAGCTTCAATTTCAGTCCTTGTGTCCGGATGGGCTCATGTATTGGTTTGGTTTTGTTTTTTGTTTTTTTTTTGTGAAGGTATCTGAAGCTAGAGACAACATTTGTACAGGGGAGATTCAATGCTGAATCTGTCCATTTTGACAGACTGTTTTACCTGGTTTTATTTCCCAGCAAAAAACCCCTCTACCACTGGGAATTGCTGTACACTGCATTCAAACAAAATAAAGCTGTCCTTGAACCTCATATTAAATATCAGCAACCTAATCATCAAGAATAGACTCACTTGGTCACTTGAAATTTTTGGTTCATTTTCCTTGTTTAAGAACACAACCCAATTGATGCAGTTATTTATCTCCTTCTCCCATAAAATGGGTCACATTCTGTGAAAGCAGCAGAATTATGGTGGTACGAAATCACAAGGGGGGAAAATCTGGCTTTGCGTGGGAGTAATGAAGAATAGAGAATTCAGGCACATGCAAACGCTTGCAGTACATACTGTCCACCTGTTTTGTGAACTTCCACTGTCAACCCACTGTTCAAGGGGATGAAATTAAAGCAGAGCCTGAACCAGGAGAATTCTGAGTAGTTACTGATTTTCCTTGCTTCTTGCCATAAGCAGGGAGGGCTTGTTCACTTAATTTTTGTAAGATGTGAATTATATCTGCCACATAGCGAGCAAAGATTTATAGAATCAACTTTTGAATGCAAGCAATGAGATTTAATGTCAAGATTTCATATAATACGGGTTATTTTATCATGGAAAGATACACAGGCTAATGCTGAGGAATGTCCCTAGTTAAATGAAAACAGCATGGAATGATGGCCCAAGCAAATAACATGCATTATGAATTGAGAGATCTGAAACAGATTTTCATAGAGAGGAAAAAATCCACAGGGGAATTCTCATACAAAGCCCTTAAAACCCAACACATATGTCTGAAAGGCTTCACTAGAGTGGGATGAGCAGATTATTTAGTTCTCCTCCTCCTCTGGATGTGAGAGATGTAATGGAAGGTACTCTCTGTTTAATGAGTCCGGCTGAAGAGAGCGCTACATCCGACACTGTAGCATCAGTTACACAGAGGGACCAGCAAAACGGGACTCAATGTGACAATGGAGCCCTGTGACACTGCAGGCTATGGGGCTGGTGTGAATGGAAGAGTTAAAATGAAGACAAACACAACAAATTTATCACAGAAGAGCCTGCCAACTACTCTAAAAAAAAATCTCTTCCTCAAACCCAGAAGGCTGCAGTGAGGGAAAAGAGGGCAAAGGCATGAAGTGGGAGAAATATTAGAGACAACAAGGAGAAGGAAAGACAGAAAAGCTGTGTAGTAAAATCAGGAAAGTGAGGGACTATTTGCTTCTGCATAGAGTAAAAAAGAAGCTCAAGCCACACCATGCAGGGATTAGCTGCCCTGTGTAGTACATTAGAATCATAAAAGTATTGAGATCTTTATTAGCTGTTTTATTGGAGACAAAAAAACCACTCTAATTATTAGCCTTTAAAGGTGCCTGGAGACACTTTCTGACAAGTGCTGCAGAGGTGCTTTATAACACTGTCTATGCACACAGGTGTTCACAGTACAACTGCAAAGCTCAGACAACACGCAGATACACAAAGCGATTGCATATACTGTGTCCAAAATAAACACCATACATTTCATGCCAAGAAGAGACCCTGTTCCTTCCATGCACGCATGTGGGAGCATGCCCACCCCCAAAGGCCAGATAATGAGCAAGAATTTTGCATGTCCCAAGCAAAAGCTAAGTTTGAGAGAGAAATCTGAAGGAGAGCACTAATAGTTTTGCAAAGGTTTGTGGAAAGCATTCCTTAGCACAAAGAAGAGAGGAGAAACCAGGGAGGCAATTGACAGGAGAGGGGAAAGATGAGAGAGGAAGTCTGGCTGCAGATGACAGCTAAGGCAAGCACAGTTGCAAAAGCAGCCAGGGAGGGAGGGTGAAAATTCCAAGTGCTTCCCCCAGGTTTGCCTACTTTTCTCTGGTGGGTGCTCGCTCCTTCCCTCCTGTCTCCTTGTTCCTCTCCATTTCACTTCCTTCCATTACCTACCTTTCCTTGCTTCTTCAAAGCAGGAGGGTTGACTACTGAATCTAAGCAGCTCTGCTTCAAACAAAACACATCAAAACCGTCTCCATTACAGCCATCACATTGTTCACTATACTTACCCACTCCTCCTCCCAGCATCCATATTCCCATTTAACTTGGATGCACCTCGGGTTACCCTGTGTTGCAAGTCCTGACCATACTTGAAACCACATTTCCATGGCTTTTGGACTCAATGTAATAAGCACACACAATAGCACATGTTCTGAGAGAGGTCAGTGGCTTAATAGAACATAAAAAGTAGCTTGGAAAATAATATATAACTTGCTGAGCAGAAAGGAATCAAAGAACACAGTGGCAGCATTGGAAACCTCATCTAGAAAAAAAGCCTTGCTTTTTTGTTGCAAGAAACAAATGTGGATGGTCAAGACAGTATTTGAAAGGATGAAAGTGGAGTAAAGGTGGAGTAGCAAAATGGGAGAGAAGTCAAAATAGAATTTTATTGGTGCAAAAATTAAAAGCCCCATAGAAGAAGTACTCTTGGGTTATTTTCATCACGACACAGACAAATTAATAATTAAATTCTTTCTGTGTATGTCTGTAAAAAAAAGATTTTCTGGGATGAATTTATTTTGAATAGCTGATTTTTTCTATTTTCTCCTTCAAGAGAAGACAATATTTCTAAATCATATGAAAATTTGCAGGTTTGTTCCCTAACTCCGACTCGGGAGAAAAGAACAGAGGAGAAAGAATTAATCAGAGACTTCAGCAGAGACAGACAAGTTTAAGTAATTTTAAACTTGTGACATAAAACCATGGTGACCTGTCAGCGTATTTGTTATGATGAGTGCCTGGCAGGTTTCCCAGGCCCACAAGAGGTCATTACATCTGTCACAAGCCAACTTAATCCTTTAAATACTTTTTTAAAGATTTCTTTTTGCCAGCACTGCAGAATTTCTGCGTGATTATTGCAATTCTGTCTGAGCTGAACTCTACTACTAAACATGCTCTGTCAGGTCTAATGAATTAAACATACTTAAAAACAAAATAAGTGCAACAAAACACCAAGGAGAAGAAAAATCTGATTCAATTAACCAGAAAAAGCAGTGGATACTCTGTCTTCTGAGCCACTTTGATGATTATTGTGCTATGGAAGGACAGCAAGGTGGAAAAGTGAGTGTTGTCATTGAAGAAAATGAATTGGTCAGACAGTTCTGCAATTGTTCCTGCTTTAAACCAGACACTGTGTTTCAGCTTTTTCCATAAACTGGAATTTCCAAAAAACTGTAATGTTTAAAGAGGAAAATCCTTATGACTGTGCATAAGCCCAAAACATTTATGCCTGTACCCAGAGAGTTCCAGTCCTCCTGTAAGGCCGATCACCATGCAGGGCATGGCAGGGGAGAAAACTAAACAAGCTTTGAAAGCCACGCATGGGAGGTAAAAATAGCAGCCTTTCACACTTCAAGATATGACTGACTTTTACACGCTTCCAGCTCTCATCAATGGCCATTCTGCCATACAGGCTTCCTAAGAAAACAAGTAAGATCCAATCATAAAGTTTTTAAACCTTGGAATTTAATTTTTCACACACACAATATGCTTGATACTCTTGTTAGACATTAAACTGAGAAATGCCACAGTTGGAAAGCCATTATTTTAACAGGAAAATTTATAAGATGCTATCATTTGCAAGGTGATCATGTGCTATGAACCATAAAAACCTGGTCAATATGTAGTTAAGGGTTTTTTATTAGTTTTAACTATGCTTTTGTATTTCTTTCCTTGCTGTAATTTTCAACTCACTATTTACTCTCCTTTACTATTTCAATTCTGGTTTTCACATCTTCCTTATTTATAAATACAAGTATGGACTTATCTAAATCAGTCATGTACTCAATAGCTGCAGAAATGCCAGGCCTCTCCTACCCCTTTTCCTCTTCATTTGGACGAAAAGCCCCAAACCACCATGAAAACAGGCTGTTTATCATGATTTAGTAGCAGTTTCAGTAGGAAGCTGAAACTCTGAACCAGGAAGAATCAACTTTTAACTTCAGGAAATCCTTCATTTGAGCACCTCAGAGAACAGCCAAAGTCTGTGTTCCTGTTTCCCAGACAAGCTTTTGATTTCCAGAGCTGGGGCACCATTAACTTTTCCACAGGCTACATTCACTCAAAAATTATTAAGGATTTTGATAAAAACACTTTCCATTATTAACATAGGAAAAAGTTCCACAGCTTTCAATGCATTTTGAAGATTCGGTACAGGCTATATGGATTTTCTTTTTAGAAAGAAACACATCTAATTTGCTTGCCAAGGCTCAGTGCAAGCCCTACTTTTATTTAATCAGGTATCCTTAAATTTGCAGTGAATTTGCAGTAAGTTACAGAACAGAACGGTTGAGGCCCCCATGACTGATGAAGAGTGGGCGTAATAAGGAAGTTGAAGTGAAACCTCAGATGTTACAGGTATCATACAAAGTAGATTTCCGACTGAAAAATAGCAGCAAGTAGGAGGAAACCTCAGAAACACTACCAGTGTTTTTCAGAGGTAGGCTACAGAAGTCTAACAATTATGTTTTCTGTGAAAATATTACCTTCTAAACTGTTCATATACGTACAGACTGCTCATTCATGTTTTCCTTTGGTCGGCACAAGACTTGACAGCCAAATATATGTTGAGTTGATTTAAATCTCTAGTGAATGGATACCTACATTTAAAGAAGTTGCCGGAGATTGTCAGGCAAACGTGCTGAGGGTAAGCAGCAAGCTCCTGCAGTGACAATCAGTATGACAGATTCTTGCACACAGTGGAAGAATGAGTTGCTTCTCTGTTAGGAGGCTACAGCAAGGTGGTGTTTCTTTCAAAGATTATGGGAAGAATAAATCTGATTACACATTCTGAAGTGCTCTGTGCATCTCCTTACACCAGTCAGTGTTGGCCACAGCCCTGCATTGGATTAGACAGAGAGCAAGGGACTGCTGGAGATGAAATAAAGTATTTAGGACATGCATCTGGGAATCGATCACTGGGAAGGAAATTCTCAAAATTCTGCAAAAGCAACTGTCATGCAGAACGCTAGTTTTGATGTCCCACAGTTGCTCTAACTCCTTGTAATGGCATCAAAGGGACAACAGTGCTGGTGAAATATTAAGCCCTATGCTGATGGTCTTAACTAGGCCCGTATTATTAAGTGCTGAAAAGTTCTGATAAGGTAAGAGAAAGCTCTCACCTTGCTGTATTTCAAAGTTGAAAATAACTGCTAAGCCTGCATTACCTGAGAGCACACATACTAACCGGAGTGAGAAAATCTCCGTACTTCGGCAGTTTTGAGAGGAATTTGTAAGGCTAATACAAAGAAAACAAATCAGTATTATTGCAGAAGGATTATTGCATTCCTTTACCACATAAGGCTTGATTATTTGATGAAACTATTCAGAAAAGGACAATTTGAAAAAAACCAGATGTGTACATGATCACATGCTCTACAGACAATGGTGAAGTGATTAAGCTGTGGGGAAGCAAAATCTTGAAAGATTCAGCTCTTTGGGCCAGATGAGCATCAAGCAGTTTATTTCAGCCCACCCACTCTTCCTGGTGCAAGAGCATTATGCAAGAACGAAGGAGGAGTGTGCGCACAAGGCATGAGAGGGAAAGCATGGATGTGGGTGTGTGCATGCGAGAGATTTGCTAGTTCTTCCTAGTTTTACTTAGGTGTGAAGTTACTCAAAAATAGTTTTTTTCTCTTGACATGTTCACACATTTGCACTCTAGCTGAAACTTAGAAAAGAAAAAAAAAAAAGAGACAAAATTAAGTACTTGGAGAACTTCAGCAAACAGTGATTAGTTGAGAGCCTGGACTTCCCATCATATGGCAAACAGGAAAAGAACTTTGCACTACCAGCCACAGCACAGAGATCATGCAGAATGCAGGTATGGAAAGTGAAATGTAACTAATGCAGCATCTGGTGCAGCTCACAACTAAGGAGTCATAATAAAACATCAGACACTTGTGCACAAGTATAGTATGTGCTACATGCACCAAATCCTTCTTAAGTACTCATCTGTCCAGCTTGTGGTCACAACCAAAAATATAAAGCTCTCTTATGATCAAAAGGAGAGTTGTTGTCCATGTTTACTTAGTTTGTCTTCTCTGGTAAAACTACCAGCAAGAGTGACAATTAAAATATTAAATTGTAAGAAGCTAACATAGGTGTGTTGAAAGGGAGCATAAACTTTTGAGTGTGGCCTTGTGCCACATTGACAAATGACAACTACCCTCCTCAGTAACCGCTAGAGCTACTGAGTCAGGGCAGAGAGACCCTTAAACTACAGCACCATCAGCTGCCAGTGATGGGGTTCTTCAGGTGAATTCTTTATCTCTGTAATTTGCTTGACTTCTCTTGTTCTGCTATATCTGTAGTTTCTTGAATTTTACAGTGGTCTAATTTCCTTCCTTGGCTGTATGAGAAATGCACACCTCGGGAGAAAAAATTAAATACACAAACCTACGGACATATTTCTTTTAGGATGTGGGAAATGTACATGTCTTCTGACTTGACTCTGCAAGTTTATTGCCTCTCTGTGGTATTGCTTTTTCAGGACTATGTGCAAGATTCACAAAGAATGCAGTCTTAACTGAAATACAACCTTGCAGTTATTTCCCTAAACCACCCTTTTGTAGCCAACAAGCTGCCAGTTGGTAACCTGTATCCTTAGGCCTCTGGTGGCTCCTTTTCTTCACACACTCTTGCAAAGAGGACATGAAAAACCTCACACTTCAATCAAAGACCTTTTGCAGTGGGCTCCTGCAACCTGGCGTTACTGCCTGTCATAGGTTAATACTGCTCAGCTGGATGAAAAAACAGAGGAAAAATTTAGACTCATGTAGAATACCTCGTGCAATATGAAACAGAGATTGTATATCCCAAATCTAATATAATTGCAGACTAACAGTTTTCCTATCCAACTGATTTGATCTGTGTGAAGTCACCGGAACATGTTATATTATGGTCTGGAAATCAGAGTGAAAGCGCCTAATAATTAAACTATATAAAGTACTTGATTTTTTTTAATAGGAAGAACAATAAAGCAACATTTCAAATGAACTTTTAGCAGATAGAAACAGTAGGATATAACAGCACATGATCAGTCTTGGACAAAGAGTGCAACATATAGTGCAATAGCACAACTGAACTGCAATTCATACTGTTCCACTTCAATGGCATCATTAGATATCTATTGAGGAAATAGAAGAATAAGCAAATCACCTAGCAGCCACAGCACTCACTTAGCTAACCTTTAAGCATATTCTGTGAAATATGTTATACAACAAGAACTTTGGTGCATCTCATTTTCAGGTGCCAAGAAGCTCCTGGTACAGAGCAGATGGAAAAGAGATACCTAAGTTGGGGCTGTGATTTCTGCCTGGCAGCATAACACATGCACGATGCATTAGCAAGTCCAGACTCCCATTACATATTTTTCCTAAAAAAATCGACTAAGAGTGAACTCCATCTGCAAAGACCCACATTCACTTTGAGACCTGTTACGCCATCATGACTTTTATATTTTGTACATACAAACTTGACACAATTCTTTTGCATCCCTTTAATTGTACCCTGTGTCAGTCCCTCTCATTTAGCATCATCACTTTGTTTTGAAAGCCTTGAAGGTGCTAGCCAAAATTATAAATCCTTAGTATTCAACTTTCTGACAACAGTGATCATTCTGGTATGTAATAAATGTGGTCCTTCCCTCTCATTTTTCTTTTCACTTTAAAGGCACAAGCTTGTTAATCATTGAGATCCTTTGTGTGGGCAAGAGGACCAGGCTGTCTCTTAGTACTTGCTAATGATTCTTTGACTGATGTAAGGGGAAGAAAACACCACTGAAATGGCTAGGAGTAGATACATGGCAGCCCCTGAGCAACAGCTGATGACTTTAAATGCAAGCAAAGGGCTGAAATCATTCCCTCTGAGCCCAGAGGAACAGCTGGGATCAGTCTGACTCACTGAATAGCTTGAAGCACTGCTCACTCATTTGCCACGTTGTGTAACACATGGATTAACCTCTATGGCTAAAGCAACACCCAGGTCATGAGGTAGGACCCCAATGTAGCCAGAAGTGCCCCATCTTCCTGGGAAACAGTGTTCAAAGTGTGAGTGGGAAGGTGCAGAACAGGTACGGTGAAGAAAACAGTTTTAAATATTTATCCATTCTCTGTAGCATCCTGCTGTCTATATTCCCTAGGCTATACAGAACAAGAATGGGAAAAATCTAAGGAGGACAGCCAAAATGGAGATTTGTATTTCAGGCAGTTTTGGGCAATATCATAGGACCTATTTGGACCACTCCCCTTACTTCAACAGAGTAGTCTTGAAATGTGGTTCATTATAGTTAGTTTGACAACTCTGAGATGTTTCTGCAAGATACTTCAAAGCAGATGTCTACAGATTTCAGAATTCAGTGGTTACAGCTTTCTTTACTCAGCTTTGCCTGCCATTCTTGACAACTGTAAGCAGTCATACTGTTAAGAATTTCTAGCTCTATATTATTATTAATATCCATTTCTCGTGCCATACCAAGTTTCATACCAAGTTTCATTATGCTTAAAAAGATGCATCAGGTTGTTCTAGAAATGGGCAGCTTCCAGGGTTCTAATTACAAAGACCAGAATGGGAAAGGACTGAAACTGATATTTCATCCATTATTGCATCAGCAGTCTTTGTCCTTAAAACCTTTTCATCAGGATATAAACCACTTCATGTTACTATAATAACATTTCTTAAGAAAACAACTGCAAAACATTTGATATTTATTTGCAGTCTGATTCAATAGGTTAGTGAAGCTGCATTCCATTGTTTCCCTTGTCTATTCACCCTCTAGCTAAATGCCCTCATTACACAGGGTGACCTAGAGCTGATGAAATGTAGATCCCAGTTCACTCCACAGTTACAATCAAAGCTCAAATCTCCAGCTGGGGCTAACATCCGCAACACAGCCTAAATAGGAAGAAAGGCCAGTATTCAAAAAGAAACTATTAGTTAAACACAGTACAGTGAAAGTTTGCCCCAGGGATGAAAATTCATCATCAGACTTTACAAAGTTTTTGCTGTGGAAAGGAAATACATCACTAAAATTTTCTTTCACAAAACACAAAAGATTGCTTGTTTTTCATTTTATACATGCCTATTGGTAACATAGCTTGTAATATGTCTTTCTAGATGAGGGTTTTGGAGCAATAGGTTCCTATATTGAAAAAGGAGATGAGAAGACTCTGGGCCTGAGAGCTTTCCTATTTCTTCCAAATATTTTTACTATTTAAATAAGAAAAATATTTTCTCTCTGGAAAATATTACCAAGCTTATAGTCAAAACTGAGCGTTGATTTTATGCTTTCTATCATCTGACTGTCGTAAATTCATATTTGAATTGTTGTGTTTAAAGGAACAGATATACTCCTAAGAAACCAGGTATCTGGGCTGTTAACTGTGCATGAAGGAACACTGCACATGCAAAAATCCAGAAACTACGTAAATTACACAGTTTCACAGAAATAAACTCTATTATACCTATGACTTGATGTCAGTTAAGCCTTAGGCTGCTATCAGTGGTTCAAACCCATCATTGAAATGTGATGTTACAAAAAAAATTTGTATCCTTATCATAGTTTTATCATGGCCATTATTACAGAACCATAGCAATAACTTGAAAAACAATACATCTGGCACTCATTTCCCTGATTACTGTCACACCATCCCTGATTACACCGCTTTGAGCCACAGCTGCCTTAAGGAAGCAAACCAGAGAGTGTCAGATCCATAAGTACTGCACCACTCAGCATGCAAGAGATCAGTTGCTACTAGTGACAGATTACACACTGGCCAAAGCTCTGTCAGTCCAAAGTCCTGCCAAAACTAATGTCATTGCTAAGCCAAACAGGTTAAGAAAACAAGATGACTGAACCTATTGTGAGCCTCTGCAAAATATTGTATGGCAATACAGATGAATCAAACTTCTTTGCCAAGGGGGACATTGTTATGCCACTCCCTCCCCACTCCCCTTTTTTATTAAGACTGAATATTAATGCAAAAAATAATTTCAGATATCTACTGTTTAATTTGAACAGTGTCTAGTCAATGATGACTTCTGTAATGAAAAAGTAAAAAGTAATCACGTGGGACATTAGGAATGTGTGTATCAAACTTTAATGGTTTGAAGAATAAATTAAAAGGAGCTAAATTAATAGAATATATGTTAATAATTTTCTGTTAAGAAAGTCTATAGAGATTCACCAGGATTGAGCTAGAATAAATTGTCACACTATCAACCCTTTATGAAAAATGTGTCCAAATAGGCTTGTAAGAAACTAGGACTAAGAAAAGTGCCATTTTACTCTATTTTAAGATTCTTACTACCCTGGCATCTTCTCTCCCATGGTACCTGACATCATTTTTTTTTCCCAGAAAGATCAAGGAGGAAAACAGTTAATCCTGACAAATCCAACAAAAATCCTGATACAAATAAAATCATATGTACCTTTACTGGTGTCAAGCTAAGTCATTCTGCTATGAACAAAATCATCCAGGATTTGAGGAAATTAAAAAAACGCTCAACTATATAAAAACATCATAGTAGAAATTTCACTTCTGGAACTTTTAGTTCTAAAAATATGAGCAGTGCGTGACCAAAACCTGTTCACTAACTTCCAGAACTCACTGAGCTCCTGAATGGATCAGTTAGTTTTGAACCCAAAATGTGTTTTGGCAAACTTATTTTTCTCCTCTGTCTGTAAAGCACTGCATTAATCCCAGCACTCTAATTAAATAAAGCTATCTTTAGCAAGGAAGAGACAACTAGAGAGAATGCTTTCTATAGGAATGCATACTACACTCACATCTTGAACAGGATTTCTACATGTTAACAGATGCAGGACAACCAGAATGTTCCCATACAGAAAAAGACAAAGAGACAATCCAAGACACAGAGCAGATTGCACACAAAGAGCATTTAAACAGAGCGGGATTCTTCAGGATCTGGAGAAATGAGTGATGACTAAAATCCTCATTAGCTTGCAGAAGGTGAGTAGGAAATGACTATTCACTGTTTCTTCTAATAGAAATAAAATGAAATCAATAAGATCAGCATGTGGCAGGATAAAAACAGCAAAAGACAGCTTTTTTTAATGCAACACAGAGTTCAGCAGTGGAACTACATGCTGTGGGAAGACATGCCAAAAATCCTACCAGCTTCATAAAGCATTCAGGCGAATAAATGTAAGGGAGGGAAAAAGAAGTATCTGTCAGGGGCTAATAAACATGGAGAAGCTTATTTGGCTCACGTAGACCAATAAGCCACAGATCTCCAGAGACCACTACAGTGCACTGGTTAAAGTATTATTCTATCCTTACCTCACTGTGTTCTTTCCTAGGCATCAGCTACCAGGTGGTATTAAAAATTAGGCTAAATGGACTTTGTAGCAGGATGCATTTCATTGAGTTTATAAAATAAAACCAATTCAAAATGCTGACATGAATCTCAACTGCACTGTAATTAGTTCCCATTCACAGATTGCCTGACATGAGAAGGTGGTTTAAATATACAAAAAAAATGCAGTAAATCTCAATAAAAATACTAAAAGCTAAGAATACTTAGTACGCATTCATTTGGAATTAAAATATGTAGACAATAAAATATTGTGCATTTGCCAGTCTAGCAAAGCAACCCTGGGATTTTGTACAAAAGCTTTATCATGTTGTCAATCAGCACGTTTTGAATGGTCATGCATGCCCTAGGAATGCATGCTGCTCCTGGAAAATAACTAGCAACTACAAAGGAAGCAGAAAACAAAAAAAGAATGATCTATGTAAAAGATTTCTGCTGGCTGATTAAAAAAATATATTTTAATCACGATTTCAAATCCATCAACTCTGGCTGTAAATACATTCCTCCAGCTTGGAAGCTATTTGCAAGAAATATCAATTCACGAACTTCATCAGACTGTCAAATATAATACAATGTTCTCAGGTACTAATCAATTATAGACAAAAAACCATGACTTGTCAGCACATTTTCACCAGCAACTGTTATTGGAGCTTTTAAAACATAAATCAGCAGAATCAGCTAGTTTTACCAGTGTCCAGAGAAAATGAAGCTTACTTGATATACTCTCTGTGTTTTCTTCCCCTTGTCCTTCCCAGTATCTTAAAAATCTGGTGGCCAAAGCTGCCACCTGCTAGCAATCTTGGTAGCAGTAGTGCTTCTAGAGGGAAGGAAAAAATACTAGGATAATTTGTTTGGCTTCAGCTTTTGATGGGCCTTGAGGCATCTCTATGAGCAGCTGTCATACCTGTGATACTGGATAATGCAGAACCTGTGGCTGCAGTTCATTGAAACTGACCAGACCCATTCCCTTCCTGCAACATTGCTGAAGGGAGAAAGGCTTTGGCTCTAGCACAGAGACACACTGAATAGCTCTTCAGAGAAAGAGAGCAAGCTACCATAGCCACCATTGGCAAGAGCTGCCTGGGTCTCTTCTCCAGCCCTGTGGGCATCAGACAGCCTTCATTTGGTCTAGTTAGCTCCCTTATCCTTATAAAGGGTACCCACAAGTGAATAGCCCAGTGGGAACAATCCCTGTAATGCATTGACTTCAAATAAAGCCTACAGGTTGTCTGGGAGAAATTCTGTGGGACACAGACACAAATACAAAAGGGAATTCCTTAAGGACCATTGGGGTCAAGTGCTCAGAAACCAGAAACAAGTCTTTTTCAAGCTACTCTATAGATACAGCCACAGAGAGCACAAGGATGAGAGAACTGTGAAGAAAGATTCCACTCTATATTCTTCCTTCAACAGTGAAGACTTTAGTGACAGGGAGCAAGCCTACAGGAAATTTGACTTCACTTTTTCTCTGTGGGACCACATGGAATGATTAACACAGGATCCATTCTGCCCTTATTCCGTGCCCTGCTCAGTTGCTGTCAGCTGCAGAAAAATCCAGTAACCATTATAACCTACCAAAAAGATGAGATGACAAGATGGAATGTTTGCCAGGAAAAAAAGAGACAAATGGGTGTTCAGCTCTCTCAAATGCTCAGTAAGAGCTGAGAAACTAAATCTCACTTCAGACTGTGACCCAGCTACTAGCTACTGAACCCTGGCACCCCAGCGCAGACAGCAGTAAATTCCTCTCTGAAGAATAGGCAAATACTGACATGTCTGCTAGTTGAAGACTTAATCATGATAAACTACTGGTGTTTTCCTGCAGCAAAGGGGTATGAGGCTCTTGCTCTGAAGGGACAGCATCATAATGAGACTGACACTTGGAGTGTTTACGAACAGTGTTACTCTGGGGAGCACACAAGGGACTGGCCTTGTATTTTCAGTCATTATCATTATTTTTCTCCTAGTCTCATTAGCACCATTATTTAGAACAGCATCTGCACACAATCACAAAAATAGATTCAAGTATGCTGCCATCTTTTCCCATGTGTGCTGTTAACTCCAATTTTTCAAACAAGCATGCAGCTCCACCAGCATGAAGAAATCTATTTTGGGACTGCTCTAATCACTGGGCACAAACAGGGAGGCAGTCAAGGGCCTATGCACTTGCAAGCAGCAACATTTGTACAAAGTGAGAACATGGTGAAACAAGCATAAATATAGTCACAAAGATTTCTAACTCAAAAGGAAAAAAAGAAAGAAAAGTTACTCTTCCACTATGGGAGTTTTTTCAAATCAGAGAGAGATGTGAGGAAGAAAGTTCAGAATGGTGTTTGCCAGGTGTTAAATAATATGGATGTGGAAAGCAGAAAGGGATGTGTAAGCGCAATGAGCCATTTTCTTGAACACTAAGTGACAAAGCAACCAGAGTGAAAGTTAAAATATAGATGAATGGTTGTGTTTTTTCAATACCTTGGAGAAGCAAATGAAACATTTGGTCATAAGGAGCCCAGGAGAACAAAGCTGTCAAAAAGCATTATCTATTTTCTCAGCAACTCTGCAAAGTGTAATGACTACACATCAATGTGGAAGAAGTCTCCTCCAAGCTATAAGGGAGATGTGCCAGTGTGCTTTTTACCAGATCAGGAAATGCATTTTGCAATAAACTACTGCAGAAAAAAAAGCACCAGATTGGGCCTTGGTGGTGCCCTGATGGGCAGTTGCCCTCTTATGTGGATGGGACATCAGTAGAGCCCCATCCACTCCAGTGCAAGCATACTAATTTGAGGTCAGTACAGACCTTGTTTCCTCAAACTGTTCTCCTTTTTCTCTCACGACTGGCTGCCCAGCACTCCTGTATCACCTAGGAATGAAGCTGGGCTCTCCTTTGGTGATGTCTTTGCTTGAGCAACAGAAGGATTGTTCAGGGACTGGACTTAAAGTCAATTTCAGCTGGCTACACACCACAGACTCATGTAATTTATGATAGCTTTTATTTTCAATAGGGTGTCCATCAAAATTTCAAATCAATTTAACACAAAACCCTGGGTAAATCTATTTGAGTACATCTATTTGAAATTAACTGTCTCCCATAACAGCAAAAAGTTAGATGATGAGAACCAAGACTAGTAGCAATGAACCTAACTTCAACATCTCCTCCATGTCTACATTTTCTACTGAAATTCCATTAGAAGAACATAAATTTTCCCAGGCTAGCATGATCCAAGTTTCCTGATTGTGCAACTGCCCCTGCTGACCTTGTGTTGTACCGCAAATAATGATTTCTAATGCGATCTGCAGAGCTTATGGAGTGAGGATGCAGGGGTGAGGGGGAGGAAATCACGCCTTGTTGTCAGTAACCACACATTTAATGAAGCAAGCTGTCAGACAGGCATAAATTGTGCCTGCTACTGAAACAGAAGTTCCTGAAGGATGAGCTAGTCACCTCTGGCATCAGAAGGACTCCACACCAAAGTTTCCCATGACTAGAGTGCCTCAGGAGATAATTAGCTAGCAAATAATGCTTACTCATGTCTTCACCTTGGTCATTTTGGTTGCTTGGCTTTACAGTTGGGGGCCATTCTAGCCAGTCACTTTTACCATTAGCTAATATAGAATATGGAAGAACATGTAATATTTTTTGTGTTTGCATTCATAACCAAAAAAACATCAAAAAGGAACTTATTTGTGGGTGTTTTAATGAAAAAGGTGTCACTTGGCAAGCAAATGCTCCAGTTGTACCTTCAGCTTATGCAGATTGGGCTGAATACAACTGCACTAATCTAAACTAGTGATGCACCTGACCTTTTATCTTCAGCAGATCCAAGTACACCCAATTTCACATCAAACAGCAGCAACACTTCTCTTTGGATAAGAGAAATAGTCAGATAATGTATATTTATATCAGTTTCTTATATGCATATAAGAAACAACTTCTAGAGAGATTTCAACAGAAGAAATAATTCTGCTGCAAAACTGTCTTAAAATGACACAAGCTTTCTCAATGAGCTGAATAAAAAGGTAGTTTTATAATTGGAAGGTTTTTTGATTGACCTCTTTTGTTATGTTGGGTTTGATATCAGCTTCAGTAAAGACAAATGACAGTTTTAATACTGCTTTAAAACTGCAGTTTGGTGTGCCATTTAGTCAACTGCATATTCTTTCATAAGAACTTCAGGAGAAAAAAATACAATGTGGAAAGAAGAGTGGAATACGTTGAAGTCATTGATTTTGCTAAAGCCACAAAAAAGCAAGAAATTTGCTTGACATAAATGACACTGCTGAATCTCAGAATCCTTACAATCTTCTGATCAAGCAGGATCACTAGTAACTTCCAAGGTATAAGCAATAATTTCATATTCTCCCCTCCTTGAAGAAAGTAGGAAAATAAATAATCAAGCTGGGTTTTAGTTACAGCTGAGTAATGAGTACAGTACAATACTGCACTACTCCATCATTCATTCATTCAGACACTTCAAGATTTCTCACTGCTCTTAAGAACCACAAAAGCTAATCATCTTCCATCTGAAAATCAGAAATAATAGCAGCATCTCAGCTTTGAACTAGGATTCACAATCTGTCTGAAGCATACTTCACAACAAGTTACTCCAGCCATTTACTCTTTGAATATTTTACTAACTTCTATGACATGCTTTCTTTGGCTGGGGAGAGGAGTTTGTTGGGCTAAAGAACTCAGAAAGATATCTTAAGATCAGGTGTTTAAATGTCACTGGTATAATGTACCTAAAAAAAGCACTCTCTTAAGAACACACAAGGATAAAAATCTGGCCCTACAGAAGTTGTGGAAGAAACTTAGCCTTTGATTTCAGTATGTCTAGAAATTCACCCAAACTTTGTGGATCAGTCTGGCATTCAAGACGAACTGATTTGTTCACTGAAGAAAGCGTGTGAATTAATTGCTCACCACAGATGCATGCTCTGAAGAGTGTGACTTCTCCCCCTAACTGCATCAGGTTTTATGATAAGGGTCCTCTCCAAGTAAAGGTCACACAGATTTTCACAGGAATAAACAGAGACAGCTTAAAACAGTCCTCCAAGACAGCAGTTTGCTTGTAAGAACAGTACTTAACTGAAGTTTCATTACAGGGAATTATGGTTTGCAGGCACCTTGTCATTTACTAATGTAGACTAAACAATCTAGATGAAAATGCAATACATTCTCACCTGATTTTTGTATGTAAGACATGGAATCAAGACATGCTGAACAGGCGGAGATGCTGAAGGAATGATTACTTGAGATATCATTACTTGAGCGTATTGATGAAGCGGAAAATAGAGCGTGAGGAAAAGATGCATGGGAGGTGTAATTACTATTTACAGTGTCTGACTTTAATGCTACACAATGGTAAGATGAGTAAGTCCACATCTTAAGCACTCAGGTGGCTACAGTGAAGAGGCTCTCCTGAAACCCTTGTGTACATACCCAAATACACACATATCTGCAAGGATCTACCAACACACAACTGAATCCATGATTGCCAGATCATTGCAGCACCTCTTCTGTGCTAATCCACATAGCTTAAAGGTGATTATACATTGGAACAATATTCATCCACCTTAAAGTATCATCATCTGCTCATCTCACGAGGACGTCACACTAAACGTGTGCATAACATCCAACAAATCCTTACCCAGCATAACCTACAAGCAAGTGAAACTGGAAACAAGAGGTACAACAGCTTCTAACTGAGATGTACATCTTTTTTGATGTACATCTTTTTCTCTAACATACACAGCTGGGCATGCATTTAATTCTCCCACTCTGTTTACACCCGTAAAAACCATCTCTTCATACATAAACCACTGCAGGGCTGTGCTTTAGCATTTGCTGTTTCTATGTATTTGCTCAAATTTTAGTGAAGTACTCATTGAATGAGAACTCCTCCTGATATTCAGAAAGACTAAAAATGACTCTTACCTTCTCATTTCTCCAGGTCATGAACTAGACCATTCTCCAATTGGTAGAACAAAAGATGCAGTCACATAGTGCATTTAGCCACTCAGCAGCTAGATCTTCCTCTACCCTTGCAACAACCATTAAAGCCCTTAAAACTTTTTACGGATTTCCTCAGGAAATCTTTGACTTAGAAGAATTTGACTATTGCATAGGCTCCTCTCCTGGAGTATTTGAAATGTGGGTCTTCACAACTGTCAGAGCAACACAACAGTCTGGGAACACATTTTAAAGAATACAATGAAACTGCATTTTGTTTCCAACTTTAAAACAGATAATTGTTTTAAAACATGGTATCAAGTAAACAAACTCACATTTTACTTCATTCAAACCAGCAACATCACATCACACACTAGGAAACAGAAGAAAAACACAGTATCTAATAATTCATTCATCAGCATAAGGACTGAAGAAAAGCATGAAGTCCACTAGAAAAACAAAACAATGAGAAAACCTCTCTTTCGTTTTCCATCTTCAGATTTTGACCTTTAGAAGGTGGAGAAGCACCCTATGCAATCCAACTGAGGGCTGATAGTCTCTCTTTTAATCACAGGGACGTATGCAGCTGCTTGGGCGTCAGACTGAAGTAAAAATGGGACTTTAATCAAGCACTTCATTAGCAGCCTGAACTCTCACAGCCACACTTTTCCCCTTTTATTACCTTTAAAATAAACTGTTATAATTTGATTAAAAACAAAGAGCTAAGAAAATCCAAGACAGACAGTCTCAAAAATTTCTTGCTGGAACTTAAAAAGAATAAAAAGCCATTTAATTCTGTAGTGTCTTGTTTTAAGTATTACCAAAAAACCCAAAATATTACAGTTTTCTTTTTGTTTAAAAAAATCACAAACCCCAAAACATTGATGATATTTCATCTAAAGCTGGTCAGATTTTTCGAAAGGTTTTTGTTATCACATGGTTGTAAGATCATTGAAGAATCAGGGTCTCAAGCCACAAGTCAGGACTCAGTAACCACAGGTTAGTTGGTAAGTACAATAAGGACAGACAATTCTTAAACTAAGAATTGAGCTAGAAAGTCACATTATACTCTCACCTAAAGTGCTATGAATCCCAACTAACACAATCACAGCAGAGTTACCAAGATTTAAAAAAAAAAAAAATATTTTGCATGTATTCATGTTATCCCATGAATCCACTGTAGAGTATAAGCATCTACATCTGAGGTACTTGCTCTAAATTCTCTTGAAAGTCAGTTGAAAGAGATGACAGTAGCTCATCTACCCTTAAAGTAGCCATCATAATATGGAAAATGTATTTCTCCTTTAAAGCCTTGAAGTGTCTTTTTAGTTCTTTTGTCTGAATATGGGGCCTAAGAGGATTAAGTCAGATTTAGATACCTCCCTTGAACACACTCCTTGTTAAGGGATATGAATCCTACACAAACTGTCTTTTTGTTATGCATCCAGATCTGCTGGGCCTTCCTTCCAGTGTTATCCTATGAGCTGCTGCAAAACAAATGCAAATCCTAATAAGCAGAACCAAGAGCTATACATCTCTGCTAGGCTATTTAACAGAAATATTTGATCTGGAGGATATCATCTTATTCCCTGTTACAGAAATATTAAATCAAGAGTAAATCCTGGGGCTGCAAACACAATATGTTAAAGAAAGAAAAGGAAAAATGATTCAAGCTGTAGAGTAAAATCTATTTGAGCTAAAACAATGGTGGTCTTAATTTTTCTGGCTGTTAGTCTGAGAGGAAGAGGAGCCTTTTCAAGCTGTTCTCAGCTGCATTTTCCTCAGGTGCTTTGGGGAGCAGGAACACTCGGTTTGTCTCCTCAAGCTTGTTTTGTTTCAGTCATTGCAGTCATTGCACCATGGTGGCCTCAAGGGGAGAATCAGCCAATTCCTCCCAAGAGTACAGAAGACCCCTCACCAGCCAGCACTGAGGCGAGAAATCTATTTAACTTGTGGATTTCTTGTTTGGGACAAACTATGCAGGGACAAAATAACGTAGGGAAAGAGCTACTGCAAAGAGGTTCACATCACTAAAAAGAGAATGAAATCTAAAGAACTGTAGGGTTTGTAACAGTGAGAGGCCTTAGCAAGTGCCAAATATTTTCAGAGCAGAAAACAAATATTTCCTATTAGCTTTCTTTGCTTAAAACATGCAGCAGAAAGACAACCAGCTATCCTGAGTGTCGATAGGCTGTCTCAAAAATTCATTACAAGAAAGTTACTGAAACGTCCCCCTGATCTGCCTGCCTGTTGCTGCAAACCTCTTCTCACCCTCCCTAGTTTAGAAAGTCAGAATATCCACACAAAGAAAAAAACCTCAAAAATCTACGCAAAGATTCTGGCCACATGCCAGGCATGTGAAGAACTGCATGAATGGGCACTTTTAGGGAGGAAGGGAAGCCTGGCACTATTTTCTTTTGTTGTTTTGTTTTTCCATTCTGCTTCCATTTCTATTAACATCCTGATGTAAGCAGTGGCTCAAATTGTTATGATTTCTCTGTGTAGCTCAACAGGCACAAACCAGGAGGACTCATTGCCTGGTGTATTTTCCACTGCAACTCACGGTATGAGCACAAGTCACTGAAGGCAGTCAGCTGTTCTGCAAAGACTGAAGTTCAAGGATGTAACCTCTGCCGAGAATGCTCCAGCACTCTACATCTAAGATATGAGCAAAGTCCATCTACACCTCACAGCAAGAAGTACTCAAAATACTTATTTCAAAATTTGATGGTATTTTATGAGTGCCTCACAGGAGCCCTCCAGAGTTCATTCCAAACCATTTCTACCGACCTGGTGAGAATTTGTAAAATCTGTCTCAGCAAACCATTTGCCCCAGTGCCACGTCCCCTTAGGGAGGAATCTTTACAACTTAGAAAAATAAAATTTAACACAGTATTACATTAGCATTCTTCATGTTTCAAAAAGAAACTGCTAGTGACTTTGATTCATAACATAGTTAATGTGCATGGTACTAGTGAGGCCAATTTCCTATGATTGGTTTCTGCCATAAATTTAAGACTCCAATTTATGCAAAAAGTGTTTTAGGTTTTACCTGGCAGGATTTGACAAAATGAGAGGGTTTAATAGATTTTGCTATTTCACAAGTGCACCACTGAAAAACTAAGACCTGCTCCCCATGAGAATGACTGAAATGTTAATAACAGCACTAGATTTATATTTCTCCAATTTTGCAGCTCTGTGATAACTACCACAGGAGATTCTCAATAAGTCATTAAACTTAAGCCAATCTGTCATGCTGTTTTCTTCTTTAGGTCTGACTGATACGTCCCTTCTCTTTTATTGCTTTTATTTTTTACCACTTAAGATTAATTTCTGCAGAACCACTAAAACGCAGACAGCATGTTACCACACATGCTCGGAAGACTTATAGGAGCTTTTTGTCCATCCTTTTTGCTCCCAAAATTCATATGTCTGGTTGGTTGGGTAGTGCTACTCTGGGGCCCACCTGTCAACATTATTTCTATAATAAAATTATAGATTATTTTTCTTCTCCACAATTAAATATTCCTAGCCAGTTCTCCCTAACCTTCAAGTAATTTCTAATAATGTTTTACACTTCCTTTTTTCTTTTTAAACCAAGAGCACATGAAACATCCTTACTTTCTATTACTTGTGACAGTCATTATATTACACTTTTATAGAGACGGAGCCAGCATGCTGGGCATTTGGGTATTTTTAGAAAGCTCCTGTTTTCCCTCATCACCTGCAGTGAATTCCCATGACAAAGGAAAAACCCCCAGTAATCTGCTCACCAAAGACCTTATAGGTCTGCTGATAGAAATAAGGTTTTTAAAGATAATATCCTTTGCATGTTTGGACTCTGTTTTGAGCAGCCAGACTGGGGTGGAATACTTGTCAGCAAATGCAATGAAGATGAAAAACACCTAAACAGCTCTGCTAAAAGTAATCAGAACTGTGAAACAGCAGAACCCCTGCTACAGACTGGAGTTATTTTTACAGAAAAGCAGGATGGAAGGGGTGGCTGGTGGAATAGTTCGTGAGGAGTGATGCCCCACTCAGGACCTGACTGTCTATTTACCACTCCACAGTATTAAAAGGACCACCATGACTCTGGCTGGACTGCTGGATCAGCATTCCCAGGTTGCAGAGACCAAGGTCTAAATGCTACTCATAATAATTCTAGGGGCTTACATAATGACAGAAAGGGAAAGCAACAAGCATACTTAAACTGTTCTTTCAAGTATGACTGGAACATTTTCTAATGGTCTTACCTGACCTGAAATTCATAGTTACAATCAGAAAACAAGGCCCTATTACCCTTATTCCTTTTTCACCCAGGCAAGTACTTTTTTCTCCCCTTCTTCAAAAGGTAAATTATCACTCAGCTTCTCCTTGATCTTTGAAAAACAGTTCATAACTGGTGAAGAATGCATAACAGCCATTAAATCATCACCTCGGTATTCCTCTAGGAACCAAAAGAAAACTCTTGCATTCGTAAAGGCCACCTTTCAAGGCTTTGGCAGCTCTGGAATCAAAACAGCACAATCTAGAAGAACTGATTTTTATTAGTTTTACAGCAGACTCAGTTCCCTCGTGCTCAGAAAACATAAGCATACGTACAACTGGCAAGGCTGAGTAGAAAGCTTGTCTCCATGGGTTTATGTTAAAATTAGGTCTTACATATTCAAGCATCTGTACTGCTCTTTTTGCATAGTTATTATTTAAGGCTGTGCTGGGGTAGAACAGTTTTCCCTAAATGAAGGAAAGGGGAGAATTTATCCCTGCACTTTCTTCCACAGGTGAGGATCTTTGCTTTGGGGTTCATGATGCTAAAAATGTTTTACATCCAACTAGTATAACATGCTGCTGCATCTCATCTACCTACAGACAAGAAACAACAATGTTCATTTCTTGAAACACATCCATTTCTTGCTGTTACATGAACTCATCTCACTTCACCAAATAAGAACCTAAATGAGTAAAGATAAGAAAAAATTTACACTGAAAAAAAATTGACATACTTTTCTTATGAACAGCAATATTACAAAATTATTTCATATTGAGACTCAGAAATGAAGCCAGCAAAGTAGGGTCACACTACAATACAGATTTGTAAATTCTTTGACATGATTAGCTTTTAATTGGTTTAGAGGAAACTCAGTGGACATTCCCTAAATTAGGTATCACATGAAGAAAACACCACTGAAGCTTCTATTACTGCAATGCTGCAGGAAATGAGCTAGCTCTGTCCAGTGCATTTCATTAGCATTAAGAGACAGACCTTTGCTAAATGTCACACTGGGACCAATACTTCTAGTAGGATTATGCTATTTCCTTTGGTCTGAAAAACAAAAAATTCTCTCAGTAAAAAGTCCAGTTCAGGATAAACTTATTCCTCTCCATAGATTTGCCCCTCTTCAGGACATGCCTAAGATATATGCTAGGGAAGAACTCTAGAAAACCTTCATGAAGCATGTGACAGACATGCTGTCAGGACACTGGATGAGGTGGACCTCTGGTGCAAAGCAAGTTTAACAGTTACCCCATTTTAAATATGAAAGTTTCCCAAAGTAGTAAGAAGAAAAATCTAGCCTAAACACTTCAGGGAAAATTTAAATCAGTCTCTTTTTGGGGCTGAGACTTCGAGTGCATCTCAACAAAACAACTGATTTTAGAAGAGTTTTTTTCACTTCTGTTAAAAAAGGCAATAAATGCCAAGGCCAGCTGAAGTGAATTCCAGCTTTCTTAAGCCCTGTCAGCGGAAGAACCCATTTGCATTAAACAATGATTTTCTATCAATAGAAGAATGGGAAGTTAAGGCAGATCATTTATCAAACAAAACACCAATGCAAACCAGAAATGTTTCTTTTGACATTTGGACATATTCCAGATAAATTTGTTTCTTTCCCACCCCGAGGTAGCATTCAATGACTTACTGCCCTGGATATCAAAATCCCCAAAGGATACAGTGTGTCCAAGTAAGTTGGGGCTGTTTTTGTTGTTTTGTTTTTGGGGGTTTTTGGGTTGTATGGTTGGGTTTTTTTTAAATGGGAAACCAAAGACTCAACAAAGTTGTATTAACTTACAAGAAAGCGAATTAGTTGAATCAATGCATCACATCTGTATAAACAGTTTCCTTGCAGTTTTGGATTGTTCCCCATCTGTTGAGCTTAAGTGGTGAGGAACAACCCAGAGCTAAACTCTGCAAAAACTCCATTTCCACTTTAAAACCCTTCTGCTAAGACAGCTACAGCCACTGAATTGTTCTGTACCTACACAGTAGCAAGCTCAAACAGGCTCTGGTTTGAGACAATAGATCTGTGCAAACAAACAGAAGAGTTGCTATTGCATGTTTTGAAATAGCAAACAGAAGACTCTCCTTTAATCTCATCCTTTTCTGGGCCAGGTTTTACCAGGACTGTGCAAACAAGCCCAACCTACCTGCCCACTATCACACAGATGCTTTACAGAAGACATGAAAGCAACACAGGGGGCAGGACCAAGATTTGGAAGACCATACCAGGGATTTTGGAGATTAGGCATTTATGAGTGTAGAATTTGTTATAATTATGCAGACAAGTACAGAAACTGATTTCTCTTCAGTTTTTAGACTTCATCTCTGTACATACTTCTGGTGGGAGTGCTGCAGACTGATGCTTTTGGGCTCGGTGTAAATCCATTCCTTGAGGAACTGAAAGCTGACAGTGACAGTGAATGCAGAATTATCCAGAACTCATTTAAAACAGCAGCCTTGCTGCTTCAGTATGACATTATTCTCAGATACTTTACATCTCCAAGCCTTAATTGAGGTTAGAATTGTTCAAGAGAAAATAACAGAATTCACTAATTAACCATATATTTTGATCAAGTGTTTTATTTGACTGACCTCTGATTACTACAGGAAATTTTCCAGGAATCTCTACACAGGAATGAAAAGAGAAGCACAATTAAAAATTTGTGTATCTTTCAAGGTAAATTTATGACTGAGCAAAGTCTATACAGCAATATTTGCTTTATTTGTCATCTCATTATTTGTTTAATCATGGGTCTACTTAGAAAGACATTGAAATAATACTAAGTTTCAGGAACAACATATATGCATTCAGAACGTTTCTCCTGAAGGCTCCCACAGAATAATTAAAACAGATGTATGTGAAACAGAGCTAGTAATTTTTAAATATGTCTAGCAGATTCTTATGCTATTTTCCCTCCTCAATAACTTGCATCTGCAAGTCACATTCTAGTGCTTCTTCAAATCAAGTTTTGAATGAAGTAAGTTTTGAGTAGCACAGAATACTGAAATTGTACATTTGACCAGTTTGATCAGAGTTGCAGAGCTCAGAACTTCCAGAAAGCAGCCCACAAGATGTGGCTCTAAAACCTAACTTCTGACAACATAAAGAGAAAATATTGGCAGGATCGGCCACCATCTTTAAATTTAGGCTTAATGAAAATACTGCTGATTTATTTATGAAGACAGACTTCATATCTGAAGGCAATTCTAGATACAAAGATGCTCTGTTCTTCTCAAGTTACTTTGTAATTCATATGTTATGATGCTTTCTTGTCACTTGTTATTTTATATTTCACAGATAAAAAGTTCAAGTAGGCAGAGGTAGACACTACTGTTAGGCCTGGTGTGGGGTTTTTTTGGCTGTTTCTTTTTTATTTAATTTTGTAATTAAATGTTACAGAAAACTCTGCTCATTTACCCTCCCAAGGCATGGGTGCCAGATTTTTCCTCCCTCTTGTCACACAAGATGCTGAGAACACCTTCTCTGACACAGCTCTCTGCCAAGGCAGGAGCGACCCATGGAGAAGCTCCATACAGAAATCTCTGCTCTGGAAACACATCACTTGACAGCTTCCAGCCTCTCAAGGAGGACATTATTTTCCCACCTGTCAAGGACTTCAACTCCACTGCTGACACTGTTTTTAAACACTTGGGTATGTGGGAAATTGTAGCCTTTATAAATTTTCAGGATTAGGGAAATTAAAAATCCTCATATTCATTAGGTACTAACCTATTGTTTAGGATTATCAGATTTCACTTTCCAGTCCCACGTAATGTCCAGATGGGAGACAGAGTTACTAGTCTCTTCAGTCTTGAAAATGAAACTTAAGATTTGTCAGCAAATCTTTCATACAAGAAGTGTGTGCATAGAAAGCTCCTTAGAAAGACATAAAGAATGGACAGAATATGCTCTGATATACTGGGCAAGACAAACAGCAATATTCTGTTTGAAACAGTTATAATTCAAAGCTGGCAAGATTTAAAACAAAAAGCATTTTAGAAATACTACGTTCAATAATTATTATGGAGATCTTACCTTTGCATTTAGGTTTTCTTTTCAGTATTTAAAGTATTTAAAAAAAATACCTGCTTTCATTGTACACAACTCAAGAGAACATGACAACATGGCTCTGATAGTTCTTTCCAGTGAAAGTCAAAATAGGGAGTAAACCAGTATGCTGATTATAATTCTTATCAGCTTATTGCTCAGTAGGCATCTCCAACAAAGGGAAAGCAGGATACTCACTTTTGCTCATGGCAAGTAATGGCTAAAAAAAGAATTCTGTCCTGAAGTTCAGAAAATACTGAAGCTATTACATTCCTCTACTGTTTCAGACAACACTCTCTTCAATGATGGTAGGCAACTAGTAGCCTTACTTCATATTCTTGGGAGTAGAATACTTTCTTGAGCAGTAGAATTGTTCAGCTGAAACACCATTAATTTCAACTCTGATGAAATGATAGTATGATTACAAATGAAATTCACTGCAAAGATGTTGCATTAACTCTTTTCTACTGTATGATATGAGTACATAACTATTTCCTCCAGGGGAACCTCAACTCCTCTTAGGTTCTAGCCCTTCAATACGGAATAGAGATGTAGAATAAAAAGGAGACAGTTGGGTGTACATTTTGAATATACACATCACAAATGTTCTTATGTCACCTGGCTATCAGCATTAATATCGGAGAAATTTCTGGCAGAATGACAAATCAAGCACTGGCTAGTTGAGTAGGTATGTTTTGCTACATGTACCAACATTCCAAGTGATTCCTTCTTCCACATCTTGGCTTGATTTTGAACTCGGAAAACAAGTTATGGGCATTTTGCAAATGTATGACTTGGAGACCGTTCAACTCTAAGAAAAAAGGCATAGACTTCCAGATATTTCCAATAAAAATAATTTGGCTTTGAACAAGTTTTTTACTTGGACAAGTAATTTACTGAGCAACACTCATACACATATTAATTTTTACCTTCTGCTCTTCCAAAGCTTTTATTTTAACAATACCAGACAGCAGGAAAGGAGAGTATCAGCAAGTTTGGTATAAGAGAGCAGTATAAAAGAGGCCAATTATTTCCAGAATGAAACGTGCAACTAATATTTCAAATTGCCTAAGTTACAATCTTCCATGACACTCTTAGGCTAGATTCCAGCAATTCAAGATATGTCTATTTTGGATATAGCACTGCAGAAATAAAGGAATTAAAGATTCATCATCATAATAGTTCAACTTTGCACACTTTCACTGAGTAAAAAGAATAAAAATTCCCCCTTGTATGACAAACATTTGCTCTAGCTTTAGTATGACTGGAAAGGATGTTTTAATAGAGATGTTAAGAAATCATAGAAGTGACTAGAATTCTCTGCAATAGATTATGTATTTTTCATCTTAGTGCAATTTCACATCTACAAGATTTTAGTATGGAATGACAGCTGTATCACTGAATCTTTTCTACAGATGCACATTTTAATTTTCCAGAGTAATTACGCACTGATCTTGAGAATTTCTTTTTAAAAATCAGTGCCATCAGTGATGGATTACAGTGACTAGAGTCAATGGGATATTTTATGAAATACACATTAAAAGAAGGAAAATGTGCCCAGTTTAGCAGGGTCGTATTAAAATCAGGCAGTCAAACTAATTTTCTGAAAGAGGGAAAAGTGTATATTGCATTCAAAACAGGCAAGAATGCTTCAAATGGAATTCTCATTGCAGAAAAAAAGTAAAATTCCTAATTCTTTCAACAGCCACAGTGCAAAATTGCTATCTTCTGATCAGCTCCAATTAAAATAAAGAAAGGAAAAACCAAATCTCACAAAAAGATCCAAACTAATCAACAAACCCCAACAAACCACAAAACCCCAAAAAACAAACCCACACCAAAAAACATCAAGTCCCCGCAAAACCCCTCCAATCATTTCTTTTGAAGATTCCACATAAGTCAATATATTCCATGTCTCTAATGCCAAAGAAACAATTTTCACCCCTTCAACTGATAAATTCAGACTATAAGTCAGCAAGTTTTTCATCTTATTTAAAAACACACTGATTGCTATTGGAAACTGACTTCAGAAACTGTGGATGAGTCCATCAGTGCTGTTTAAGAGTCACAAAGTGCAGTATCAGTGGAACAATGGAGATTCTGCAAAACCAGGTAGCTTTACAGACATCATAAGGAAGGGAGCAAAACAGGATTCAGTAAGACTAGGGTTTAATCCTAGTATAACAAGCTTCTTAAGGCATTTAGACAATGACAATAGTTTGATTTTTTTAATTTTTAGTTTTTTGTTTTTGTTTTGAGGCACAGCTTGTTTACTGTTTTTCAGGCTTATCTGGAAGCAAACATAACCACCCTGCAATTTGTTTAGCACCTACGACACAGTAGCAGGCAAATAACTCCTTATAACTATTCCAGGTGAGATTTCTGGAGGTAAGATTCTAGACTGACATAATGTTGCAAGGTATATCACGAGCAGGTTATACATAAATGAATTTTGCAGCCCTTTTCTGTGCCTGCAGTTTTTAAATGATAAGACACAGAAAAGCATAATCATATGAAGTGCAGAAATGGATATGCCATATTTAAAAATTCAGCGGTACTACTGTCCAAGATAGTATTTTAAAAGAACACTCTAAATTTGACTGAAGAATTTAAATATCCTAAATAAGAATAATCTCCCAAGATATTAATGAATGATTATAACTTCCATTATATAGATTAAAAAATACCCCACAATATCATTTGTCAACTGCCATGTAGAAAGCCACCTCCTGTAAAAGAATTTGCTTTAAATTTCAATCATTTGATATCTTCTAAAATTGAAGTATTTCTTCCTGGGAGGAAGTTCTAGATTATTAATGAACAGTTAAATAGCTAGCAATAAAATAATAATTTGAGACAACTCTAATTGTTTCTCTAATGGTTACTTGTTGTAAAAGAACACTGTAGAATGAAAAGTAGCAGGTTAACATTAGTTCCGTCACCTGAAATTGATTTTAAGTGGGTATCATCTACATCAAAGTATTTTTAACAGTCAGTGGCTCGCATTCACCTCATGGAACATCTTTTTTTTTTCTCCATATTTAGCTCACAATTGACGTCTTGGGCTAGCAGGAAAGTGGCTGATATTGAAAAGTAACATCATCATTTATACAAATAACTGAAAAATTATGTTTTGAATACAAGTAGAAAACTTCCATCAGATAGTAGAACATTCCCATCAGATTTCAAAGCAGTTTTACAAACACTGCAAAACTGCAATTGAGCTAAAATAATTGTACAGAATATGTACCTTTCACATAGTACAGAAGTGGAAGACTGCTAAGAGATTTGGGTTGGCTCCCCTTGGTATCGTGATGGATTTTACACTATCTGGACAACCCAGTGGACCTCTAGTTGAGATACTGAAACACTGTAATACTATAAACTTAACTTTGCCACCCATGCATGATCTTTTAGAAAGATGCCACAATTATTTTCTCTGTTTTATATTTCTGAGTATCATTGCTGAGATGCTTTAGAGCGTAAGCACAATAGGACAAAACAAAGAGCCATCTCACCCAATATCCTGGCTTTGATAACTGACAAAAAATAGAAGCTTACAGGACAGCTTAAGAATAGAGCAAGCATGAAATTACTCTTTTCCAGTCTATTATTCAAAGCTTGAATACATGGAGGCTCAGGAACTACCCAATCCAAAAGGAAATGTTTTTGTGGTTAAAGCCTTTGGTAAATTTCTTCCTCCATGAATGTCTCCTGTCTTCCCTTAAAAACACTCCCAGTTTTAGCATAAACATCCCTGTTAAGGAATTCACAATTTGACAGCACAATGTGTGAAGAACCATTGCCTTTTTTGTTTGCTTTAACTCTGCATCATATGAACTTCCCTTAAATCCCCAGCCCTCATACTAGAAATTATGCTGGACAACTGATCACTAATTCTGCTTTTCACCCAATCCCTTTTATATGGCTGAATTATACCTCCTCTCAGCTGTAACCTTTCAGGCTGAAAACTCCTAATCTAAGTAGTTCTTTCACAGAATTATTTCCCTAGTTTTGATCATCCTTAGCACCCCTGTTACATTTTCATTGGACTATATTTCTTCCAATACAGGCCCATCAGAACCACAAAGAGCATTTATAAGGCAAGTACCACATACATCAGAGGCACACCCATGTCCTCAGGATCTTCAAAATGATGGGAGGTTTGGCTGCAGAATGGACTTCAGGACAAGATTCAAGGAGGAGGAGAGGAGTGATACACTGCCAGATTCTGGCTTTGGAAAAGGGCCACGTGAGAGCAAAGTCAATCTTCAATATTGCAAATAGGCAACTTTAAGAGATTCCAGCCAGCAAGTAACTTTGTCACTATGCTATGAACAACTATCAAAGGATGAAGAGTCAAGAAAACATGAGTAAAACAAAGATGTGTGTGAGGTTAAAACCAGTTAAACAAAGAGTTCAAAGCAGTAATGAAAAGAAACATAAGAGGCCTCCCCACTAGGCTTTTCCTATCTAGCCTAAACCTAGATGGATCACAAGGTTGCTTTTTTGGCAAAGCCAGACTGCTGTCTTAAAAAGTGTTACCTGATTAGTGCCAGTTTTGGTTTGTGGTTGTAAACTCAGATGTCCATCTAAGCTGTCAGAGGAACCATAGCCGGATATATCAATAAAGAACAACTTCTGAAAGCGACAGCACACTTCCTGCAGGGAGAGCAATCACTCCTGCCCAGAGTAGGTGAATGTTACTGAACAGTATTAGGGCCTCTAAAGCAAATACTCTTAAGGAAAGGGACTGCACAATTTCAAGGCTACACATAATGCCTTTAAAACCCAGTAAGGACCATTTGTTGACAAAAGGCAGGCACTGATGAAAAAATTATTATTACCCCCCCCCCGCCCCCCACCAAAAAAACCAAAAAAAATAGAAAACTGTATTTTGCTTTGCCACTACACAAATGAAAAAGGGACAGATGCAAGGCATAGACTGACAGGTCCCAAGAGAAGGGAGACCAAAGGAGACTGGAAACAAGCCAGAGAAAGCAAGACTAAGTCAGCAGATATTTTGATGCAGGAGGTACAGCGGACATCAGTGGGAGTTGGGCAGGACTTGCCTCAGACTTCAGAGGTTTCTCCAATACAGGGTGGAGAAACTTTGGTCTAGCACAGTTAAAGCTTGCTGAAAAAGAAAGCATCTAAGAGAAAGGAGCAAGTTGCTCCCTATCTCCCTGAACTTCAAGGGACTTCTGCCAATAAAAGGTATGAAAGTAACAGATGTCATGGCTAATTTACTGGCACACTATTTATTGACTTTATTACAAGATGCTCCATGATGAAGTACAAAGATAAACTAAAATTAAGTGGAGAGAGGAAAGCAGAACAAGATTTTATAAACTAGTATCAAAACAGAATGCAATGAAGTCGTGAAATGCAGGCACTATGTCTTTTAATAGAAAAAACTTCTGCTGAGTGGGTTTGAATGAGTTTTTTTTATAAAGCAAATAAACTCTCAAGCTCAGCACATTTCTGAAAAGAATGAACTCCACTCATCCTCACACCTGCTTGCTTTTCAGGAAACTACTGAGCAGGTTTAAGGAGGCCAAAAACAAAGTCAACTAAGAAAACAACAACATTACTACCTGGTGTCCATAGCTGTTATTGTGACTTTGGCTATCTGTTCACTATTCCTGAAACTCTAAATTTTCTAATTTAAAAATTAGGTTAGTAATTCCACTGATGGTGTTATATGGTTCAGATAGCTGTGTAGTCTTTTTAGTGACTGGAACTATGTGATAAATTCAAGTGAAGGAAAAAACAGTGTGAAATATTAATTAGTTATCACTATATCAGGAAACATGTTCTACCTGGTTCTGCAGAGTACCTTGATTTTCTGATTCAAATAAGCTGATTAGTCTTCATTGATTCAGTCTACCCACTTGGGAGCCAGAGCTTCTGAGGCAGCCTGTTTTCCAATTGTGTGGTAAATACTGAGAGCAAAAATCGATTTTACATAGCTGCTACATATTTCCTTACACACTGCAAGAATTTCCCTTTCTCTTCTCAGAGCCCATAAAAGTCAAGAGTCAAATCCCATCCCTCTGTAAAGTCAAACCTCCAGGGACAAAAACTTTCACTACAATAAAGAACTGTGGCAAATGATTGCGTCAACCCAAGTTAACTTCTGTTTCTGTTAAGAGCTTTGAACATGTATAAGCAAATGCTCTGCCATACTATCTTCTCTTCCTCATGCTGATCAAGCAGAATTCAGGTTAAGAGATGAAATCATCAGGTGACCTGAATTTTCATGGCATGGTAGAAAAATACTGCCTCTTGCAAAACTGAGGAGGGAGGAGAATGCTGCCAAGAAACATTTTAGCTAACTGCTGATCATTTTTCCTGTAGGTACTTTTATGGATAAGATCTGCAAGGAAAAATGAAAGAAAGGACAGAGTGAAACCACAGTAAAGGAAGTGAAAAATTACTCTTAAAATTCACTTGTTGGAATGATAAATGATGGTCTAATAGTACAGCTGAACATAAATTCAGCTTATGCCTTGAAAAACCTCAAATAAATAAAACCACAACATCTGAACAAAAAAACCCCAAACCTATCTATTCAGATAACTTAACACAAAAGACTTATTAAATCCTCAACTTACTGCATTTGTTAGAAGGATTACTATTCTGCACTCAGCTGTACTGGATGGTTTAAACAACAAAAAACAGAACAACACAACCCTATAGAAATGTTATCCCTCTCCTGAATTTTCCAAGAGTTTTATTAGCAAAGAATGCCACACATTTCAATTTTCCTGCAGTCTCCCCAGTCACCGCTCATATAGATTGGTGGATGCACACTTTGGCTTCCAGACAGCACCTAAATCCTGCTGAAGCCCACAGTTATCTTCAGGAGTGCCAACCCAAAATAAGTTCATACACAGTGTTGAAATCTGTATGTAAAGACATGTAGTCGGCTCGTGTTGCCTACTTGAAATAGAACTGCATCGTCAAATTTCCGTTTGAACTTTGAAAGTCAAGCACAGCATTGAAATCTCTCTTCAGCAGCTGCCAAGAAATGAAGTTCTCCTGTGCCTCTGCCACAGATCCGTCACGTCTGGTTGCAGGTGCCAGAGAGCTGCCTCGGCACCGCAGCCCACTCAGCCCACCGCGATTGGAGAGGTTTAGTTAAGTAACCCCAACCCACAGCTCCCTCTTTGTACAGGTAATTCTAGCTGTGAATTAACTGTCAATCACATCCGGCAATTGTTCCCGTTTCAGGAGGAGAGGAAAATTAATGGCTGCTGAATCAAGAGAGGTGAATAACATTAACTGATGCGTGTGAGGTACTTGAATGCTGAAAAGCATAGCAAAAGTTCTAACTATTGTTCCTGCTGGTGATGATTTGTCAATGCCCTGATGCCATCAAAAAGCAGCCCTTCTTCCCTTTAGAGTTGTGAAGAATTACAAAAAAATAATAAGTCACCAAATCCTACACCATCGTACTGCAGGATAAAATTATTTTCACCTGTAAGATGACATATCTTTACAGAGCTCAGACAGGCTGTGGTAGGATATAACTCCTGATGGCACTTGGACTTAGACAAGCAGCAGCTAACAGTTGTCTCCTGGCCTTTAATTCCAAGGCCCTGGTGATAAAATTAAATAGCTTTAGAGATGTCTCAGTAGTGAGTGTGCTTGTTCAACAGCCCTTCTGTTAAGGGTATCAAGCTGGATCAGCCACTGCATGGAGGATTTATTTTGCGTGAATGAAAAAAATCCCCTTTAAGCCTTTCTTCCCCGATATTAATTCTCCATTTAATGTCTTTAAGTCTAGAGCTGGATTTGCATTTCAGCTTCCACATGAGGGATTAAGGACATTGGAACAGCCCATCCAGGAGGGAAAAACCTCCATGCACATTGATACATAGACTTATCCAGACAACCCACTCCAGCTTTCCAATACCTCATTTTATGGTGTCCAAGTGGCTATAGCACTCACTATCTGCACTGGGAAACCCAGTTCTTTTACAAAAACTTAAAAGCCCTGGATAAATAATGAAAATAATTCATACATTATTGTTACCTTATTGCCCTTAAAGGCAAGCCAGTGCCAAATAGCTTTTAAAAAGAAACTGGTTGTGATTGGAAAATGGGAAGATAACATAAATGCTCATGAGATATAAAAACAGGCTGGTGACAGACCTGGCTATGGATTAAAAAATGAAAGGTATTCTTGCAGTGTTTAGATTCCTGGGTTTAGTTCCAAAATATATTTGTTTTATTACACAACTTGCAATTACATGGCACTTGGAGAGGTATCAGTTTCACTGTGGTTACCTAAAAACATGTTATTAAGAAACACGCCTGTCAGAAAAGTTCTATTATGCAAAGAGACATCTGATTTTGAGAAAAAATGTGGAAACTTGAATATTCAGTCTTTCAAGTGAAGCATTAAGCTAAGGGAAATAATCTTTGAACCCAACAGACAAGTTAATTTATAATTATTTATATTAATGCCAATTCTAGGACATTGATACAGATGTTATGTGAGATAAAAACTTATATTTGTTAAACCATTTGCAATTCTTTCTAAGTGGAACAACTATATAGATATATATCTTGCTTGAACAAAACTGTTTCTAAACCAAATCCAAATGTCATCCTCCAGGTTAGGTCAAAAACCAAATTTTTTTTGTTGTTGTGATATTATGGGACTCAGTGTGGCTTCCACAAAGAAATAAAAAAGAATTACACAAAACCACCAAAGTTAACCACAACAAGAATGGACACTCAAGTGAGAACAGAGCAGGCTGAAGCTGCATCTCTTTGAAAAAGGGAAAGAGATGTTTAAGCAGCCATGTGTCCCAAATGAGTTTTTAAAGGTCCCTTCAACCTTCAAACACTCAGGGCATCAGGAGAGCAATACAGTTAGCAACAGGACTGACTAGTATGACCAGGATATCAGCTGGTATCCATCAGGCCAGAGTGTAGGATTTATACTTCATTGCTAATTTTTTCAAATTTTACTTAAGAATAGTAAGTTTAGGATGCAAGTTTGCAGTCTGTAGGGGTAAGAAAAACAAAATTTAACATAGTGACTGTAACAAGTACAAAAGCACAGGGAATATTCAGAAAATAAAAGATGATGGGGTAGCAATATCTGTTAACCACCAAGATGGCAGTTTCAGGATTCATTATAGATCCAGATCAAGTCAGAAACATCACTGAGAAGTACTACTGCCTCCAGAGTAATAGGGCCTTCTGTGGGCTTTCTGGGAATTTGCTAGCAGCAGGGAAGAGACAATATAGTTAACATTTTTCTTCATCATCTTGATTTATTAATATTGTATTTAAGAAATCCAACAGATTTTTCGTTTGGAAGAGAGAAGTGCACTAAAAATGCAATCATTCAATTTGTTCCTTCCTGTGATTTCCATCTGTCAGACAGGCCACACAAAGAGTCAGCCTAACAGCACTGGCAAAAAAGAGCAAGAATGAGCAATGGAGCTCCCTCTGTGGCAGAGAAATTCTCTCAAGCATCAGTGTTTCAGCTGGATTCCAAGGTTTCTGCTGGAAGCAAGCCCAAATTTTTTATGCCCCTGCAGGGTTTTCTACAAAATTGATAATATCTGGGCTTGACCTTACTATATAGTACTTCTATCATTTTACTATTCTGAAAATGGAAGTTCAAAACCATAAAGGTTGGCACTCACATTCTTTTTCACAATTTGCACTGTAACATCACCTCTTGTTAATCACTTTCTTCAACAAAGAGTTTTGGTCTAAATAGCAAATTAAAAGATAGAAACTCCTTAATTCCTCATTATTTTGTTATCTACTTTTGATACCTATTCTTAGTGATTTATGTCTGCTTCAGACCAGGGAAAGCTGTGTGCACAGAGACCTATGACAAAATATGGAGAGTACATGAAAATTGTAAACACAAATTGGAACAAGATATTGGCCCATTAAGGAGATGTTAGGCAGTTCCTACATGCTGTTATACAAAGTACTAAGATCTGATGGGCAATAATCACTTGGACTGTATGTGCTCAGACTCAAAATTTCTTCTTGTTGTGCTTTAAATACAGCTATTTTTAAATCAGAAAAAAGGGACAGTCAACAGATAGTTTTAATTGGGTGTCTCCCCTGTGGCTGCTTAATTTTCCTACCTTAGCACTTTTGCTATCTACAAAGCTTCTTCTTCTGTTTGTGACTACATTATTAACTTATCAGATTAAATAATTCTCTTCCACTGGACAAATGTCAGAACACTGCAAGCTCCATTAAGTGCCTGATAAACTAGAAGTCTAGATTCTCCTTCATACAAAACAGAAGTCAGAAAAGCATTTGTTTCATATACAAAAGATTCCCTCCTATCCCTTCTGAAATTTCCTAAAACGAATTATAGACATGGATAGAAATACATGTGAAACATGAAGTGACCATTCACAGGTCAAAGCTCACTGCTCTTGCTTAGGTCTGAAACCTTCTGGAAGGGGCTTGAACACTTTACTCAACCTGTCATTCCCATCCAGCTGCTACAAAACAAAGCAGAACATGCTCTACCTACTACACCATGCAAACAGTGCCACAAGCTGCAGGACAACTTTACACAGGAAGTTCTTGAGCCCCCCAGATTAAGCTGGGCGTGTTTTAAACTCTGCCTGTTTCCAAAAGCAGCTTCTCTTAGAGCAGTTCAAGTTTTCCACTTCATTAAATTAAAACAAAAAATTACAGGGACACAGATATTAAAGCTTCAGGAATACTAAGAACTCAAACATCAACGAAGCACATTTTTCATTCCTTTATATGAAGCATTTGCTCACCATGAAAACAGTGGCTGTCTTAAACTTGTTTTCATAACAGACTAAATTTGAACAACCTCACAGAGAGACAGGATAACACCTTCTCTGTTACAGAGCCAAGCAGGGTGTAAATAGATGTATCTAACATAGAAGAAACTTTTTTAGCATCTCCTTACTTGTATAACATGAATGACTGGGGATATTAATAGATACACCGGGGAACTTGACACACGAAACATTATTTTTACTCATACCATAAATCTGAAAAACCACGGAACAGAGAGTAAATTCTGCTAATATTGATCACAGATAAGAATCTGAACACTGTCAAGAAGCCAAGTAAAAACCAACCTACAGCTGGGGTTGTTTGGGGGATGGAGTTTTTGATTTATTTTTTATAATCTTTCATTATGAACCTGAAGAAGCCCTATTTTGTTGCACAGATTGTGCTAATAGACCTAGGAGAGTAACTTGGGGTCTCACCAGTTTGCAGATTTAATAAGCAAGAAAAATAAGGCAACTTTTACTCCAATTACTTTTCTCAGGTAAAGAAGGAAAATCAGAAAAAAAAATCTGTTGTCAGAAACCTTAGTTGGCAAAGACAGCAGCCAAGCACATGATTCAAGGAAAAGATTAAGCTCATTAGAACCACTGGAAAACAAATGAGACTATAGAATAAGAGAGGATAAGAAAACACTCCTAAGGAAATGATCTTAGAAATATGCATAAATGGGAGCTATTTCTTGCTCTGCAAAATACTTCCTCAATGGCCTCCAAGAAATCACTCCAGACAATAGGGTTCAAAATATCAAATAGCCATGCTCTGAGTCAGAGACTTGGTTTTACTTCTTGCCTTGCCATTAACCCACTGTGCCATCTTGGCAACCGTGCTGCTTGTCTAAACCTTAGTCATCTTAGCACTGAAGCTAGGAGAATGATATTTTTTATCATTAAATATTTAGATGAGAAGTTCACCCTTTTCTTAAAGTAGGGATTTCTTCCATTATCTTTGAGAGAGGTTTAACACATTTAAGAGCAGATTTTGTTTCAGTTGGCCAATACACAGTGTGAGAGAAAACACTAATGACAGTCTATTGCATAGAGATTCTTCAAGGAGAGATAAAGTAGTATTATAGAGGACATCTATTATGATTCAATCAATCAACTGCTTCTTGAATCATCAACTCACAATTGTTGATGCCCTTCCAGAAAGTATCTGCTTCTGAATAGGCATTTTCTCTCAGTTTTCAAACTTTTTAGGATAGATGGCTGAGAAATGAGAAGTTTTAGGCTTGCTTAATCTTCAGTACACCCTTAAGCAGTTCCATGCAGTTCAGGCTAATGTGATATGCTGCTGGTTCAGAACAACACCTACCAGGCAAGCAGTGTGGGCTGTTCACCCATGCAACAACAACTAGAGCTGTAGACCTTGTTACTTAAAGTTTGAAAGCAGGAAAAAAAATAAATTGAGATTATAAACTAAAATAAGCTCCTTGTGAGCAAAAAGGATGACCAAAAACTTTCTTGCAATGCAGTCCCTGAAGTCCCTTACTGGGCTCATTTGTTCTGCATGCTTGGAACCACCTGAAGATGTGACACAACAAATATCTCTCAGGCGAAAAGAAAGCCACTCATACATGCACACAATGCATGAACTCCAAACATGTAAATTTAATTCTAAAATAACACAGCAAGTCTGTATATTAGTGCAGTCCAGTGGGAAGCCTGGAGCCAGCTCAGCAGGCAGCTTGCTTCCATCCAGTCCCAGAAGCAGGCAACCATGCATGAAGCGGAAACAGCCCAAATGGCTGAATGCCTCCTCCTTTCTGATCTGGCTTGGAGCATCTGCAGCTGAGCTGAAAATGCTCCTGTCTTAACAGTGGGTAAGGAGCTTATTCCTCATACCTCTCCTGCAGAAACCTGGATCTCATCCCAAGCTGCAGATGAGGTGTCCATCCCTCTCCACAGAAGAGAAAACACTATCTCCTTCATTGGGGCAAAAGTGGGGACTGTCCCTCCCGGGAAGGTGGCCATGTGGGGCCTTTGGTGTGGGTCTCCAACTGTAGTTATTGATGTTTGGACATCTTGGGCAAGGAACACAACAGCAATATGTGCCTTACAGCAATATTGAGCACAAAACCACTTGCACTGTTCAACTTGAGTAAAATCTGTGCAAGACTGTGATATCTTAAAATCTTTTTACTGTGCTATAGTTGAGCAATAATGTTTATTTGTTTTTTTCATTTAACAGAGATAGAATTCTAGATCTATTCAGTGATCCTTGAAATGTCTGAGGTATGCAGGTTTGCCCTCACATCAACAGATGCATTATTTCCTTTATTTAATAAAGGAACAAGTGAAGTTTATACACACACAATAGAAGCATTTCAACTTTTTTTGCAGTATGGGGGATGTTCTGCTCTAAGAATCAAAAGACTTTATCTACAAAAATAAGAAAAGCTAAAAATTAATTAAGAAAATTTAGCCCATTTATATTACAGTAGACAACATAGTCATATTTCACATTCAATGCTGGCAAAACACCTTCATATAACGGGAAGCTTTGCATTTCCTAAACTTATATTTTATGTCACATTAAGGAGATATTGCTCACTCTCTCCTTGCAACTCTTTCACACCTGGAACAAAAAAAATGAAATAAAAAAATAAATCCTTTAAAGTCTGCAGTAGGACAACAGCTGATGACAGAATAAAAATGGCAGCAAGTGTGGGCTTTGGTGTTTACACCAAAGAGAATCCTAACGTTGAAAGCGTGGAGAAGAGCACAAATCTACTGAGGCCATGACTCCAAAAACTTTCTCACATGCTGACCCAAGGCGCTACAGTGTAATCCAAGAATGGAGATGGCACATGAGCATAGGTATCTTTCAGGTCCTTGACCAAGGAGGTCTCGCCCAGTAATTCACTATTTCACCTAAAACATGTATATATGGTTAATATACTGTGCGGCTTCTTGGAATGCCACTGGTCATAGCCTCCCCCATCACGATGGCCTGCATTTTCAAGGATACTATGGATTGCCTAAGAGAACATTCATAGGTTTAAAGGGAAAATTAAATACAAGTTGTTTGAAGTCTAAACGAGCTTCATTTCTACAAACACATGAACAGAACTATAAAGTCATGTTTGCTAGAGGGGTGCTCTGAAAACCACAACAGGTCACTTAAGCTACCTAAAAAACCCCATGTTTTGAGCGTGTATGATTAGTCTTCAAATCAATCCAATTGAAACAGAATTACAAAGGAAGAAACTACTGACCTAATGTCAGCCTTCCAAGCGGACTTGTGCCACTTCATCAGAAAACAGAAAATACTTGTTCCCTGAGCAACTTTAGCCTAAAGTCCTGAAAAGCAAAAGATTTCTGGGACTTACAAAGAGGTTTCTGTGAGGTTGACTGGACAGACCAAAAAAGACCAAATGAATTCTACGATTTGAGATAAGAGATGGACACTTACCTGGTCACACACTACACTTAAAAGGGATATCAGCAAAAAGCACCATTACACACTGGGATGCCACACATAGCGAGCAAAAGAGGAAAGAAATAGGTCTTGGAACTGTGCTACACAAAAATTCTCACTAATGACAGTTGCATTTAATGTCACACCAAGTGACTAATTTCGATCTTCTATAAATAACTGAAGTTAGAGTAAACCAGGAACACTGTCACTAACAGTTGTCAGTGAAACAGTTGCCTGCAGTTTCTCTCTCCAACTGAAAGGATGCGGAGGGAACATGACAGCTTATTAGACGAGATCTTGGATGTGATGTCCAGGAGACTGTGGTTGGACTCAATGAACAGAAGTGCCTTTTTAAGCCTGTGTCCCTGAAACAAGTCTGACTAATTGTGCTGAGCTTGACTCAAACCATGCAGCTATTTTTTTGTGACATTTAAAAAAAACCCAAAATGAACAAAGAATAACACATAAAGACCACCAAAAAAGACCGCAAAACACCAAAAACTCAATAACAAGATTCTCTAAAGAAAGAAAGTGCAAACATAATAATTTGGGTGGCAGAACTGATGCCTGGAAAAGTTGACCTGGAACAGTGATTAGGCAGAGCAAAAGGAATAACACAGTTATTTATTGAAAGGATGCACTTTGGGGAGTACAAGAGTCTGGCTGGGGCTACACCCAAATCAAATCCACAATGGATTTGTCACGAGTTTTTATACCTTTGTAAGTTTTGTTTCATCTGCTTACTGCGGTCAATTATCCAACCAAAGACCCAGTCTGCGAAGTATCAGCCCCCTGGCTTGCCCCCTTTCCCTTGTTTATGCTTTTTGGTTATCAGCTGTCCTTGATTCTCTTGCTAGGAAGGGATTGTTTTGTCTAACTACCCTGTGAAGAGAACTCACTAATATGAAATTTCAGAGTTACACACTAAGCAGCAGAGAATCTGAAAAATATAAAAGTAAAACCTAAAGCATCATTTCTCATCAGTATCAGTGCTTCCCATCATCTTATCGCTAACCTAAATATGCCTGTTAATCTTCAAAATTACTGTAGTTTAATCCCGTATTAGCCTCTGAAGTATTACACTAAGCCATAACACTTCAGAAGTGTTTGCAGTGGCAGCCTTAAGAGAACAAGAACATGCCACAATCTTGACGTGTCAAGCCATCACAAAATTGCAGAAGGATTGAGGTTAGAAAGGCCCTCTGTAGTCCTTCTGGTCCAACACTCCAGAACAAACAGGATCACCTACAGCTGGTTGCCTAGGACCATGTCCAGCTGTGTTTTGAACATCTCCATGGATAGAGACTTCAGAACATTTCTGGTCATCCTCAGTGAAAAATTGTTTCCTGATGTTCAGAGCGAACCTCCTATGTTTCAGTTTGTGCAATTGCCTTTGGTCCTGTCACTGGGCACCACAGAAAACAGCCAGGATCCATCTTCGTTACGCCCTGCATTCAGGTATTCGTACACAATGATGAGATTCCCCCTGAGCCCTCTTTTTCTAGCTCAAGAGAGCTCTCCTAGGGGTCTCAGCCTTTCCTCAGTGGAGGGATGCTCTAGGCTTTTGACCATCTGCAAGGCCCTCCATTGGCCTGCCTCCAGTACGTCCTTGTCTCTTTCAGAATCATTCACCTTTAATTCACTTGTGCTTTAATGCCTTTAATGCACCGTCCAGTAGGAAAATGTCTGTGAAGCTAGACACCAAATATAATCCTAAAAGGAAGCACGAGGTGCAGGTGCTGCAGGATTTATCAATAAGAAAATAAATACAAAATAGGGACAAATGTACTTTATTCTTTAAAATCTGTAGCAAACTAACAACTATGCTAATTAGGAGCAATGAGACACTTCAAAGACTTAGAAAGCAGGAGGAAGGAACAGAAAACATGGAGTAGAAAAAACATATAGCTCACCATCCATATGAAGGAAAAAAAAACAGGTAAAATCAGAAAGATAAAGAGGCAAAACAGTTTACAAGTAATGAAGTTTCTCTAAGTACAAGGAACAAGAGGAAGTCTATTATCTCAGTTAATTAACAAGTCCATTAATCAAGGGCGAAGGAGATCCTACCATGAGACTAAAGTATTCAAAGACTCCTCATCATAAAAAAGTTCGTTGTAATTAAGTACTTAAATTAGCTTTAACAATGAAGGAGGAATACAGGTCAAAATACAGAAAGAACAGGTCAAGAAATATTTAGTTAAGTTAGTTTTATTCATGTCACTGAGATGATAATATTTATCCCAGTATTATTTAGGAACAAGATAGAAAAAAATTGTGGAAAAACCACAAGTGGTATTTCTGGGTAAAAACCAAATAGTCTTTAGTGTTCAAAAAAAAGCGGGGAAGAAAAAGAATTACAGGCAAGCCAACTTAATTGTCTGCAGGAATGATATTAAATTAGTAAACAAACAGCTGTATGACACCTTCCTTCATCCAAATCCCCAAATGTCACAGACTTTTCAAGAACAAGGTTAAGCCTAATCAATTTAATTTATTTCTTGACCTCATGGGTTGGAGGGAATGGCAGAAAAAAAGGAGAATGGAAGCAGAAGAAGTGACGTCAAGTGTTGTATTTCATTAAGGCAATTGACTTGGTTCCCTTAAATCACTATTGGATTGATCAATTGGTTGGGAACATCTATCTACATAAGTATCTACTAATCATGCAGCACAAACCAATAACGTGTTTTAAGTAGGATCCCTGGGGAGAATTTTTTCCTGAACTTGGGTGCATTCAATATTTTCAGCATTTACTCTGATATCAGAATTTGAGAAGGCGCCTAAAATTTGTGGATTGCTTTGGACTGGAAGAATAGCAAGCAGCTTAGAGAACGAGATTAGAATTAGAAATAAGTCTGAAATTGATGACACAGCCCCATATCAATAACACAAAATGAAGAAAAGCAAAAGTGCTACACTGCAGAAAGAGAAACTCAAAAGCAGAACATGTACGCTGCAGTAACTGACTAAATTGTAAAAAATAAATACTTAATAGACAATTGAAATAATATTTATATTTGAACACGTCATAACACCTGTGAACATAAGCTACGCAATAATGCATGACAAATCAGGGACAGTGCTCTTCAACACATTCCTTTAATGAAAGGAACCAGCTCCTTATAAAAGAAATATCTCACTTTGATCACTATTTCTGTAACTAATAAACAATATGTAGGTATCGAATATATAAAAAAAAAAGCTTTAGCATTTAATTTAAAAATATTAAAACCACATATTCAAATGATAAACAAGTCTCAGAGACTGTTTTGATTTTCCTTTGTTTTCAATGCTCCAGCACCATCAGGACTGTTTATCATTACTGAAATGACGGAGCTTTACAATATATTGGGGAAATAAATAATTCCTGTGCATTAATTATTAAATCTATCTCTGCTGAACTCCTTAGCAATACTCATGAATATTCCAAATAGTTTATCATCAATAATCTTAATGGCGAAGAGACAGGGGAGATGGAGTGGGGGGTATTAAAAACAGGGTTTTTTCTCTTCACAGCAATTCTCAGAACATATTTTGCTTTTGCTTATAAAATGGAAATAATTTAAAACAGAACAGGAAACATAAGAGAAGTCCCTTGGTTTTATCTTTTAATGCTTTACGTAAATAGCTGCCATGTTATTTTGTAGAACAAGTTGCAGTGCCTATTAATATTATGTGAAAGATTCACATTGCAATGATATAAAAATAAAACACATAATTTGAAATTTATTTTAAACTAACTCGATTCAATTAAAAGCTTGCAAAATTCTACATTTTCTTCTCTCTAAACACTGATAGTTGAATCAAAGTGGCTCCCTTTTATGTGAATATCATAGTGTTTTAAATTGAAATTGTCTTTGAACATACATTGATGCCGACATTACAAAATCTACAGAATGACATTACTGATTTCACTTTCATTTCATAAAAATGTAACACCTCTGCATAGCTACAGCAATGTGTACTGGCTTGGGTCTTTGTCCTTATCTTAGGACAAATACTCCTGCATTATACCACAGCAAAACAATCTAGTTTGTTAAGAAAATATATAAACGATATAAATCAGCCTGCGTAACTAAATATTCCAGTGGTAAGTTAGATGTAAATTCAACAACTAAGTCAAAATGACAAAAGAAAGCAAAATTACATTAGATCAACTTCTTTGTGAGCAACATTTACTCCAGGTGCTGCAATGTAATCAATGATATACCACAAGAACTTAAACAGAAATCAAAAAAGCTTACTTTCCGATCAACCAAATATTTTCACTCAGTTTGGAGTGTATTGAAAAACCCTCAATCCCCCAATCCCTCAATCCCTCTAATCCTTCAACCCAAAGCTAACTAAACAGAAATCTTCAGGGCACTTTCATAAAACCTGTAAGGAAACAAGCCTGTGTTGTATAAATACCTGAAGGTAGGCTGGAAGCCACCTGTAAAATTTTCTTATGCCACACAAAGGCAAAGTCAGAATTTGTAAAGGGTTTATCACAGGAAAAGAATAATAAGTTAAAAAAATTAACTCTTCTCACCATATAATGATATGTACTTCAGGATAGAGATTATAGCTAAAAAATTTGTTACTGTCCACTCAAGTCCAACTTGAATGCTCATTTCCCTGTCTCAGGAATGGTTTTGCCAGTTGTGTGGAGTTGACCCACACAATGAAAAAAAAATAAATCAGTAACAGTTCCTTCTCTAGAGATAATCCCTGTCTATTGCACATGCTCCTCCATCCCACTCCCTGAATCTTTTTTCCTTCTTCACCTATCCAAACAAGTATTTCCAAACAGGCTCCAAATTTTGCTTCAAGCTTTTCTTTTTGCCTTCAAGTATTTTCCTACAGATCTGTGAAAGAAAAATTGTCACTCATTCCTCAATGGAAATGGGACACTGCATCTTAGTTTCAGATGTTTTCTTCTCTTCATATTTCAGCATTATGGCTAAACCTGACACACAGAAAAGTCAATTAAGCATCCTAATAACATTAGCTAAAGCCACTGCATAAGAAATTGCTCACAATTTATTTAAAGTATTTGTGCAGCAATTACTCACGAGATACTACACTTAGTTGGGATTTCCTGTTCAACTTGATCTGATTACAAGAAGTATTTTGTAATTAGGGCAATTTGAAAGCATTTCATAGGAGTAATGATGTGTACATGTAAAATCTAATTTGGAAACCTGAAAAACTAGATTTTGTTAACTGTCTCTTGGACTCAGAATCTTGTATATAGAGCAGCTACTTTGAGAAGAGAGCTCTCACCACGTTCCTCTCAAAACACTGGCACTGTAGTTGCAAAACATAATGATGATCCTCCATGAAGAACAGTAATTATTTTTTTTAGCCTTCAATATTTATCTGCTCCAGAAAATGCTGAAGTGTGAGCATACTATGGGGAAAGCCCCACCATGGACACTACTGTCAGTGAAATGGAAAAAGTACATGACTGGAAATTTAGATATCTATTATTTTGGGAATAAGCTTGATAATACCAGAGGAGATACATCATCCCATATAATAACTGGAAGTTTTTCTGTAAAATGAATGATTTGTGCTAAATGTCATTCAGATGCCAGAGTCAGCATGTTTTGCACAGATGTTCTGCACTCTAAATCTTCATACAAAAGGCACCACCACAGTACTCTCAAACAAGTTCCACAGAAATCTGTTCCACAGAAATACATACACTAGCTCTTTCTCTAACCATTCACACTAAATCCAGGAAAGGACCATGACAGATTGCTCCTGAAAGCAAACAGAAATTACATGATTATCAGGGCCCAGAAGGGAAAGGTCAGGTAAATCTGAGTAAACATGCTTACATTGCGAAGAACTGCTTGCCGAGAAAGTATTCTGCATACCCAAATGTTTTTCTTTAAGTAAGGCAGATCATATAAGATGATGACTTTCCTAATTTTGGAGACAGGTGCCCAACATAATTAAGTGGGCATGTGAAGGAAGGGGATGAAAGAACAATTTTAAGAGCTCTATTAAAGTGTTTGAATACAAATGCTCAGTTTAGCAAAGCAGTATACCCTAGTGATCAAATGGTGTCACAGGCGTGAAGTGTAAAGTGTCCTTCATTGTGTTACCCTTCAGTGATCTCCATGTCTGCCCTTCACATATTACTTAACACTCTCTCCTGTTCTTCTCTCCATACCCAGACAACTGCCAATGCCTCCATACTCCATCCATGCTCCTCTGATCTCTTTCAAATCTCCTCCAAAGACCCCAGTAAGAAGAGTTCCCAGTGGCTGGTGCGTATTAATTACTCCTAGACCACACCATTTGGTTTAACTAAATCTGAGATGAGCTCAGGTCCCAGGATCACAGACTGGAGTGTTCAGGGTTTTGCACGACTGGGTATTGAAAGCCTCCAACAACGGAGGCTGCACAGCTTTTCTAGGTAGGCTGGTCCAGGCCTTATTGCGGTCACGGTGACAGCAAATTTTTTATTTTTTATTTTTTAACTTCCCTTTGGCAAATCAGGCCCTTCTCTGCTCATTTCAAGACCATTGTCACTCGTCCTGCTTCTGTGCTCCTTCACACAAAGCCTGGCTCAGCCTTCTCAAGAACCTCCAAGGCTCCCACGTGAACACCAGCCAACTCATGGGAAACATGGACCAGAAGGAGATCTGTTTCAAAACTGCCTGAGTTGTCTACACCAGCATTGGAACACCTGCTAATTACAGCCTAATTATGGGTGTGATTTTACACCTGTGTAGACATTACACTGGAGGAATTAAATGCTATAATTTTGCATCAATAGAATTAAACTAGCTCTAAATCCTGCTAGGATACCCAGTTGAGTTCAGATAGATATGTATTTCAGATCAGCCTATGCTTGCTAGTTTACAGGACCCACACTGTTCGAAAATGAGATTATATATTCATGCAGGAAGCATTAAAGAGGTTTAAATAGCATCACTTTTGTGTTACCTAAAGAGCACTTCAGAAAAAAAGAAGTTATGCTTTGAGGGAAATATGGGAAAAACCAGCAAGTGTGACTGGCTCTGCACACCTCCCACCTGAGGCTGAGAATGCCCTGAGAACATCTCCTGTGCTTGTAAGGGTGCACTCTGTTGAGTTTTCAAGAATGAGCAGCCACCTGCTTCACATGAACCTGGGCATGCACTGGAGGAAGGAACAGGAAACATCAGTTGAATTATGAAACGACAAAATTCCAGCTGAACAGGGAGCACCAGTTAGAAGGTGAAATATAACAGTAAGAGCCATGTGCTTTGAAGACCATAGACTCAAAGTCCTCATATTCACTGAGTTGATTATCCCTTTGCTTTACATCAAAGTGCTTCAAAACAGGCCTTCTACAATTAAAACAGACAAAGTTTGAGCAATACAGTTTTGAGACACATTTTTCTTTTCTTTCTGGAGAATTCAACTGAAAAAAAATCTGTTTTGTGTTTAGGTAGACTGAATACAGGTCAGGGAAATCCTGTTGTTTTTTTGTTTTTTTTTTTTACTTCCAAGGGACTACCCTTAAACTGAACAAGAAACAAAAGACTGATATCTTGCCTACTTGCACAATTTAGCTACTGCTGATTCCTGGAAAGTCTCCAGTGCTCAGTGTCACCTCTCAGATCCTGAGCATTCAAAATGATAAGATTTATTATGTGGACTGAATGCACAGTACAGCAATTTCTTGTTTTTCCAGTTTAAAGGAAATTGCTTTTATATCTTATGCTGACTTAAATACTTTTTTAAAAAGTTCCCCAGTAGTTTAATTTACAAAATAAACCCTAGCAATTCTTGTGTAATTAGATCACAAAGGACCATATTACATTAAGTTCAGTATCTGTATCTAATTTCTATGGCAACTTTTCACAGTGGTATCTAAGAATCGGGCAGCTTTCCCCCTCCCCCCCCATTTTTTTTATAATTAATTTTGTCATGCTTTCTCCTTATTTAATAAAATAAATGTGCATGTTTGAATTAGTAACGCTCTGGGAAATGCATCTTATCTAATTTCTGATATTACCAGTGCATATTATCACAAAATCTAAACATGGTCTATCTCTTTCCGGTCAGATTACACAGCCACGCAGGTCTGGAGGCCCCCCTTGACTGCAGACAAATTTCTGCACAAGAGCAATTAGACAGAGCATCAACAGCTATCTGAGATGTGGACCAACACATGCAGGTCTCAGGGCAAAGAAACATGGGTGGAGGTATCAATGACAGACTGCCCAGTACACAACTCTTGCACTTCAGCTTCACTTATGGCATGTCAAGTAGCAGGAAAAGAACATAAAATAAAAGAGAGGACTGATATGGTATTTTGAGTTTATTTGCTTAAAATAGGAACAGTTGTTTTACAGCTAACAGCAAAGTTTTTAAGCTACAGACCAAATCCTTTGCTCCCTAGCCTCTGTTCCCAGCCATGCTTGCTGTGACAGCAGTGCAAGGAAGGCTTTTGCCAGTGTTGTATTAAACCAGAAACAGCTGTAACTGAACACTGGGAAGGAGGCTTTAAAATCCTCGCCTTTAAGGTTACTCATGAGTTGGAGAGTTGTGGGAGGTGGAATTAAGACACAAGACTGTTTATTACTCATGAAAAACAAACAAAAAAGATACTTCCATTAAGCAAGAAGAAGCTTTCAGAAGTGAAAATGCAGAGAACTCAACTTTCGCATACACATAGCACGACCCCAATCCTATACCAAGCCAGTCTTCCCTCTGCATGTGACTTATAAGGCAGTTTTTCACTGCTGCAAATTAAGCTTAGCACATTTTTGATTATTCATATTGGCAAAACCCCAACTAAACTAGCAAACTAAAAGTGAACATAAAGTACATGTTCCCAAAGAAGGATTATGTAGGGAGACAGGTTTTTTTTATTGAAATAGAGCATACATTACAGCTCCCTTGAGCAGGCTGAGAATGAACCCCAAGCAGTAGCTGCTCACAAAAATGCTGGAAGACTCCAGAAACAGCCCATAGAATTTTCCTCAAACTAAAATATATTACCTCTTTTTTTTTTTTTTCCCCATAAAGAAAAAAAACTTCCATTCATTGACAAGGAGAAAAATTCAGAGAAGCAGCTATCAAACACCAAACTGTACCTTCTGAACCTGTCTACCTGCCACCACAGGCCAGTGACCTTGCTAGGCTGACCTACAAGGTTCCTAGAAAAAAGATAAAATTACTAATATACAAATTTTTAGCTAATTTAGTGGCAACTTGATTTTTGCAATGGGAAATGATACCTTATTCTTACTTTGATTGGAAAATGAGGAGACAAGTACACCTTACTAGCTACATGGCCAGGAGCAGGGGGACAAGATCAGAAGAGTGTTTTCTTCCTCCCCTCTTTCACATATCAGGCAGAATAGAGGGCACGTACTTTCTCATTTAAAAAAAAAAGTCACGGTCTCTGCTCAGAGCATGACACTTCCTCCGCATGGCCTTGGTTTGGCTCTATCCCACACACACACTGCATCTTCATGGTTTTCTCCCACTCTGACTATGCCACTCTGTGGCACAGGGGGTCCCCTCCAGCAAAAGCAACCACCATGATGGGACTTCCTGCCAGAAGGTGCATTTTTAGAAACACAGGAACTGCAGCTCACCTGAGGATCCTTCTGGCATAGGACTTTGAGTGCAAGGCAATTTGCTTCTTGCTATGCATCACCTTGGGCAGTTGCACTGAAATGAACTCCAATGCAAATACCACCTCCCATTGCCTTACTTAGGGATTGTGTCAAATGGTAATAGGATCTTGGAAAAGGTAAGTAGGCATGCTGGAATCTTACAGTAAGTTACATTATGCATTGTGTGTAGGGAAAATATTTAATGCCAAATTCACAGAATCAGTTATTTCAAATGAGCCTGCTGATCTCACTTTTGGCTCAGTCAGGTCTGTGCATAACAGTAGTGGTGGCACACAAAACCACAATTATGTGACTGACAATCACATACCTCAATCAACAGCAATTACACCACTGCTATCAAGAAACCTGGAGTTCCTCAGACTGTTCAAGAATGGGTTTTATGATAAGGACACTCAAAAGTTTTCTAGTGGAATAACTATGTAACATTTATTAAACTAGCATGCAGGTATACTTCTCCATTAAGATTCAGACTTGGATGCAAACTGCTGGAACTAAAAAGACCTACGCTGAATTCTAAAGTTCCAAATTACTCACATTATTATTCTAATTACCATTTCATCCACATTCTTATCGTTCCCAGCAGGACAGCTCCTTTTTACAGCTGCATGAGAGGAGAAATATTGTAGGACAACAGAGACAACCATTTAACTGGCCCCAACCCTTTCTTCAGCACCTCCTGCAGCTTTGCTTAGGCTGCCTTCAGGCCAGCTAGTAGCTCTATGTGAATAATATTCTTGTCCACTCCACTATACAACAAGTCCATGCACCAAGATTTAAGTTTTAGAATTCCTGTTCAAAGCAGATTGCATAAAGTATGTATTTGGAAAAGTTTCAGCAAGAGCTCCACCACCTATGCAGTACTAAATGGCTTTATCAATATGTAATTCTACTCATTCTTCCGTGAATTTTCTCCTATATATTGTTGAAGTTTAAAACTTCTTGCCTTTCACACTAAAGGCCTCAGTTTATCTGGGAGCATGCTGTAATTCTCTGTAGATCTGAACTAGATGCTCTCCATTCCACTCTGAATTAAATTTTTGAAGAAAGTTATCATGGAACTTGAAAACTGTGAACTGCTTCAGGAAGTGAGCCAGTTATCCTTCCCTATTCTCCAAGGCAGCAGCAAGATAGCTAGGATGAAGAATAGAAAGAGTTCAAAGATGACTCCATCAAGTCTTGCGGATGCAGGATACACTCATTTTAGCAATACAGTTATTAAAAGTAAAATTTTCCTGAGTATGTTCAAAGACACCTAAAAAACAATACCACGTCCTGCCACTGTGCAATTTACCTAAAAGTTCACTCTAAATACACTGTTAAGCCTCTCTCTTAACAAACAGGGTTTACTCAAACACAATGTCTTCACAGCATTGAGAACTCACATTTTCTTTTGCTTTTTTATGCGGAGTTAGCACTTATTTCATTTGGCCTCCTCCAGTGTTGCTAAGTTCAGGCAGGGTATTGACATCAGGAATACACTGTCCCTCCTGGGTAGGGTCCTCCAGCATCGTATCCAAAAAGCATCGCTTGGTAAACAGGCACCTCACCCTCCATTTCCATACGTAACATCAGATTAGAGGGAAGGAAAAAATTAAAGAAGAAAAATCAACCAACTAACCAATCAAGCCCCCCCCATAACTTCAAGACAAGTAAAAGAGCCCCAAATAACTGACAGAGTAATAGGAATAAATGAATAAATGAAGACAACTGCCAGCCATAGAAATAACTTGTCAAAAGACTGCTTTACAGTACCTCTGAAGGCTTAGTGTGCCATTAAGTCTCTGGAGAGGCTGAGACATGTCAGAACAGCAACTGCAGAGATTAAAATGTGTTCTCTCTCTCTTCCCCCTCCCAAAGTACTGTAGGGGGATAAGCCCAAAACCACAGCAACAGGCCCTCTTGGTGCAGCCTAAAGAGAGGTAGTATTAGGAAGGAGCATTAGAATCCACAACTACTCGATGGCTTGCAGCATTCGATCCTGCACTGATGATGATGATGCTTCCTGAGCAGATGCAGTTAAGAGAAAAAAGGTTTTTTCCTGTTCTCCTACACCTGCTTACAAACCTGAGTGATCTGCCACTTGGCCTCTCTCTTAGCTGAATGATCCTAGCCTCTGCATCTATTTGTTACCAACATTTTTACCACCATCTGTATGGTATTGAAGAAAATAAGAGGTGGTCTGCCTGTACAAAAACTAATAAACAAAAAACCCCAAACAACAACAACAAAAAACCAACAAAAAAACCCCAGGAGAGAAATATTTATTTTAATAAATTATCGTATCCTTATGAAAACCTGAAATTAATGTTAATGGAGGGGAGAGGTACTTGTACTAACAGCTTGATGATGATTCTTTACTTTCACTTAAAAGCACTCCTATAAATCTAATACTTAAGACAAAGAGGGAAAAATTAGTGATTGGTTCCTCTCTATGAGACCTTAAACAAAGTTTATCTGTACAATTATAAATGGCATAAATTACAAGTTTTCCCCCGTGAAGGTTCATTTTCCAAGATGTACCCTGTCAAAATTAGATGTAATTAAACAGCATTTTTTTCATATTCCAGAGAGAAATTAATTAAAATTTGGCATGAAATTACAACTTTCCATGTGAAAAAAAATGACAGTGTTTGAGCCTCTAACCTTTCCCTAATGAAAGCTGTATTACATCATCCTCAAATCTATATAGAGGCAATCAAATATTTCCCTGGCATTTTTAATGACATTCACATGATGTTTCAGTTCTCCCATATTATTTAAGACATGCAGAGAGCGCTTCAATCTCTGAGAAGAGCGAGGCTGGCATTTCTGCTCTGGTATTTTGGTTCAAGTGATCATTTTCCTTTTTATAAAACACATATTGATGATGACTCCTTCCATGCTTCACAGAATCACAGAATATGCCCATTTGGAAGAGACCCACAGGGATCACTGAGTCCAACCCTTAGCCCTGCACAGCACCATCACCAAGAATCAAACCATGTGATTCTCACATGTGGGCAATGTGAAAGCATTGTCCAAATGCTTCTTGAACTGTCAGGCTGTGACCTCTGCTATGACCACTTCCTTGGGGAGCCTGTTCCAGTACCCAACCACCCTCTGGGTGAAAAACCTTTTCCTAATACACAACCTAAATCCTCCCTGACACAACTTGTAGCAGACTTCAAAGCAGTAGAGGACTGGGTCCCAGCAAAAATATGTTGGTGTCCAAATGTGATTAATTTATTTTTAAAGAACTCAACTTTCCTCTTCAAGGACAGCCCTTGGGGCAGCTCTTGAGCTCTTCAGAAAAGGCAGCACAGATAATTGTCATGACATCCAGATAAAACTGCCCAGCTCCAGAAAAAGGAGTGCATGGAAATGTCCTCTCAACTACTCACCTGTGTGTAACACCCATCAGAAAAAAACATGCTAATGAGGAGTTGGAGACCATCAGTATTTCTCAAGCAACAGTGACAACAGTTATAAAATTGAGTGACAGAAACAACAGCTATGCGAGAGCATGTCCTGCTAGAGGGCAGCACATACACACACTCCTAAAAGCTACCAAGAAAATGACATGGAAAAGATAAAAAACCTTGATTATTAAATATCATCTGAGCTTTATTTAGTTTTCAGTCATCTTTGCTGGAGATTGCACCAGGAATATAAACAGTTTCTTCATGATGCACCATATGTTCCTGGACTGTACTAAGACCCTCATAAGGTGGATCAGGATGAGAATCCAAGATCAGCAGATGAATGATGAAAGGAACATGGAATATAGCAGCCAGCTCTCTCAGAACATGACATTATGAGGAGCAAGTAATTTTTGTCACAGGTAGCAAAAACATTAGGTCTCAGGGGCAGAGGATTGGAAGATTGAAATATTAAGATCCAAAAAGAAAACCCAGAATGAACTAAACCACACAGATATTGCCAAGAAGTGCTTTTCACTTTACACTGATATTTCCTAATTTGCTTAACTTTATCCAATATCCTGAGCAAACAACTTTCACCATATACATTTTTCAAAAGCTGCTTACCTATGTGATTTAGTTTTTTGTGGTATTTCTCTGCTTTCCTGCTGATTCTTTTTATAAAACCAGATGGAAAATCTAAAGATTTATTTGTATTATAATTGTTATTATATTGAAAATATTATTGAAGAATTACCAGAGAAGGTGAAGTTGTGCAAACATTCTTGCTAAGAAAACATTGCTTCTGTCACTGCTCATGAAAAATGAATGAAAGAGTTCATTAAAACCATGAAAGCATTCTGGCTCCTGTTTTCATTATGATTTTTCACCTATTCCATTACATATTCAACCTTGTTTCCCCAAATATTCTCTGACTGATAACAGTCCATACAGTTTTACAGATATATATTTTTTTCCTCCAAAAATATGAATGTATGTAGGCAGCTGTGCTGGAAAATAAATCTGACATGTCCAGAACATCTGGGTTATTCAAGCCAATAATCAATGATGCAATATCATACTTAAAGTTATTTACTTGAAATAATTAGAACTATTAGTATAGTGTGTTTGTTCTTTTAAGAAAAGTCATAGAACCGATATCGTGAAGTTGTGAAATACCAAAGAAACAAAGTTTCTGAAATAGTTTTTTATCTCTTTTTTTGGAGTGCAACTAGTGTGAATAACTAGAACAAGGATGACAACAGAGCTTTGAGAGAAAAAGCAGAGAACATGAGAGCCCAGGGGAAGACCTCATTGATGGGAAAAGCCTGGATAGGTGTGGATGCACACTGAGAATTAACAGTGAACTCTGCAGCCAGTGTTGCAAACTGTGCTTTGGCTTTCACAACCCAGAATCTCTCTTTAAGGCAGAAGAGCTGAGAGATAGAATCCATTTGATGAATTTGGGTAAAAGCACCTTTGCCAAAAAGCCTGTAGAGGATTTTAAGCTGTGTACATGTTGGGATATTGAGAATGGCTTGCAAGTCAGTAAGAGACTGGAAGTAAAGGGGAGTTAAGTACACAGGGCAGGGTGATAGGAGCCAAAGAGCCCTCAGCTGGGATAAAACAGGTTGAAAGGGGGCCATCTCACATGCTGGTACACAACTGCACACTGCCTGCATGCCACAGCTCTGCAAAGGATGGCTGTAGGCAAATGCATACAGTAAATGAATCTCAACCTCCTGCAGCCTGATTGCATATCCAAAGAGAAAACCTCAATTTTTAAGTATCAAAATGCATAAAGTAGAAAGTGCACCTAGGTTATATTTTTGCAGTATATTCAAGTTTGCACACTCCTATCTTGATACAGGCTCTCCTTCAAGATGCAAATGTTTGCAGCAAAGTATTCCTCAAATACTTTCCCCCATCTAATTCACCTTAGCAGTCGCGAGACTTCATCCCTAAGCTTGACTTCATCCTGAACTGTTATCTTCACTACTCATTAGATTTTTGCCTTTAAGAAGAGTAGGCTAACATGCATGAATTTGCAAAGGCGTGCTATGCCCAGCCTCTGATTCAGACTAAGGAGGTGTTACTTCTGTGTTCATTAAACCACTTTTGTTTTTAATAAATTTTAATTTATGTACACATGGTCTTCTGCTTTGGATTCCAACTGCCAGAATATAAATTTGCCAAAATTTTGTTACAAGTGCTACTGGTAATGAAACACAAACAAAATCAAATGCACAAAAATCCAAATATCTGACATTCTACCATGAAGGGATCCAAGCAAAGCAAGAGAGAATGAGTTAATGTGAGAAGTCTGTATTCTTTCTTCTTGGAGAATACAATTCACTGCACGCTTTGATGAATTAGTGAGAGTTTATGCATGATGAATGTAGGGAGATAAACATGGAAACCGGATTAATAAATCTTCTGCAAAGGGAAAGCTCAGAGATCCCGAAAGCTTTACCATGTCAGTCAGGGAAAACACACAAAATTACACTGTACTTATAATTCATACCCTCTATGCTCAAACCCATATTGGCAGCCGCAGCAGGAAGCTTTCCTGGCAGGTAATGTATGAGCTCTGAGATGGCACCTGAGACTCTCTGGAGACTTTTGCTCTCCTTAATGGAAATGCAAGCTTTTTTTTTTTTTCCCCCCTAAAGAATACAGGCATGAGAGCAAGTATCACTCCAAATGAGCAGAGATCACTCCAAATGACCACAGAAGATAATTCCAAAGCATTATAAAATGCTTAACTTTTCAAGGTGCTTTCTGGGGGTGTAGGGGGTGGAGCAGGATAAGAAAGGGGATGAGGAATATGCTTACGTTTCAAGCTTAAAAATCACTGATTCAATCAATATCTAAATTTGGGGATTCTGAAGCATACTGTACAGACATATGTGCAGTCAGCTGCAAACTACTCCTACAGCACTAGGAGTTGAACGCAGCACCATATGTTATGCCAAGATTACTGACTTTCATTAGATATGAAAGAAGATTTCCAATTTTAATCTTAATTTTCAATCATTATTTTATTTGTCAGTATAAACACAATGATGATAGCCAGTATCTTGATTCTCTCTCTGCACCTGCTGCAGGTACATTCCCTCTCACATTCCCTCTCCCCCTTCCTTTCCAGTCTAAAGGGGGGAAAAAGAGAAACCTTGAGACTGAGCAAGCCCAAAGGACTTTGCTAGGCACGAACACTGAGGTCATAAATCCCTCTGCTTCCCTACAAGAAGCTATAATGGATAGTAGGCTGTGACTTGGGGTCTTTAAAGAAAGAAGTCAGTCTTCAAAGTAAAAGTCATGAGTAAAGTCATAACTGCATTAGCAGAGGATATTTATTACCTGCATAAAGCACGGCAATCCTGTAAAAACCCTAGCTTACCCACCTCTTCTCACATTCTGACTAGCAACAGGACGAGAGGGGAATGGGAAATCTGTGAACATTCATTGGCCTTCTTGTATCTCCCCAGAGATGGGTAAACAGTCAAGGTGAAACATATAAAAGAAGATTGCAGTGTCTCAGCTCCAGGTCCATGCTGGCTGACTAAAGTAACACCCTGTGAGTCAGCCCCATAAAACATGTCAGAAATTACTTAATCTCATCTCTGAAGAAATAGCAGATGTGAAACAATGATATGAAACAATACATGAAAAGGAGGAGAGGTTCCTCTGCTCCTGATGGATTGCCACCTTTGGTTGGAGCAGTGTGAGAAGTTGCAATTCCAGTTAATTGTAAGAGACCAGCCATATTTTATGCTTTATTACTTAAAGGAGACTGAATTTCCTAAACTATTAAAATGAGGAACAAAAAGTGATTGCATCAGATGAAACCATCACAAGGACATACTTACAAGTAAGTATTTACAATAGGAATGTACAAATGAGTCATCTGTATAGAGACTAAGCAGCAATGGGGTTTCAATGGAAACAATGCATGTTCCACTAAGAAACAAATATGAAACACAGCTGTGAAAAATGAACACGACTTTTCCTTGGAGGTGAAGGCTGATGCTCGTTCCCTGGTTGCCTTGACCTGTATAGACAAAGAGGGTATCATTCTCCAGGGCTGCCTGTACAGCAGCTCCATGCTCACTACACCTTCTCCCACAGCAAAATGCCAAGCCACTCATTACTTGTCCACATGTACATATTCTGTACTTGCATGAATCCTTTTGGATCTATTTCCACACCTTCTGTGACTGCTACACTATTTTCTTTTCCTAAGAGAAAGACCCCAAAAGCGTTTAGTTTTCATTACAAATAACAACTCCTAGGTGCACAGGAAGCAGGTGGGAATGGGCATGTATGTAGCAGAGCAGCTGGCAGCACAGTGCTCAGAATGCCAAGGCAAGGTTCATGTAGTCACTGGGTCTGAGGAAGCTCTTCCCCATCTCTGCTTCAGTAAGCACTCTGTCCTTCCCAATTCCCTTGTCTTTGATGTCCAAAGTAACCCCAAGTAACCAACCATATCTAATTATGCTTTGGTTTGTAACCAGCCTTGATAATTCATGTAGTCTACCAGATTAATGACTCGCTTTCACTTTGAGGTGAATAGTTTCTGCAGTTGGATGATCTGTCTCCCTAATATTTTTTACTTCATTTAGCAGAAGATTAAAGATATCTTCCCTCTACAAGGTTTCTTATGAAACCTTCTTTCAATTTACACGTAATAGCCTATATTTCAGACTCTGAAGAGCACCAGCAAGAGTACATTTTTCTATTGGAAATTATGTAACATCTGCTAGTAACAGTGAAGGCAAAGGAATGCATGCATCTACAAACTTCTTGTTTATTGTCTTTCCAGCTTGTCAGGATTCTTCATGTAATAATACCCTGATAGAGCAGCACCGAAATATCACTGTGCATCCCAGCCTACCATTCAAAACAAAACTCATTTTTTAATTTGGCTGGATCATTAGTCTACTGTAACTGGAGTCACTACCAGGGTCATGTTAATAGTATAGCCAGGCTACTGTTAACCAACATACAACAGCTGGCAGTGCAAGGTCAAATACAGTAAGCACTGAGCTGTGAAGAGCCATTTATTCTATTTGCTTAATGACATGCTGAGCTTCTGGTACCTACTGGAAAGTGGCATCCCCTTTTCAGTACAGTTTGTGCTAGCACTACCACTGTGCAACTTAATTAGAGAGCAATTTTGCATGAAATAGCTCTTGCAGCTTAGGCACGGCTGGAGCACAGGTAGGTCAGTAACTGCTGTGCCACTTGGAAAACCAGCGATGACAGCTACCATCAAGACAAAAACAGTGCTGCTGGGGCAGCACCATGCCTTCTGGTGGCATTTGAATTATTCCATGCTATTATTTTACTTGCCATAAAGCAAAGCAAGCAAATCTCAGATTTAGACCATTAAGGTGCCTGCACACACTTGACATCTCAGATATAATTTCTAAGAAAGGTGCCATTTTACACACAAATACAGGACACCTGCGTGTGCTTGTACACAGGCAAAATGCAACTTAAGATGCACATGGCCAACGTTCTGAAGCTCCTCCTGTTTTTTCGTGCAAAGAGAAAACTCTATGCTTTATCAATGCCTGACTAGACTAGAGCTAGGAGTCAGGAGACTGTTTAGTTTTAGAACTGATAATCTAGCTGGACTTTCATGTAGGGTTCTTGATGGCAAGGTTATGTGAAGAGGTGAACATCTTGTTCAGTGAACACTATATGAAGCTTTTGAGCTCTGCATGTCCACATTATATACAGGGCACTGTGGTGGTGGTGACTAGCAGGTATTTCTTTGCCTGAGGGGTGCTGCATCATGAAATCCACAAGAGAGATGCCACAAACTGAACAGGCAAAGACATGAAATAACACTACAGGCAATTTCTTCTGGTTCAACTGAGGTATCCCACCAAGGACTTAGACCATCGCTTCCTTGGCCTGCTGAGAAAGGAAGTCTCCTTTTCTAGGACTGTGTTTTTGAACAATCACTCTGTTTGAGTTGGGTTTTTCTTTTATTTTAAATAAAGCACATGCTGTATGCTGCTTCCTGATTTCTTCCAGGCATTTCTTCCAGTCCAGTGGGATCTGATGCAGTAATTCTAAGTATATGAAAACCTTCCGGGAGGAACATGACTGGAATATTAATTTTAAGTAACAATTATGTGCACATTTTCTACCAGAGGTGACTGTGGGAACAGACAACAAAAGCATTCCCGATTCTCTGAAGTGTCTGTTTGTTGAGTCACACATGGAGGGGGAAGGCTCTCAGATGTGTTTTTAAGTAAACTATCACTGGCATATTCCTTGTGAGAAGGATTAAAAGCATGATAATAATAATAATAATAATAATAATAATGATGATGATAGCAAAGACAACAAAAATGATGGCCTGACCCACATGTTTTCATGCCTGGCTGTTGTCATAGAGGCTCGAGCTCTGAAGGGTCTGGTGGGTGATATGCTAAATATTTGTGCAGTACAGATGTGATCATTTGGTTTCTATACCAAAGCACGGGCTCCTTTGATTTTAGCATCTGGAGACAAATCGCTAAGCACATTGACACGCACTGTATCTTTGTAGTAAGATCTTCAAAGGACTCCAGCAGGTTAGTCTGGCTTTTCTCCTCTCAGCTTAATTCTAGAATTTTTGTAATCAGTCTGTGTTTTTCCGCATGGCTTCCTGGCAGATCAGTTAAAGACAGATGCAAAGATGCTTTTCAAACAGGCTGACCTACATGCAGTATGCAGGCTATGGCTCTAGATAGGGCACCTCAGTTAAGCTTTATACCCCTTTGAGAAGAACAGAGACTTATCCCAAACTTTAAATTTTCCCTCAAAACTACATAAGGATGCTGAACAAATCCAAAGGATGAATCTACTCTCTTTCCAGCACTGCATTTCCTTAATTTCGTACTGTCAGTCTCAGATAATGGTTATCCAGTTGAAAGGCTTCTGCTCCCTACACAGCTGAAATTTTTATCATCAGCTGGGGTATTGTCCTACCAGTCATCTCATTTTCACAGAATGTGTTTACTCTGTAGCATCAGATGGATGACACCCACATTTCCTCATTCCTATTTTTAGTCATATTTACTCACACTTCAAGGTAAAACAGCAATCCAGGAGGAAACACTTAGACTGTCAGAAGAACAGCAAAAGTTACGCTTGTACCTGGTGTTTCCTGTGCAACACTTTGCAAAAAGTCAAAATTCATAGAATCATAAAATATCCTGAGTTGGAAGTGACCCAATCTGTTCTATAGCTTTCCCATTATGATGGCAGTCTGCTGGTTCATACTAATTACTTTTCAATTAAAGCAGGTGATTCTCACTTAGCCTTCTTCCTCCACTTTGAGTTCCAAGATGATTGCTCCTCCCTTGGCTCAAGCAAAAGCAGCCTCAGGACTGCCCTGACTTGGTCTGCTGGTAGTCATGCATGATCAGGCATGCACCCTCCATTTGGAAGTCATTTTAGCAATCTTTGTTTTGCTCCTGCAGGAAGAGCATCAGCATAAATACCTTGAAAACACGCACTAACTAGGACTTGGCACAGCAAAATTTTTTGAAAGGTTTGACTGAGCATTTGCAAAGATTGGCTGCTTCTCTGCACTATCCAAGCAGCACTGAATCACAATAGTTTGAGTTGGAAGGGACCTTTAAAGGTCAAGAAGGAACCTTTAAAGGCACTGAGGTCAGCACATATTTCTAAACTGATCCTTTAATATATAATCGTTTTACCATTACTTCTTAGTAGGAGATAAGAAGGAAAAAAAGAGAGCAAGAGACTCTATGTCTTCTGGAAATAGTCAGCTCCTTGACAAACATGATGAATTGAACTACCACCATTGTTGTCGCCATACAAAATCTCCTCTCTAATTCATCTTACTTCTCAAGAGTTCGAACAATATTCTGCTGCTGCAAAAACTAAAATGCAAGCATATTAAGTGATTCCTTCTTCAGGGTCTGTGGTATTCTCTAGCTACTGTTCAAATCACAAATTCTTTATTTCTTGTTCTGTAATGACCACACACTAACCAATAATAAATGTCATTGTACCCTCTTCAGACCTGCTCTGGATGCTGAGGAAAGGGAACCTGGCAGACAGCAGCACTCCTTTTATTCAGGCAGGATCAAGTTCCCTGGGGTTCCCTTATTCAACTCTCTGCCTCTTTCATCTTCTGTTCATACATGCGGTTCTTTTTCTGTTCTACACAGAATCACTCTGTGCCTAGTACTTTACACAAGTATAATCATGAGTTATAACAAAAAACAAATGGCATTTATTAAATGAGCAAAGTTCATTTCTTAAACAGCATGTTTCTGACTCTGCAATCTGCTGTGTTTATTCACATGTTCATTAATGAATATTTCATTACTTCAGAACAAGCTTTGTAGTCATTGTATCAGATTAAGCTTCAGGCCAGTAAAACATTTAAGCAAGTGCAGGGCAGAATTTTAGGAGTGTGGATCATTGTATTGAAAGAACTGAAGCAGAACCAGGTGCACTATCAACATCTGCCCACAATGCAGAATAAGAATGTAGGAAAAAGTTAATTTCTACCCTTGAACATCCGCAAAACATGGTCTGTTTTCACAGTATTTAGCAAACACATTCCTCCCCAGGAAAGGAGGTTGCACATTAATTGCCAGGAACTGTACGCCTAAAAATAAAGACACAAAAAAGGAGTCTTACGATACTGATGAAGTGAGAAGAATCTCAGAGCTTTAAGCTAGATTCTTGACGGCAATAGAGAGTGCACTAAGAATAGCAAAAGAGTAGGAGTAGTCAAGGCTGAAAAGTTTCTAAAGGGTTTTGATTGCCAACTTCTTCATGAAGCTCTTAATCAGACTACCTCTTCTATGAGAAGGTTAAATCTCCTGTGCAGCTTCAGTGTCTTGAAAGGTAGTTGAGAAACATCTAGCTCTGGCTTGCATACTGTTCAGTGGCGAGCCAAAACATCAGAAAGAACAGCAAGTGTCTTGGATTGGTCAACATAGAGTTGCTCTGACTGTAAGAATTATCTTAACAAAGAGACATGGTGAAATGTTAGAGCCAAGGCCAAAAGACACCTATGAAGTGTCTCTCTCCCTACGTACAGCAATGCACAGTTCAAGAGGTGCATAACAGAAGAATTAAAGAAACCCCAAATCCCACAAAAAACCTCAGCCTTTACTACCCAGGTGAAAAAAAAATGCTTGGTTAGATGAGTCAAAACCTATTCTGACACAGCTGAACCCGAATCTCTCTTCTCCAGAAGAATACACATATTGTTCCAGAAACTGCATTTCATACTCAGTCAAATCCTGGATATAAGAATGTCACCAATAAAATTTTTGATGAAACTCTGGAGTGCATAAATCTAGAACTGGCCCTAAGAACTTACTAGGTCAGAAAGAACTACAGCAGAGCTTCAAACTCTTAGCCTTGTCAAAGACAAGCCAACACTAACACCATGGGCCCCAGGACTCTGACACTACCTAAAGACCAGTGCCTAACTCTCTTTTTGAGAAGGCACATTGTTACCTGATCCGTGTATAAGGTTTGTTTTTGGGCAGATAAAAGGGAGCTGGGATTCTACATTGACGGAAGGTTTTGGAGGAAAAAACACAAAGTGGATTTGACATAAGGATCACAGCAATGGAATAGGTAAGAATACTAGGGAATCATGGAGAAAAGGGTGTTTGTATATGCAAGTACTGCAAAAATAAGCTTGCATGCCATACAGAGGACTGCTAAACAGAACCTGTTCAGCTGTTCAGTAATGTCCATAGAACACAAGAAAGGTAATTTTGTGAGGATTATTATTTTAGACTGGCAATAACAATAGCTGGAATAGGTGAGGATTTCACTTTCTTTTCATTCTGGGTCACTAGTTCACAGCTTTCTGCAGCTTTGCTTTTGTACACTAATCCAAATTGCCTTCTGGTATTCCATTGAAAATGCTATGTCAGAAGGGCTGTTTTTTTCCCTTCTCATGCCCTCACTTCTCCTTTTTTAAACAGCTGATTCCCCTGTCCATGATAAATAAAATACTGCAAGAACTTAACAGGCTTGTAGACTTCCCAGCTGTAATTCTGCTCTGAACTGAAGTTACTTGAAAGCATGGATAATGTTCAGATCTTCAGCTCTCAAAACAAAAAAGGATTTTTAGGTGCAGGAACTATGATGCTCCTCTGAGAAGCTGTCATTTCATGCCCTCAGTAACTTGAGTTCCAGGCAAGTTTTCCAGTGTATTTATAAAAGTCTTCATTGTAGAAAGGCTGGTGTTTAAAGAGAGTTAAATCATTTATATGAACCACCAACTACAATCGAAAGTACTGCATTAAACATCACTCTCCTTACTCTTATCCTTATTGACAGCATTGCCTGAGAGATGTAGTAACCATTCCTAGATGATATTCCAAGGCAATGAGGCCAGACAAATGGCAAAGGTCTTACTGTTTTCAGTGTATCACAATGTAATCTTAAATTTACTTTTGTCTTACTGCTAATACTTAAACTCCTTTCTTGTCACCTAGAGACTTACAGCACTGCCACTGTGGGTGCCCATCATTTAACATTCCTCACAGAATTCATAGCAACAACTTGAGTCATCACCATTCTGGTGACTCACTCCTGCCACTTGATATACATCACTTTAATTTTAAGTCACACAAAACCATCTGAGTGACAGCCAGCAGCAGCCCTATGATTTTCTGGCTTCTGCATAATTACATTTTTCTTCTTAGAACTTCTTAGTGCTCACATGTCTTCACTATACAAAAAAAGTAATTTAAAAAAGTAATTTCTATTAACATAATAAAAAAATCCAGATCCTTTACATGCATACAGAAAAAAAAAGTGCCTTTCCACCTGATTGTTTCAAAGCACTGCAGAAATGGTCATGAGAAGTTCTCACTGCCACCCTAAGCAATCTAAAGCTGCTGCTTGCAAACAGTTTTCAGGGACTCACAATAACCTAAGCCCTAGATGGCACTTCGAAAAAATGGAGAGGAGCACTGCAACTTCCCTACTTACAACAAGGCCTACTGCCTCCTTTTTCATATCTTCAGGGCAGAAGAAGGAAAGAAGTAAACAAGAAGAAATGACATCTAAGCTCCTTTGCTTTTACACCAGTGAGATGGTAGTCTCCTCCCAAATTTAAGCACATACCAAAGGTTTGTCTTTGGTGACCCTATCTGAGACCAAGGTAAGCACATTAATTAATCATTCTCTGATGGTAGAGAGGTTCTTTAACCTGTAGAGGCTGAAAGTTGCATCAAAGTAGCTGTGAGGTGGAACCAAGCAACCATCTGCTTCCATCTACCTCTTTTTGAGGGAAGCCTGAGTACATGTGCCTGGTGTAATGGCAGCAGTGGGGGCTTAGGTTAGTCCAGATGGGCTGGCTGGGGAAGCCAGCTGCTAGGCTTGAGATGGCCACCTAGAAACAAGCAGTGAATGAAGAAGGTGGAGGGGCAGCTATAAATATTCAGGAGATGCATGTGCTTTTAGCACCCTGAAAACTATTGCCATGCATCTTTGTGGTCCCTTGATAATACATCCACAAGAGGCTGTGGAGTCTCCATCCAGAGAGGTTCAAACTCCAACACGACACAGCCCTGAGCAACCTGCTGTAGTTGATCTGTTCTTTGAACAAGTTGAGATGACCTCCAGAGGGCCTTTCCCATCTTAACTCTTCTCTGAGAATAACTTACACAGTGCACTCAAGTAGACCATTGTCCCCTGCATACAATGCCTCAAGAATACAACATGCAAATGCCTTACACAGTCTTCAAAAGCAGTGCTTAACTGTCGAAGGTAGCAGCAACTCAGCAGGAGTCTTCCATTTCCTAACAAATGGCCACTGCCACTCCCCACTTAGACATTCTCTGCTAAAACAAAAGTTTCAGCTTCTACAGTCTCATGGTTTGACTCAGGATTTCTTGAATTTCAAAAAAACCTACACAAATACTTAAATGAAACACTGAGGAACCACTTGGTTTGGTTTGGCAGCTGGCACTACAGACTATATTCCAATCCTATTGGGCATATTTTGTGATATATTTCAAAACAGGGCAGCAACATAAGACTTTCAGTAGATGGAGGATGTGTCTGCCTTTTGTCTTGTGGTCTTCCCTCTAGACAAAAATGAACAAGCACTGATTTCAATGGACAGCTTTCCAGGGATAAATTGGATAAATTTAATCTAGATAAAGATTATCATAAGAACACAGCAACCCTAACTCTTTCTTTTAACTTGCTGCTTAAATCTAAATAGTGATGGTCGTATTTAGGGACTAGAGAGCTAATGGTTCCTATTTTTAAGTTATTAACCTTATTAAATAGTGAGAACTTCTCAAAAGTTTCCCATAATCCTCTCATGGTTGCTTTCAGTATGGTGTTAGAAGAAAAATTTAAGTACAACCTGGACCACTATGCAAGGAACATTTTCATGTTCCACCAATGAAAACCACGCAAACATTTTTTGGCTTTATACTCAAAAAGAGACTTAGCAGGATGTCATCCCTCTCAAATACTGACAAGAGTCAGGACGTACCTGTGAGCAAGTGTAAGAATAAAGAGATGGGTCCAGAGAAAGAAAAAGAGAGGTGAGGAAGGAGAAGAGAGGGATAGTTTATAGCCACAATTATCAAAATAACAGTTCCCATATCATTAACAGAGCACTAATTACTTCACAGGACTACTTCAGTGGCTCTAAAGTTGCAGAATATTGTGATATTGTGTGGATAGTGAGAAGCCATTACTTTTCCTTATTGGCAATAACTGGGCAAACTGAGTTTAGGGAACTCTGCCAAGAATGAAGGGCATAGATGCCTCTTATCCTATTTTTGCTTTTTAAGAATGATTTGTGTTGTAACAGACCTTAAAGATCATTCTGTTCCAATGCCACCTTCACTGCAGGGGCAATTTGCACTTGACCAGGTTGCTAAAAGTATCTTCTAACCAGGCCTTCAACACTTCCAGGGATGGCCATCCACAGCTTCTCTGTTCCAGTGCCTCACCAGCCTTACAGTGAAGAATTTCTTCCTTGTGTATCATCTAAACCCACTCTCTGACATTTTAAGCCATTCCCCCATGTCTTATTACTACATACCCTCATAAAAAGTTTGACTCTAGCTGTCCTGAAGGATCCCTTTTGGTTGGATTCAATCCAACAGGTCCATGTCCTTATTGTGTTGGGGATCACAGAGTTGGGATAGTAGTAGTCTAGATGGGGTCTGATGAGAGTGAGAAGACAGGGAGAGTCACTTGTATCCCTTCCTGGTACGGGGCATTACAGAAGGCCCCTCTGTACACACAAGCACCGTCTTTGGTCTTCTGCTCAGTCTCCACACCATGATAGCCACAAAAAGCACCACATCATTTTTTAAGTACCGAATCTTCACTAACAGTAAAATTCTCCACGGTGAGCCACATGGGAAGACAAAATAGCAAAACCTCTTTGTCTTCAGTTTCCTGAAGTAGAAACCTGGGTAAAGTCTTGCTTAAACTTTTAGAGAAGTTTATACCATGATATTTTTGTCTACCGGTTTTTAAGTTAAATGACTTAGGAGGTCCCTTTGCAGGGAATGTATAGAGGCCAGAAAAAAACCTTAAAATTCACTCAGGCAAGTGACCTGTCTTCAGGAGGCACCTTGTCTCCAGGTGAAGCAAAAGAACGGTGCTCACAGAGACAGTTTTCAGAATCACTGGGAGAACATGTAAAGGAGCCAGCCTGATCAATTACTTCTATTCTGAATAGAATGTTTGCAGCATAATTTCTAAACAACATCAAGTTAACTTTGTTAATTACACAAGTCCAAATAAACATGAATAAAAAAGACTGCTTTTATAAAACCTCTATTGGAAATTCTTTTTAAATTCTCTAACCTTACAACTCTGACATACTGAGAAATCGTTCCTATTACAGCTTCTTTTGAGGATTTTCTAAAGCACTAGTCATAGATCTAGCTATGAAACTACTTAAGTGAATGCAAGTTTTGTTAGGCTTATGCCTGCCATTGAAAACCACGAATTTGAAAACCCATCCCTGAAGTAATAACAAAAGAGTAATAGTATACATGCAACAGCAAATTGCTACAATAAAGAATACCCAGAAGAAAAAATTATGGTTGAATGGATACTGTAAAAACAAAGGGAAGTGACAGTCTAGCAAGCAAATTAAATGCTCAATGCCTGAAGAGCAGATTTTCAGGATTTCCATTGCATGGTTACTGTTCTAACTTGTACTTGTGCAAGAGAAATTGCTATGGTTGAAATCCAGCTGCTGAAATGTTAAACCAAGTTGCTTCCACAGGCGAGAACAGCCGCAATTAACTGAAGCGGGGACTGTTGCAAAAACATTCCTTGGGTCACAGTTCAGTGAAATACTTGTTAGACAAGCTTTTAAGCTTACATTTATGACTTTAGTTGCTGTAACTGGACAGAGTTAATGGATAAAGGCAACAAAATTCTCTTAGTGAGGATATGGATGTACAAAAAAAAGTGTAGAAGCTGAAAGTACAGCTTGCTTCAGTTTTGGGAAACAATGATTGTACATCAATAACAGTGTCCCACTGTATGATTCATGCTTTTACATATGTTTGGGAAAACAAATGCATGTAAACAAAAAACTCATATACCTTTATCCTATGTAATGCTGCCCTTGGCACGTCTGAAGTATAGAAGAGCTCAGTGCTCTTGAACTAAGCAGAGAATCAAGAGATCAAACATCAGACAGGCTACACAAGCAGAGAGCTGGACACAATGATCTCTTTCAAAGCCCCTCCTAGTCCTGAATAATGATCCTTTATTGATGAACACAAGTCTGAACTTCGTCGGTGCTGCCAAATCTTTGAAATTACATGGCAGAGTAGCTATCCTCATGTTGCCCTTGCCATGGATTTAGGTGAAAAGGTCATCCAATTTAAATACAAGATGATACAGGATTTCTCCCTCCTGGCTGTGAAAATGTGTACCCTCCCTACGTGGTCCAGACAACTGATGTGGCAAAAAAGATTGGGACCTATTATTTTACTAGATGGTTTTCTGTGCAAGCCCTAGTTCCAGCTAGAGTGAGGAAATAGGTGGACTTCATGCATGAAATGAATGATGTCCAACCATAAGAAGGCAATCATATCCACAATCTGGAAGGCTCATTTCCACAGCCATCACCCTCTGTCAAACAGCAACCTTTATCAGATACAAGTTTTTGGTCAGAGTACAAATGGCATGCATTTTCAGTTCATCAGCACTCTAAGTCAAAAGCTTTTCATTACAGCCTCCTCCTATTTTTACTATTCTGCTTTCCCTCCCATCTTCTGGAAGGTCTTACAGTTCTAAAATTTTCATAAATTTTAATCAAGCTGCGAAAGAGCACAATAGTATTTTCCCAGATTTAGAAGCAGTACGGCAAACCAACTTCAAAGAAGATAATTTCCTGCAAGTATAGAAAAATAATTTTTAAAGCTAGCCAAATTTGGGATTTCCATGTTAATTAAAATAAGAGATGTCTCATGCCCAGTGATGGAGTGCAGCAAAGTACTTGTATAACACCATAATGAAAAAAGATAACGCAAGAGTAGGTACTGAAAAGCTTTCATAATACCTAGAATTCAGACTGGGTAGAGGGAGAAGAGATAATGTCCAGAAATTGATAACATTGAACTCCAAAGCATATTGTTTTGATGAATTTAGAGTTGTCCAAGGCCTGCAAAACAGAAGTTGACTGAAGACATTTAACAGCTTTAACTGTCTAAGCAATCTTCTTTGATCAAGTACATTAAAGCACGAAATCTCTGCCACTCCAACAGAAGATTAAGGAGCTTCTCCACACAAAGGCTGGGATTCTGCAGAAGTTCAATGGACGATTTGGGGAAAAGTGAGCTCTCCGTTGACTATGGAAGCAGCTGCAGTATGTTTTTTAGCATCCATTGCTGAATATTTCCCTTAGATATGAGTAACACTACTTTATTCCCATTTGTCCATTTAAAAAAGAATTGATTTCACTTTTGCATCTAGAAATTATCTGTCTGACAGATAAAACATAAATGCACATAGTGATAAATTCAAGTTTGTGCAAAGAAAGAAAGGGGGAAAAAAGAAAGAAAAAAATAGCTGCTTGTCAATCAGTTCAAATTTTCTGCCTGACAATTCTACTAACTCTAGCTCAAAGGTTGTTTCTCTGGCTTGTCTGGAAATGTACAGACATTACAACTGTCTGCTGCATTTGCTAGCAAATGCAAATAAACCTCCTTGGTTTGCTCAGAAAATAAAATTTTGTTTAAAAAAAAGAAAGGCAAGCTTGTTAAACTAAAATTTTCAGCAGAGTCTATAAAATAATTTCAACATTTATTGTTTCAGAAAGAAAAACAGATTTAAGTTTAGATTTAAGTGTGTTCTCTCAGGAAAGAGGGAACCATCTGATAGGGTGACACACAAGTATAAATAAAGCACAGCAGATTTGTAGTAACTGAGATATCAGGCAAAATGATAGCATCTGAATACTTTTTATTTGAGCTTCCACACAGAAAGAATTTGAATTGACAGGGTGGTCAGTATTTCTTGGAGTTCTCTTTTGGTGATGCTTTTTTTGCTTTATGCATTGCTTAGTATCCCCTCTATCAACCTCTATGAATCTCTACTCATCCCTGGTGAAGCCACATCTGGAGTGCTGTGTCCAGTTCTGGGTTCCTCAGTACAAGACAGAAAAGGAGTTCTTGAAAAAGGTCCGGTGGATAGTCTCAAAGATAATTAGCGGTCTGGAGCATCTCTCTTAGGAGGAGAGACTGAGGGAGCTGGGCCTATTTAGGCTGCAGAAAAAAACAACTGAGAGGGGATTTCATTAACGCACATAAATATCTCAAAGGTAGGTGCCAAGAGGATGCTTTTCAGTGGTGCCTGGTGACAGGATGAGGAGCAACAGCCATAAACTGAAACATGAGAAGTTCCAGTTCAACATGAGGAAGAACTTCTTTACACTGAGGGTGGGAGAGCACTGGAGCAGGCTGCCCAGGGAGGTTGTAGAGTCCCTCTCTCTAGAGACATTCCAGATCCTCCTGGACATGTTCCTTTGTCACCTGCTCGAGGTCACCCTGCCTTCACAAGGGTTTGAACTGGATCTCCAGAGGTCCCTTCTAACCCCAACCATTCTGTGATTCTGTAGTCTACCTCAAGATTATCCATAAACAGAATTACCTTGAAAACTAAAGTTTAAAAGCCACTTGAAAGGAGAAAAGTGAGGGATGCATGGAAACCAGCTGCATTCTATTGTCTTTTAGATTAAGAAAAAAAATAATGAAAGGATTCAAAGACATCCTTCGAGGTTCAACAAGCACTAAAAATATATATACAAAGAAATGTAAGTGTATGGAAGGTATTCAAACTCATTTCACAAGAGATGCATCTATTTTTTCTTTAGATGACTGGCTCATAAATCAGCACTATGCTTCAGGAAACCACTCAAGGACACTACATCAATTTTTAAACAACTACAGGCAAATATATGTTTTGCCACATGGCAAGTTTCGTCAGAAAATATTCAGGTTGATATTTTCAGGGCTTACTGTCAGTATGAATTATCAGCAATACACATTACCACAAATGTTCAATTACACTAAATATATGACTAATTTCTTATTTAATGGAATGGCCACGCAGGCATTCCTTAATACAGAATCTGCTACACTGACAGCAGATAGTGGTACCTAACTTCTTTGCATTTGATAACAGGAAAGTGTTTCTTTTCTAAAAGAGGTTTTGTGAAGAGAAGTATGTTTACCCTTTCTATCTCTAGAATGGTTCTCCAAAAATGACACCCTCTTCTACTGCAGTCATGTCCAATGAGTAAATGTGGTTAAAATTATGAAATAGAAATGACATAATGAATTAGAGGGTACCTGGCTGAGTACTAATTTCCAAAATCTCTCCCTCAGAAAGAAAAAGAATTTCCTGGAAGTTCATATTCTTATGGCACTCTGATGAACTGAAACTCCAAACCCCAGAATAACAAAAAGGGAGGAAAGCCCTTCCCACTGCACACACGTACTTGATCTTCAGAAGCAGTACAACAGTGGAAGCACAGCAGCAAGCTGAAAAGAACCCTTAAGTAGCAAGGGCCTTTCCGCAAAAACCGTGACCAGCTGGAGCAATGTCTCAAAGACTCTATCTCTCTTAAAAACTACAATTAAGGCTTGAAATGGCATTTCAAGGGTCATAGATTGGGAAGGATTTGGGGATGTGTGTGAATGTATGAATGAGAGTATGTTTTTTCACATATTCAAGATATACTTGTACAGCAAAACAACAGATTACATCCCAGGTCTAAGAGACTCTTTCTGTGTTTCTCTTGTCTGGTTGAATACTACTTTTCTGTGGCAATGAAGTAGAATCTAGCATTAGCTACCTTATGACGCTGCATCAAAAGAAAAGTATGAAACTAATGAAGTACAAGGATAATTAGATGATACTTTACCAAACAGTAAATACCTACAGAAAACAGCACAATGTTTCTGTTTTAGCTGAACCATATACCATCAAGACCAAAAGAAACCTTAAAAGCCAACATTGCTTTACTTACAAATTAATTAATCATAAATGTAATCCTTTGAGGATTTTTAGGCTTATCCTTAGAGTAAATACTCATATTTCATTCACAAGGCAGTTGAAATATAAATAAAGGTATCTCTCTCAACTGGCAATCCTACTGGCCTGAGAGATCATAAGCTATGACTGACCTTAAACTCCATCTTCTTTCTCCTCACTTCAGTTTATCCTTGACTAGATCATCAAAACTTAATTCTATGTGTGCATACTAGGGCTGTCCTAGGAGGGCACAGGGTATTTCTGCAGTAAGGAGAATGAACATGCTGTTCTGACCCTGTTGTTACACTGACCTCTTCCAGCAGAGCCCCAGCTGAATAGCTGTGGCTGAGGTCTTCATCGCTTCAGCTTTCAGCCTCCAGCCAGAGGAGCTGAAAGGTGGCAGAGCAACATGAAATTATGATTGCACCATTTGAGAACTAGGTAGTAGAACGAACAGCAGCACAGGGCTGGCCAGGGATTAGTATTCAAATACAATACAGAGAATTTAAATGATGCTCATAAAGATCACTTACTGGATTTTCAGTTACTTTACTTGCCAAGAATAAACAACTCCCTGGAGACAGTTTAAAAACTGCACTCAGAAGAAAGCCAGAGCAGGCTTCTGCTGATGCCAAAGTCTGTGGGGTTCAGGACCATTGATATTTACTAGACAGTATTCACACCCGACTGAAAAATGCATGAACTTCATTCTCTTTCACCTTTGAATAGAACTGATGCATTGCTATCTCCCGTTCTGGATTACTCAGTAAAAGACTAACCAGATCTATCAATCACCTCGCCCTTACCTACAGACCAGGAAGGCAGAGGGTGGAAAAAAAACAGATAATTTTTTACATGAGGGCTTGCATTATTTACATCTCCTTCACACTGGGTTTACAATAGCTTAGCTCACAGCGTCCCTTTCAATTGACACAGACCTAAACAAGAAAGGAAGTATCTGTGCTTTTCAGACAAATATTGAGGGACACGTATTCTCATGTCTTCAAGGGATAGCTCCACACTGACAGTATCACAGAATGGCATCACGGCAGGGAAGCCCTGAAGGGCAGATTTCTTCCCTGACACATGAGTAGAGCATGGTTGGCACTGAGACATATAAGTGACCTCAATGCTCCTTGGAATAAACATCTATCCCAGCTGGACACACATCCCAGCAGAAGGACAACTGCTCAGACTGACCACATGGGCAAAACAGGGCTTCTTATCCTGTGAAGCAGAAAGGTGAAACACTGACCTTCTGCTCTGGGAGGTATGCAGCAGAGTGCCTTTCCCTCTCACCTTCTCCAAGACAGACCAGCAGCACTACAGAGCCTGGTTTTGAGGCAGAGTTCCGTTATGCAGCCCCTCCTCTCATTTGTGCAGTCTCAATGCCATGAACGGGGCTGCTCCAACCACTACCTGCTGCTTGGAGCATGTCACCTTTGGACTCAGCATAAACCCTCAGAATTCAAGGATTGCCAGTTTTGTGATGATTCACATAATAACCAGTCTGTGCAGTAGCGATACAAAAATTCTGCTTTAGCTCTTTTTTTTTTTCTCCAACAGTATTAAAGCAAAAAGCCAAAAGTCCTCAGCATACGTTCTCAGCTTTAAGTGAGAGTTTTCTTCCCTCTCCTTCTCCCCACAAAAGGTTTTTGGGGTTTTTTTTATGTTTACATTGCATTAAATGAAGATAACTGTAAATACAAATGTGATGATTAGAGGTGGTTATTTTTGCCTTCTTCTCATTACTGTTCTAGGTCTTTCAATCCTAAATTGCTTTGTGAATACCAGAGCAGGAGCGCACTAAAAATTTAAAAGGTAGACAAAAAGAAACAGAATTAAAATAAATCTTGTAATTGCTTTATTACTCATAATTACTTAAGTTTAGCATCTGTCATCCTTCTTCAGATAGAACATTACTTTACCCTTCACACTCTACCACTAACTCTAGTCTCTCCATGAAAAAGGAGATGCAGAGCACAAAGGCAAAGCTTGGATCTCCAGTTTCACTGTCATCTTTCACCAGCGTGCAGAGTATTTATGACAATATTTGGCTTTTTCATTTCTTGGCATACAAGATTCTCGTACTAGGCCCCCTGCTACTCCAGTAACTGCCAGATAATGTATCATCTGATAGTCATTACTATTTTAAAGGAACCCTGCTGGAATTCTGATCTCCACTATTATTTTCTTAATGATAAATACAGTTTTGAATGTGCATTAATATTTGGAGCTTAAAAGCTCTGAGAATGTGTCTTTAAAAGTGAAGGGGCTTATGACAGAAGATATTCCATATTTCATAGACTGGCTTTTTTATTCAATACTTCAGTGACAAACCATTTGTGATAGATTCCTCCCTTATCCCTCCAAGTCCTTCTAACCCACGAAGTCCACTTCCCAGTAGCCCTCCCAGTTCAGATCCATGGCACCAAACAGAAAGAAACAAATATGAACAAGCATGACTGCCATACTTTCTAATGATTTTCTATCAAATTCTGCCAAACAAACCAACAGTGGCCATGCCAAAACCCCATGACATTAGTATGCTTCCATGAAAGCACGCATGGAAAATAATAAATAATAAAATAAAAAGGAAAGAATAAAAAATAATTTTAAAAATAAAATAAAAAATAAAACTACATGCAGGTCATCCAGTGAAGAGCAGTGTAGAATTAGGGAGCACGATACGCTCTTTCATAAGATTTTGAAAGGTCACAATACATCAGAGTAAGCTCTCTGCCACACTAAGGCTACAATGGAGTTTCTAAGCATTGAGTACCAAGACCAAATTGAAGCAACCAACCATCTATCAGGGATACAGTTCACCTTTGCATATATTTCAAATACGCTTCCTTCTGGAAGCTTTTGGATTTTTGGACATCATGTGGGCCACATTATTCTAAAACATACAGAAGCAGTGAAAACTGAATCCATCACAACCACCACTTACTGGTAAGCCTGATCTAGGAGAATCCAGACCCAGTTCTCACTGCTATACAAGTTAAAGCTTCCAGGCTCTTGATTTGCCCAATGAAACAGAATCACCTGCTGGCTTTACATCCATTTCATTTGCCTCCCTCCACAAATTCAAAAGATCATATATTTGAAAGATGTCGATCAGCAATGAAATATCCATCTTGAGCTCCAAAAGATCACAAGGAACTGTTTCAATGACCCACAGAGATCATGTTGATTTTGCTGACCTTCCAATGAGTATGACCAATATTTTCTCCAACAATTAAGAACTACAACAGTAACAACACCCTGAATTGTCTGTCCCTAAGGCACTGACACGAAAAAAAAGCAACACAGACATTTCCTAGATAGAAATACACACATTTCTAGGATATGTCAGATGCTCTGTGGAGATGATCTCTGAATGCAAATAAAAGTACACAGACTTACAGATATCCAGGGACAGGCTTATACTACTGTTTTGACTGGGTTGCTTCAGATCTGGAAAGACTTGGCAAATGTTTGGCAGATTTGGCTTTCTTACCCACAGAGAAACTATGTATGGGCAGAAATCACAAGCAGCCCAGCACATCTGGCAACCACAAGTCTCTCTTTAGGAGGCTGTGTGGGCCAGCAGCCCAAGGCAGGTGGAAGACCCCAGGCAAAATCAATGGCATACCATGATGAGGGACCTAGGGAACACTCCTGCACTCCTAAAATTGGTACAGCCCAGACAAATATTAGTGTGCACATCCAACAAACACATCTGTGACCCTAGTTTCCAAGAAGTTGGTTTAGTAAACCAAATTTGACCCAACTGTAATTAATTGTGCGAGCAGGGAAAGCATGAGGCTCTGAAGAATACTTATGAGTAAGAGCAGTAGGAACCACTATTTAAATTGATGTGATGAAATCTTCTCCTTTCTCTCCACAGGCTTCTGTGCATGCACACAGCATGGCTCTAAAGACGATACTTTGTAGAATCACCAACAGTTCTGAAGAGGTTTGCCAGCACCTCAGGGTCTGTGCCTCCCAAGGCAATGTAGAAATCCTAACAGCAAGGTATGGGAAGAACCTCATCTACTCCACATCCCACCACACTTTTACTGAGATTGATGCTGGTTTGCGGTTTTTTGAAATGTACAGAAAAGCAAGAAGATGCTGAAATTATTAGGCACCTGGACAAGCTTCTAAAGTGTGTTCATGGGAACCTCACGATGTCCAACAAGACCCAGTGCAAAGTGCTGCACCTGGGTCAGGGCAACCCCAAATGTCAATACAGGCTGGGAGATGCAGGGAGAAGGACTTGGGGGTACAGGTGGGTGAAAAACTACACATGGCCAAGCAATGTGCACTTGCAGCTGAGAGAGCTAACTGCATCCTGAGCTGCATCAAAGCAGCATGGCCAGCAGGTCAAGAAAGGTCATTCTCCCTCTCTACTCCACTCTTATGAGACCACACCTGGAATACTGCATCCAGTTCTGGGGTCCTCAGTACAAGAAAGACATAGGCTTTTTAGAGCGTGTCCAGAGATGGCCCACAGAATTGGTCAGAGGGATGGAACAGCTCTCCTATGAGGAAAGGCAGAGACAGATGGGATTGGTTGTTCAGCATGGGGAAGAGAAGGGTATGGAGAGATCTAATGGCAGCCTGTTAGTACTTAAAGAGGGCTTACAAGAAAGGTGGGGACAGACTTTTTAGCAGGGCCTGTTGTGGTAGGACAAGGAGCAATGATTTTATACTAAAAGAGGGTTGATTTAGACGAGATAAAAGGAAGAAAATCCTTACAATAAGGATGGTGAAACACTGGAACAGGTTGACCAGAAGGGTGGTAGATGGATGTCCTTTCCATCAAAACATTCACAGTAAGACTGGACAAGGCTCTGTACAACCTGATCCAGTTTAAGATTTCCATGTTAATTGCAGGGGGATTCGACTAAATGATATGTAAAGGTCCCTTCCAACCCAAACAATTCTATGATTTTATGATGGTCTGTAGAGAGCAGATTTTCCTCTGCAACTTAGAGAAGAATTCAGAACATACTTCTAATGTTTATTAATGATGAATCTTGATGCATCACTGTTTTCCTGAACTGGGTCCTTCCATAGTCACAGTAAGCCATTCATGAGGCAGAAGTTCTTTCCCATGGCTACAGAACTGTAATAGAATATGTATCTGTTTGAACAAGGATGCTGTAATGTTGATCTATCAGGAGATATATTATCTGTGCAATAGAAACTCAATTTGCAGAAAATTTAAATACTAACTGCACTGATCATCAAGCTAAAGTTCCTGTAAGACATTTCATTAATATCATCAAAGAGTATTTCAAACATGATGCAGCAACTCTACTTTACAGAGAGGCTAATTAAATATAGACTCTAGTTACCGTTGTACTAGTGAACCTTAATTACCCTGCAACCATTTAAGGGTTGGTTTGAGAGACTCATTCTGATAGAGTGTAAAAAGCAAGCAGAGCTGCAGATAACTATTCCCAACCCATCTGGGACTAAAAATCTTATTCTATAAGAGGGCTGGAGGATAGATGTGTTATTTAAAAGAACCCGTCAGACACACTTTTCTGAACATTTTTCATTTGCTTTCAAGCCACTGTGAACTACTTCAAAACATCTTTAAAAGGAAACTTACCTGCTCATTTTTTGTATTCTTTTTCTGAGGGGAGAGAGAGGAGAAAGCCTGAAAAAATTTTCAAATATATAATTTTTATCTAATTTTGAGGATACCAGAAAAGGTTTTCTAAGGCAAGGTGCATGTAATAGCAAACACAGCACAAATCCACACAGGATAAATCATATAAGTGCAGCAACAAGATATGGCAACAACGTCAGAAACTTCTGTGTACAAGATATAAGCTTCATCCTTTGCTCTGAGGCCAATGTAGTTTCAGGGTACTGTTGAGACATAAAGTGTCCCAAAGGTGTCACAAAGGGTTGAAAAGGAACCTTTACTGGATTTTGTAGTCACTTTTTTATCCAGTATGAATACCAATACAGAGAAACTCTGTTACAAACATATTTGTTCTCCAATCTCTAAAGAAAGATGACTGCGATGCAGACTTCAGAGGGGAGGATAAGTCCTTCAGAAATAGCATCCCCCTTACCACACAGAATGGCACAGAATTAAGGAAGGGGATTCCTAAGGGAAAGGCATCAGAGTACTTTGTCAGAAGAAAGAGATTGGCACACAAGGTTTTCATTTGCAGATGAAAATAAAATCCTCTAAGGATATACATAAATACCCAGCAAGGTATGGACAGCAAGGTGCAAAAAATATATCAAGAAAAGAAATCTCTGTCTCACACAAAACACTCTGTGCATAGAGATTTATAGAAATTGGTTTGGTAATGTCCTATGGGAAGCAATGTGAGATATTACATTCTGAAAGCACAGTCTTCTAGGCAGAAAAACCAAAAAACCAGCACATTCAGTTCTAGCACAGAGGAACATGTTTCTTCAGTCCAAAAATCCTTTGCAATGAAAAAAGCGTACTGAATGGTTGAAATTACTTTGGCCGTTATCTCCCTTACATTGTAAATAACCGGTCTTCCCAGAAAATGTCTCCATTAAAATTTGGAAGGGAAAAATTATTAGAAAATACAATTATTAAGCTTACTTATTAAAAACTCTGCGACTGAAGAAAGACACAATATAGGTCCTCTTCACCATCCTAATCCTTTCCTTCAGTAGCATTCCTAGGTCTTCTGAGCTTCCTCCTCATGGAAAGGATGTACATGGAGGTTGGAAATTACTTATCCTGGAGTCTTCAGGGCATGTTTGAAGACAGGGGAAAGACAACACGTATGTTCTTGTATTCACTGAATGATGGGATCATGCTAAGGGGTTATGCTGTAAGCAGCAGGAGTATTATCCCTCTCACCTAATAAAACAAATAGAAGAGGGCCACCTTTACATACAATCCTGGATCTTTTTCTAAAATAGCAAACCAGCTAAACCAAAACATGGAAGTTAGTCTAAACTATTTAAAATACCTTTGTCAAGATCCAACCTACATTTCCCTGCTTAATCCACTTCCAAATTCTGAATTAAATTCAGAAAAATCCTAAAAGGGGTAAAACAGCCAGTTCCCACAGGCAAAGCACCCACAACATACCATTCAACGAGGGAAATCTGCCATACATGAGTGGCAGCAGTACACTAAATCTTGCTTACACACACACATAAGTGAACCAACAAGACCAAATGTTTTCTAAAACAGTGACAGAAAGTTTCCAGGAATCAGATGTGTTGAATGCTGTTCTGCTAAAACAGCTCTGGATTTTATGTATGGCTAACACTGTCACCGTATTCACTTCCTCAGTAGATCTCTACCTCTTGGTGATAGCAGTCTTTTCCTTTCTGTCGTGAGTGGTAATGTGCTGCCTTATTAAACACACTGATATGTATATAGCTGATACAACATTTTATTTTAGCAACAGAGGGAAGAATGAAATTTAAAAGCAGAATGTATCTTAAAAGTGATAAGGAAGCAGGCCCTGCATTTTTCTCCCTCTCAACACCCGGTGCTTCTTTAAATCATAATTGGCTACAAATGTAAGTAATTTGCCAAACGCCATGGAAGAAACAATCTGAAACAGCTATGATGCAGGAAAGAACACCTATCACTGCTTGGGACCTGTCTACTTACCACTGACTTGTGTAATTGAGAGAGTAAGTCACACAACTTGTAGAGCAATCCCTCTGCTGCCCACTTTAAGCCTTTTAGACTCATGCTGGTTAACAGATGGTCCCTGCATGCTCCTTGGGCTGCTGACACACACCTCTAGGTATATATACAGCCCCTTTGGTGGGTACCTGCTAACATCATGTTTCTGCTGCCTAGGGCAGCACTGACTGCAAGCAGTCAAGTTTAGTAAGCCCTGACATGTTTTAATGACAACACATGTCCTGTGTTGCCTTAATTTTGGTGGTTCTTTCCCCTGGTTTCCTACTATTACATCATGAAGTATGTTAACAAAAAGCTGTATTCCATCTGTATAATGATAATTCTCAATCAAATATTTTTACCACTCTCCCCTTGGGTCTCCTTTAATATTGACAAAGCTGTTAGACCAACTGCTTCCGGAGGGGAAGACTTGCAAGGTTAAACCCCAAGGTTATTCCATGATGCCTATCTTGTTTTCTTTGAAAAATAAATAAAATTTATCAACTAATTAGCTAAAAAAATATTATTTGAAGCAATCATATAAAGTTTATCTCACAGAATGGTTTGTTCTTCTGAGCCTTGAGATAAGACTAAATTACAAATCGAGCTTTATTGATTTCTTCTTGCCTTATAATTATAGCCTATCATTTTACATGTAATTAGTTAGCCCCCGTTAATGTTTTATTATTAGCTTTGAAAGATTTTGCTGTTCTTTCACACAGAGAAAATTAAAATGATCAATTACTTTTCATTTTTTTTCTCTGCTATTTGGACTTAGTAAGAAATTGTGAAAAAAAAAAAAAATTGAAAAAAAGTAATTTTTGAAAAAAATCTTCTACCAATCTTTGGAAAAACATTCAGCACATCTAAAAAGAGCCTTGATGTGTAGTGTAAGTCTTAAAGGATGATGAACAAAGAAAGTGTTAAGACAAAATTAAATTGTTCATGAATGGCTGAACATGCTAAACTGCTTTAAATATAAACAATGACTACTCATTAGCGGCTTAATGCATTTTATTCTTAACTCTCAACCTCAGTATTTTCAATAAACCATCTCTACCCACAACCAGAAGAGCAGTCTATGCAGAGAGCAGGAGTGAACTTTGCCCTGGGGAACAATTGCCTTAACTGGGTTCATAGAAGCACCATGTAGCTCTTTATCAGAGCTCCTAAGGGTGCATGTGACCACTTAAAGTCATAGCTCCCAACTTAAATGCTGGTATGGCATCTCTGCCAAGATAGCAGGCACAGCCCTCAAGAAGTTGCAGGCCAACATATTGCTGCAGCCCACATACATAGCCCAGATAAACATGGGAGAATGGAAAAGGCAACAGGAAAAGACACACAGCCCCACAGAAGGCAGGAGTTGAGAGCTCACATGACATGGTCGGCTACAGACCTCTTCACCAGCACACTGCACAACACGACCTTTACATCCACATGCTCCTGCAACTGAGGTTGGGCATGGGGAAGAGCCATTCTCCTCCCAGTGTTACAGATGCCTCATGCACCAAGCACAGCCTGGTCAAAGGTCTCCACGTTTGTTTCTAGCACTTCTCTAGTGCAAGAAAACAGAGAAAACAGAAGAAAAAAATTATGTATGAAAACTGCACTATCACTGATCTCAGCAAAGAAAACAAAGGACCATTACAGATGTCAGACGGGAGTAATCTTTTTCTCAAGGAATATTGCAATATAACTATTAATTTCCCATTTCTTCTTAATTGGGGGGATATTTTCTGTTCTGGGAGTGATTCCTATGGCTTAGTGCAAAGCTGTAGCAAAATGGCAGTAGCTTATAGGGAGTCCTTTAAAGCTGTTTGTGATGGCTTAACAGCATTGTAACACTTGACTGACTGAGGGAACACAGGAACATTCTTCCCAAGGACATGTACCATAGTCAGTTTTCAAATCTATCAGTAGACTCCTTATCCTTTTACCCACAGAAAAGAAATAAGCACACACTGGTAGACAAGTGCCACAGTCAAAATAGGCTCTCCCAAATTCGGGGCATCAAACTTGAGTCAGGCTTTAAACAAATTTACAATATTCTAGCATAGAATTAGATTTAGCCCTGATGAAATTTCTCTTTCATTTTAATAATACATCAAGTATTTAATTTGCTTATAAACTATTAGCCAGATGTCTGTCTGTCCAAGTACTGTATCCACTAACCGTAAAAATGATATTGCAACATAAAATATGCATAGCAAGGATGTTCTGATTAACCAAAATATGCACTGCAGTTGTTATCCATCACAGTTAAAATGGCATGTGTTCATATAGTATATAAAAACACAAGTATATGCAAACTTTTGTCACATGCTTCCCCAGTCTTACAGCAGAATGAAACCACAAAATACAGATTCATTTTAATCTAGAATACAGAAGAAACACGAGCATTTAATTTTTCAACTCTGCCTCCCTATTTTCTTGCTGAATTTCCTACTCATTAAATTCTTGTTTGGACGTCATCTTCACATTCTTAGACACTGAAATGGAATTTCAATATCTGAAAATTATTACAGAGTTTGCAGTAGAGGTACTAATTATCTTCTTTTAAATATTCAGGAACATTGTCTCTACAATGAAACCTAGGGAAGGTGACCATATACTGAGGGTCTAGATATGGCTTCAGCATATCAATATAAAATACAACCACCAATGCACTATAAATGCATTATAAATGAAGGCATGGTTAAAAATAGTTATTGTATGATTATAAATAATTTTATCCTAACAGTATTCTGAATGAAGAAAACATTTTAGTCGTCTATATCAAGAAGTTGTATTACCATGTAAAATACATCACATTAATACGATTAAAATGTTAAAAGTGACAGTTTTTGAACCTTATCCACAAGAGATTCATTGTCACAAATATTCATCACCAAGAAACCATGAAGGCAGTCAAGTTTTATTTCACTATGGAAGTATAACATTTCACACTGACTCTTTGGTCTTAAGCAGAAGCACACAAAATAGCTTCTAATAACACAGTATTTCATTAACATTTACATTTTATATTTGAAAACAGACAGCCCAGGACATTATTTCTGGACTAATGACTTTTGTAATATTGCAAAAACAACTTTAGGACTGATTCTAAAGACACTTACACGCCTAGCTCTGAGAATACTCTGAGTAGTCCCAATGAAACCAATTAGTTGACTCAGAGTAATTAAGCATTAAAGCTAATTATACCTGTTACTGAGGATTAGGCCTTTTGTTTCTACTAGATTTTACAGCTAGTAATCTGAACAGGTTTGCCAGTTTTGAAGATTTGGAAAAATGTGGTTTCCTTAAAGACCTATTTCCAAAAAGAAAATTATGGTTCCTGATGAAAAAATATAAATAAAAGGATCATCCGAGCTTGCAGGAATATACTTGGTTGTGTTAAACCAAAAAGCTCATCAAGCAAAACATAACTTCTTATCCAGGTAATTTCTGCAACATCAAGCTTCTTGAAGGATCAGGTTAGTAACAAAGCACTACAGCAGCCTTAAAGTCACACATACTGCAGAGAGTTTTATGAGACATCAGCTCTGGATAGTCTGACCCCAAAGCAAGCATATACCTTCCTTCCTTCCATCTCCTGTCGTAACTGTTTCACAGCAATGTCGATGCCATGGGCTGCATGTGTAACAGTTGCCCCACTGACACAAAGGTGATGCATATGTGCAGTGCCATAAGAACATTACATGAGAACACCTCCAGCATTCAGAGAAATGGATCTTATATAATTTTACTCTTGCCCGTTCCATCATTTTGACTAACTTCATCTCTCCCTTCAAACTGTCCTCAGTCATATTTGTTCACTCAAGTCTGCATCAAAAATTCCTCTTAGATGACAGCTGGTGAAGCAGGAGCATCTCTCCCCTTTAACAGGACTTGGAGAACATGTAAACTTGTTCCTATCTGGCATTCAGTGAAGGTCACTGTCTTATGTTTCCAAAGTCAAGTACAAGAGTTAAAACCTCAGTTGCTGATAATACCTCTTCCCCTGTAAATTGCCTGTTGATACAGAAGTGCTTTCAGCCACTGTACTTAGCCCTGGGAAGGACAGGTTATCTCAAATGGCCTATCCCTGCCACATGAAGGGTGGCTTTCAGCTTGGATGTTAATTTTCCTTTCCATATGTACTCATGCTCCCAGGGCTGGAAAACAGCCAGGAAAGGAATGACAGGCACACATCTCATCTTCAACTACACTCCAAATTAAGCAGCATTAAGACTATCAGGCATCAGTGCAGCCACACGGTTCTGTAAGGCAACACCTGATGGCAAAGGAGGCCAGTTCTTCAGGCCCCTTTATAAAGGTATTAAGAAATGCTTTGCCAAAACCTGTGATATGGGTTCCTAAGTATGACAGGATCTCCATGACAATAATCTGAGGGAGTGATTAGAGCAGAGCAAGAAGTGGAAATTTTCCAAGGATGCATTTTTACTAATCTTTCTCCAAAAAGAAATAAAACCTCCTACACATATTAGAAAGCCTACTACTGCCTATTTCTCTCTCCCCTGTTCTCCTGAGACCAATCTTTTCTACCTGAAATCCTAAAGCCACCATAATTTAAAAATATTTTTAAAACACTTTTATGTCCTTTAAATTAACCTTTCCACATTATTTCTAAGGTCTGTGAGGCCCATAAATCCAAAGTCATTGAAATTTGTATATATAGTTTTAGGGAACATTTATTCATATATCATGAAACCATGCAGAGTATTTTATGACAGATATATTCAAACATACACTGAATAAACAGGGAAGAAATAACACAGCTCCAAATGTGATAGCATTTCAGATGACTGCAGAGATGATTAACTGTGTTAAATCATTTGTAAGAATGACCAGGGGCAAACACAGAAACTTCAAAACAGACTTTAAAATATAATGATGGGATTTAGAGAAAATTAAAAATTAATGGGATGGAGATTTCCTGCAGCAAATCCAGTCAAGTAATTTCACTTTATTTTCACCTATTTACTCACCTCAATGAGCTATACAAATATCCTTTCTGATTTTACAAAATAACAAAATAAAGTTCACAAGCTCCTCCTGGTTCACTGCAGCAAAATGTATCATACCCTTCCAGACAAATGAACGTGTGAGGCTAATACACAAATAACATTATCTTTCCATTAGAAAGCAAAATCATGCATCATTTTGATCCCTGAAAAGTATTCTGCATAGCTCTAGAGCTATATAATGCAGTGAATACGGAGGTGCAAACACTAATAATGAGGCAGCCTACCATGAAGGCTTAAGAAACCCTAGGGCCCAAACAGAGCATGGAAGGTGCCAGGACACTTTTGACTTCAACTTTGTGCCTGCTTCAGACTGGGTAAATTCCCACATCTAAAACTAACAGTCACCCTTTGTGTCCTGGCTTTCCCCTACCAGCTCTGCATGACAGAAACAGCCGACCATGAACATTTCCCAGCTTGCGAACATTTGTCTCAGCCATTCAGCAGTTTCTGCCAGGATCCTCCTCCCTCTTTACACCGTGTGAATTAATTCTGCTTGCAGCAGCACTAACACAGGCTGACGTAGATTTTTTCCTCTCCCCAGTGTGATTTATTTGTCGCTGCTTAAGAACAGTAAATGGTACTGAGTTCACGTGCCTTTCTAGACACAAGGACCTTTCTTCTGCACCCATGGTAAAATTATGCAAAACCACTCAGTCCTTTCCCTCTCAGCTTTGCTTTCCCAGAACACATTCCAAGACAACATGTGGTTCCACACCACAAAGAGATAAAACAGATCTTTCATCATTGAAGAGGAGCAGAGATGTATATTTCTACAGTCTGGCTCAGATCCCTGGCTGAAGTCAACAAATGACTCAAATCACTTGAGGATTCAGCTACTTCAGCGAGATTACTGAAGTGACTTCAGCACACTAAAAATCTGTGCTACGCTCCAGGGCCGAGGGAGCCAGCTGGGCTCCATAGCTTGCACAGACTGCACCATCTCTACTGAGTTCAATACCTCTTTCCCTCTTCTCTCTTCAGAGCCCAGCTCCTGCATCTCCCTGGCTTCTGTTTGGTTGCACCACTGGTACACACTTTGAAGTCAGGGTGGGAGGAATACATTCACACTCAAAATCCCCCCTCTCCCCATTTCACACTATGGATTATTAAAGGAAATAATCCTTTCTGAAGGAACATCCCCCCTTTGCTGATCCCTAGAACCACTACTGCAGTCGTTCTGGCCTTACACATTGGCTTGCTTTCTCCCTGAGCTTCCATTCCCAGGTTAAATAAGTAGACAATCAGCCTTGCTCAAACAAAGGCCGACATTTGGTGACTTCCCTGAACAATTGATGAGCTGAGATAAAGACAGCTTCTTGCACCACTTAACAAGAAGTCAGTCTGCTAGAATCAGCTTTGCAGAGGACTGCAGTGCAAAGCTTACTCTTTTTCAGCTAGGGAGGAGTAAGAGTATCTGCCTGTATATAGAAATAGCTTCAGTAATCACTAATACTTGAAAGGCTAAAAGAACCTGACCAGATCAACTCAGCACAGGAGTCCCACCCTTCCCTTACCAACATCAATAAAATTCTAACAGGGATTCTCCAAACAGTTGCGTGAAGGGGAGGCAGGAGAAAAGCTCATACATCTTGGATCATTTAGTGACTTTTAAGCAGTCTATTTCCTTATCAGTCATCACCTCTACCAATTTATCAATCTTGAAAGCTACCTACCATGCACTTCCATTTAAAAAGTACAGTATTTTGCAACAGGAAGAATAGAAATCAGCCCAAACCTGTAATGGGTCAAAACTGATAAAAACCACTTGAACTTATCAGCTGGCACAGGACCAAAAAAGTGGTTATGCTATTGGGAAACTGTCACAAATAAACAAGTTTTCAGAAGTAATTTGGGATTAGCTTTTAGGTGCCTGAATCAGAAAGTTAGAAAGACAATTTGAAAACTGCTTTCAAGATGTGTACGTAAAGCCAAAGATGGATGTTGAGTGATGGAGCAATGCCAGTTTGCTAATCATAATAAAGAAAACAAAAGACCACCACGCAAAGGTGAGAACACATTCCACATTTCTCTAGTGTTGCACTGGAGGAAGTTGCTGAGAAAATAAAAAATGAATTTATGTATGGAATTGATTTAGTATCAAATATGGAAAAAGAATTTATAGCTACCTATAGCTTTACAATGTTATGTAGCTACATTAATTTTGGCAGAAGAGGTAATTTTAATCCTTTGGGAAGTACTATCCTCTTGATATGAGCACATAACTCAGATTAATAGGATTTGCATATGTATAATAATAGAGAGACTAACCCTGGGTTTGGAAAACAATGCGGCATTTTAATCGGTTTGGGAACACCAGACAAAAAGCCATACTAGGCACAACTAATCAAACAGCTTTTGTCAATCCATGCTAGGTAATAATTCTGAGTTAATTGATCAATATTTAGAAACAAACATAATAAACTGGTATGTTTTGGAAAATCAAACAAAGCAGAGCTGTTAATATAATCAAAAGACAGGAGGAGGTAGAAACTGCACTGTTAATCACTTGCAAATTGTGTTTTTTAAAGACCCAGACCAAATACATGCTATAACCAGACTGTATAATTGACTCTGTGTATGCAATCTCAGTTGTTCAACAATACAGATAACAGCAGCAATGGTATAATTATAACTTACAGCTGAAGTAGATAAAAACCTGATAGTTCTTAACTACTGGTTGCAATTAAGGATGGAGAAAAGCAGTATTCACTGTATCTGGTTATGGTTCATTAATAAAAGTGGATTTAAAGTTCCAATATAGCAAAGCAGCAGCTGCGTGCTCCAGCCAAACTCTGACCATGTCCTGACAGAAGACAGTGACTGGGGAATGCAGCTTGACTCATAACAGCTGTAGGAAAAATAGCTCTGTAAGCAGTGGTTGAGCAGCAAGCGCAGATATGGAATGCACTAAATGGAAAGCAAGCTCTAAGAACACAGGCAAGAGGTTCTTTCCTGCGCCCCAAGCATCACTTTAGCTTCGACTGCATCCGTTGAAGAAGCAGCTTTACTTCCTTCCTACCACCTTTCCCCTGCACAGGCAAAGAGATACTCAAGCCCCTGCGCACACACGTGCGCTGCCAGCCCACGGGCAGGCAGGGAGAACAAGGCAAGGCGGGACACGCGTCGCCTCCAGCCCCGGCGGAGCGGCTTCAGCACCGGGGGCGGCGGACAGCGCCCCGGGCTCCCGGGCAGGCGGTCGGGCCCCTCCGCCAGCGGGGCACTGGGACACCAAGGGCGACCCGCAACCCTCTGTGGCACAGCGGCAGGGACACCAGCGACGAGGCTGCAAACGGTAACCTGGTCGGCTTACAAACGGAGTGTTTTCGCCTCCGCTCCCCACACACAGAGCCAAAAAAATAAGGGCAAGAACACTGCACCTCACAAACAGTAAGTTCCAAAAGGAAAGCCCGAGCTGTGTGGCGTTATCCAGCATGAACAAAAGTGGTCAAATACATTTTCTAGTGGCTTTTTCGTCAGAATAGAGAGTTCTCAAATCCAGGCAGCTTGGTTTGTGCTTTCTGAGCAAACAGAAGAGCAAACCCAACAGCTCAGAAATGAAGTGGGTATCAGCGGCATGTTTCACTTGCTTTTTGGCTCACTCACTCAATACTCGTTGCTAAGCAATTTTTTTTTTTTTTTTGCTACTCACTGCCAGATGGATTAATGAAAACACACACTTGCACTACTTACAATATTTTTCATTTATATTTCTTGATACACCAGGATTTTCTTTTAATTATTTCTTTCTTAAGGAATTCCATTCCCAGGTTTGCAAGTAAAGAGAGCCGGGGAAAGGGGAGGAACAGAAAGCAGCTAAGTGTAATTACCAAATTCTTTCATGGATTGCAGGAAAGAGGTACCTTGAGACTTGCACATCCTCTGGGACTTGTAGCAAAGACAGCATGTCTAGCTCAGCATAGAGATGTGAGGCACCAGATGACCTGAAGGTGCCTTGCTCTTAACTGGTTTATCTATTTATAACTACATGTCATAACATTACCTGAGAGAACACAAGTCAGCACAGTGTTTTTTCAGTAGTCAAATAACCATACACAGCCTTTTTTTATTTACACCTCACACACAGTGATGCTCTTTCTGTTTTCACTTCCAGTTCTTTATAGAGCTGAAACCTGGCACTTGGCACGGTCTTCCAGCCTGTGCTCTGGAATGCCACCCAACTTATCCATGGTTTGGTAATTTTTTAGAAGTCATGATCAGAGAGAAATAATGACACGCCATACAATGTAACCAACCGTTCTGTCAGTGGCAAAACCAAATTGCACATCAGCCATTACCAAGGGTGTAATTGCAGCAGGAATAACGGGAGGGAGAGAGGAATCTGTTCCATCCCCAAATGGAGAAGAAAATGCATCTCTGCCATCTCCAACTTTCTGCCAGCTGAAAAGGGGGAGGAGGGACGGGAGAGACTGCAGCAGGACAAGCAGCAACTCCAAGGCAGCTCTTTTCCCTTTACAGCTGGCAGTGAGCTGACAGGCTCCGCATCAAAGAATGTTACACAGTTGGGTCATTTTGAGTGCTACTGCTGGGACATGAGGGAGGCTGCAGTACTGCTGACTACAGATCCTCCTTTGTGCTATCCCCCTCCCCAAGCAGAGGAAGTCTGGCTTGGATCAGAGAACCAGCAGAAAGAACTTTCTTTTTTGTTTTTGAGAGCAAATAACCTCTGGTGTAGTTAGTTTGCTGTTGACAGGGCTCAAAAGGAAAGATCAAGAAAGGAGGGAAAACCACAGGCCTAGTAGGAAAGAAACGGGATAGTTTCATCATGTGCAGGATGAACTGAAGGGGACAGCTTAAATCTCAAGGGAGTGATGAGGAAGAGGCGGCAAAGAGGAAGGCAGAGTAGTAGAGAAAGGGGAAGGAAGGTCAGGTAGAGAACTGCAGGAGGTTCATCCCAATAATAGGCAGGAGGAGGTGAATGCAGGGAACTGGGGGTGTGTTGGTAGAAACCATCAGGCTGTACACCCATAGAGAGTCCCAAAAGGCAATGCTGAGACAACTGGGGACTTCATAAAACTAAGTGGACAATGCAGGTGCAAGTTTCCTTGCACTTCTGAGGCACAAACCCATCAGGCGAAGAAGGCAAAGAGCGAGCCAGGGAGAGACTTGCAAAGCACCAAGGGCAGCGTCTCCAGGAGGGACGCCAGCACCTGGCGAGGAGGGACAGTACAGAAGCCTTGCGGAGATGCATCTCCACGCTGTGCAGGGCGAGAGGGCGGCGCTCTGGGAGAGGGGAAGCTTCGAGGGGCTAAACAGAGCAGGGCAGCCGGTCCAAAGCAGGGGCAGGGGGAGCCGGTCCGTGGGCAGGGCCGGGGGAGGCCGGCGAGGTGCGAAGGCGCGGGCACCTGGGCAGGGCCGGGCGGCGGCGCCCGGGGAGCCTGCGGGCGCTGGCAGGGGCGGAGGGCGGGGGCGGCCCCTTCTCTTCCCTTCCCTCCCTGCCTCCCTCAGCCGCTGGTCGCGCCGCGCCGGGCCGCCTGTCTCTCTCACCTGTGCCGAGGTTGAAGGAGATGCGGGCCTCGGCGAGGTAGGGGGTGTCGCTCTTGGAGCGGACGCGGCGGATGGGTCTGCGGTCGATGTCCTCTTCGGAAGATGCCGCCATTAATGTGGGCACGGTGAGCAGCGTGGCCCGGCGAGCTGGCGAGGGCGAGCGGCGGCGCGGGGCGGCCGGGCGAGGAGGGGGCGGAGGGGGAGAGAGGGGAAAGGAGGAGGGAGAGAGGCGCGGGAGGGGGAGGGGAGGACGGGGAAGGAGAGAGGGAAAGGGAGAAAGGAGCGCAGGGAGGGAGGGGGAGAGACAGGGAAAACCCGTCAAGGATCTGCGGACGGGAGCGGCCGCGGCGGCCCTGCCCGCTGCCCCCGCCGAGTCCCGCCCGCCTGCGCTGCGGGGCACGGAGCGGTGGCCCCGGCCCCGGGCCTGCCGGCCCCCGCCCCGGGCAGGGTCCGGCCGAGCGCCCTTCCCGCCCCAGGGGAGGGCGCAGCTGAGGTGCCAAGCGCCGCCGATGGGCCTGGCCTCCAGAGGTGCCACCCCGCTGCAACCCCGGCGCCCCGAGCTGCTCACTTCTCGCCCCGGGCGTCCAGAACTGACAGCACAGCAACATTATGACTTGGTAGGATGGTCTAATGGTGCATCCCTTAATTTCTTTGCCCCCTTTCCTTGGGCAAACCCATTACGTAAAGCGGGATGGTGTGCCACACCTTGGCAGTTTAAAATGCCAAGGGGACTGAGAAACCTGCACTCAACGTTTGAAACTGACCATCACTCCAAGCCCTCCTAAGGCTCGCCTTCCTAAGCTGCTTCGACAGGTCTTCGAGAAAAAATGTGACAAAACCAGAGACTCCGTTCTCCGCCTGCAAACTGGGCTCGGTGTTTTGTGGCATCTCTGTTTCTCTGTTCAGTAATCAGCTCTTCATGTAGCCGTTCTTACCCTGTGGTTTGTAGGCTACTTGACACATTAGGGCTCCAATTTCTGTTGGTTAGTGTAATATAAATAATTAAAAATGCAATTTAAAAAAAGTGGGTAACACAAAAGTACTATGTGAAGTAGGAGTTAGACAGTTAAAATATGTGCCTAAGAATGTACTAGTGTTCATGCCATTTAATTCAGGGCTTTAAAAAAAACAATAACAAACCTCTCTGCTTAAAGTCACTAAGTTGTCAGAACTTCCAAAACTTCTTGTTTTGTCCAACTTCAATGAGAAAAAAAAGCAGGGAAGGAATGTTGGGGCTCACTAATGGAAGGCAGTGATAGTAACACTAGTTGGTCTGAATTTTGAAGGATGGCTGTCTTACTAATTCCTGCAAAGTCAAGCAATTTCTGTTATAAATCTCTTAGTCACAAGATTTCAATTAGTCCTATCGAGGTTTTGGGTTGTGCTGCATGTTCTTCAATGGTTGTAACATTGGGTTTAGCTCAAGTCTGCTGTAATCCCTTCATAAATGTTCTCAGGAGCTTTCATGTTTCTGGATGTCTGCAATGGATAAGATATATTTTGTTTGCAAAGCAGTTCTATTTTGGTGTGATCTCACTAGCTCACCCTGACTAAAAGAGGGAAAAAGTTTTAGTTAGCACTTGCTGGAGGATTTTGAAAACGATCCTTGTTCATGCATATGCAGGTGCTTGTAGTTAGACAGCCTTGGCATCTTTGGATGTCTGGTAAACCATCACATCGCTTGTGAATGAGGAGGTACCATCTGGTCCATCTGCATCTCAAAAAAGAAATCTTTAATTAACATCATATGCTGTTTAGGGAAGGTGAGGTCTTACCATTATCAAGGTTGAAGCAGATCCGAGCTTCTTCCAAGTAAGGGGTGTCACTCTTAGACCGGAGTCTTCTTATGGGTCTCCGGTCTATGTCATCCTCGGAAGTTGCTGTCACCAGAGTGGGCACAGTGAGAAGAGTTGCCCGACGAGCTGGTAAGAAGAAATAAATGAAGATGAGAATAGGAGGAGAACAGAGAAACAGAAAAGGAGAGAAAGAGGTAGAAAAATAATAACTATAAATGAAAGAGAAAGAAAATCACTCAATGGAAGAGCTAATCTGTAGCAGGTAGTAGAACAAGCTGTTTGCCATAAGGTCCTTGCTATATATTCTAGATGCTGCAGAATTTAAGGGCTGCATTGAATAACACCAAGAAAAGGTTGCTGTCTTGTACCCCAATGACACAGGTTATAGCTCTGCTGCTGCCACAGATTGCTTGTTCTGAGTTGCTAGTTTTGCCACTAAAACAATTATTTTCTCAACTTCTCAATAGCTGCAGTCTCTCTTTTCCTGAATGCTGTTTTTGAGGCTGTGTTACCTGAGTAGTGGCAATAGTTAAGTGGTTGATTAATTTGCAGGTATAGTGGAAGCTGCACTTGGATCACGATGTGTTTATTGTTCTTGACAAGATACAACTATTCCAAAACTCAGTTTCTTGGACATTTAAAAATAACAGCTAATTTTTACTCTTGATCACTTTATGTCTTAATTTCTCAGTTGTGGAACAGGGAGAAACATAATTTTCATTCAGTATGAATTTTGTGCACATATAAATCCATTAATATTGTAAAGTATTCACAGACTTTCGTGAACCACCAATTAAAAACCCAGGAGGAAATTAAGATTTCTATCTTCTGAACAGGATTTAAATGGCTTGGGACCATTCAAGGAGGAGAAAACAAAATATTGAATACTGGCTCATTAAGTGAGCACTGCCCACTCCATACACTGATGAAGCAAATGGTAGGATAGTAAAATTTGCTGTTGTTGTGCAATTAGAAGCCCTGCTATAATCCATTGTATACGGAAACTGAATTAATGTTGAAGAGGCAGCCTTCATTTGGGCATTGCCTCGGTATTGCTTTGGACCTTATAGCCTTGATAATGTCCCTTAAATGTAGATGTTTTAGATATGAAATGTAATTAGAGTGGCTATTGAATGCTTTGGACACTGAGCCTATAAATTACAAATCACATAGAGGAGAGCCTCTATAAATATATCCACCTAAACTCTCCCTCTCTGAATAGATAAAGATTATCACAGATGCTAGTTGGGATGTGGCTGATCACTGAAAGCATGAGGACCATGCACAAGTACTTTCTCCTCCACCTCATATATAATTGGAAAGAGAGTTTCTGCTTGAAAGCCTGTCCTTACCCATAATGTGGGCCTATTAACATTAGCCACCATGTGGGTCCCTGTAGGCGCCCAGGTGCCTAAAACCCTAAATGTTTCTTGCTGTTGGGACATTTTCTAGCCTGAGTCTTTATCTCAGGGCTTTTGTAAAGCATCACACTTCAAATAACTAACAATGAGCTATAATTTCCCATTGGGACTGGAGAGCATGACTGATAGTGACTAAGAGCTTATTCTGCAACCTTCTAGCTGTGATTCTTTTAAAAGTTTTTAGAGTTTCAAACGAGACCTGCCAATCAGTAGCTTTCAGCTAAAATCTGACTAAGGTGTTAGGTATGATACCATATAATTAGTATGAGTTAACAAAAGCTGTCATGTTCTATTTTTCAATTTGCAGTATTATGTGGTTTACTAAACAAGTAAATCTGTGCTGCTGGAGTAGAGGTTATTTCTAGTCTGACTTACTTATTTTCTGTTTTTAAATAGATTTCTTTTAAGCTTTTGCTCATTTCTAACCTAGCATTTGAATTTGAAGTAAAAGCAAAGGGCAGGAGTTGAAATTGATTTAATGGGGTCAACTATTTAGATTAAGCTAAAGTAAACACTGCAACTAGGCTGTAAACCATTCCTCCCTTGTAATAGGAAAGCACAGTAATGAAGATAAAAGAGAATGGAAAAATTCTGCTATGGAAAATTTTGTGTACTGCATCTTCAAATTTATACTTAAGGAAGATTTATCTATATAGGAAGTCAGCGCTGTAAAAATTATCTCATAAAACAAACACGTAAAATATTTTTGTTTTAAAACTGGCATGATCTGGCTGTAGATAAAGTCAGTGAAAGGGCATCTATACATTTCAGCTGGATCACAGCACAGAAATATATCTGAAAAAAATCCCAACACCAAACTACATATACATTTATAGTAAACAGAGAATAAGAGCAGGCTTTCTATATAATTGTTTATAAATCATTTTTACCTTTTGGGTCAAAATATTGGGATCTGGCTTGTATTCATTTTGACTGCAGGTAGGTGTATGCTAGAAAATGTTTCTTGGAGTAATCACTATGTATTACTTTGACAACCGTCATTATCTACCCTTTGTGTATATTACCAAAAGGTGTTTTCAAGAATGACTGGAAATTTTAAGTAAACATTGAAAGCATTTCAGAGTAGGCTAATAAGTATTAAAACATTTTGCAATAAAAAACCTAAGATCAATTCTTACGTGGCCCCAGAACTGGAAAGTATAGCTGATCACATTCTGGTATCTACTGAATAAAAACTGAATGTTTATGCCTGCCATGAATATAACTGTGCACACTCTCTTCTTAATCCACAGCAGTCTTTATTTTGAGAATGACTTGTCATGCATTTTTAGTAAAGCTGTCAGGATATGCCCAATGTGACTCAGGTCCATCGCAGATAACCCACCAATATCTCTAGCTTCAGCTGCTCTCCACAAACCATCCTAGTCTCTGGGAGACACTTTTAGGAGATAGTTTTTCAGGCAAATTAGAATGTATCCCCTTGAAGGTCTTGGAGCAATGGAATGACATTACAGTACACATTAAGGGCCACACTTACTCTGCAAATGGCTTTGAGACCAGTGTAGAAAAGCTCAATTTAAGGAGCAACTGTAACACCATGCGGAAGAGAAATCAATCATTTTGTTAAATTCTTTCATTCTATTTTCATTTTTCCTCATAGGCTTACACCTCAATTGGCACATTGTGGCAACGTCTTGTCTGGTATTTGTTAGAAAGGGAAAAAGTTGCTTATGAAGGGAAAAATACCTTAAAACTATAAATGCTGTAATGATGTGACATGTTAGAACTGATTATATATAATCTCCCATTTGTCTGTCTCAAAATATTGTATGTCACTGAAGTGCAACACAAGTATGTCTTTGGGAGAAGGGAAAGTAAAATATGTAAATTTTCATATTACAAGTTCAGAGTAATTTTTAACATATAATTTCAACATATTTAGTTAGATCTACAGCTGGTCCAAATTTCTGAATACTGCTTAAAATTACTGAAAACATAAAGGGGGGTTTGCAAAGAATTTTTGATGCCTTCCATTTTTTCCATTAAAATACCTTCCCACATATTTTAATAAAAATGTTAGTGGTAATTTTTGTTTGCCAAGAACTACCTTTATGTTTTGAAGAGTTATAGTATTGATTTTTTTAAAAAGTTGTGTTATTTAGAAAAAAAACTTAAATTGGAAAAATTTCAGAGGTGAAATGGCATCTTGCTAAAAATTAATTGGAGAAAACATGGAATATTTGTTTAGATTTTTCCAATCCACTTTTACCAACCAGCCTTTATTAAAATAGCTCACTGGTGACACAGATTCCCTGGTCCTTTTTGACTCAATAGGGTCTTCACCTAGAAACCCTAATTTGCAGAGTAGATCTTGACCTCAGCTTGGAAAATCTTTGAAATATGATGATTTTTATTTTAGTACAAGTCAAGTGCTAAAATGTTTATTGTAGGTGTCTAGATGTAGAAAGGGTGTGTTTCTGATGCACAGAATCACAAACAGCTTCAAATAACACTGAAATAGCCACAAGGGGGATGCTGGTTACATCAGAAATCTCGAAGGCTTTTCTGAGGAAAACCTTGTTTCTCAGGGCAAATTTTGAACAACTTCGTAAAATACCTATGAAAATACTTTAATTGCAGTCCTACTCTTGCTGATTGAATAGGATTCTTCTTCCTTGCTGCTTTTTTTCGGTAGAGAAACATATGAGATCTTACTCATTTGTCTCTGCAGCTTCTGTGGAGAAGGCTCACCATGGCATAACATATCTGCATGTAGATAATGTATGCAGAAATGTATTTTTGGCTAAATGGAAGCTCTAAAAAGATAAGTTCGGGTACATTTTGATTCATCTAGCACATGATACTCCTTTTGTGCTAAAGAAACATTATTAGGCTCTGAATATTCTTCCTTAAAGAGAAACCAGGCAGTGGGTTCAATTGAATGTTTACCAGGAGAAAAAAAATCTTTTGGTCTGGTTTAATGTCACTTCACTTTATCAGTTGCATTTAAAAGAAGATGAAAGGACAACATGTAAAGGATTAGATCTGGGAAATAGAGTAGGAGTGGTAGGAGAGGCAGAGAGTGGAACATGTGGAAAACACATAATTTGTCATTTATGAAGAAAGATTTATAGGCTTGTGTCTCCCACATAAACACAGAAGCACATGCATATGGATTGCTCCATCTCTCTAAAGCAAAGCTGTTGAAATCTGTCTTGATGGACGTCAGTAATCTGAAGCAAAGTACGTAGATACATTATATTCAACCACAGGCCCAAGGGCTGCAAACAACAGTACCCATGTGAAAGGATATCCACATTTACCCACACATTCGTTCTGCTGGTTTGTGGTATTTCAGTAAAAGCATGCACAATACACCTAACCCGCATTTTTTGTACATTTTAGGTGGAACTCGCTTGTTTCTCTGTATCCAAAGGTGCGGGCTGTTCTGATATTCTCGATAATAGGGATATGCCAGAATACGAGGTAGGAAAAGGATTCTAAAAAATTTAAAAAGGTTGAGGAAAAGGTTGATGTTGATCAGTTTCTTAATGGTATTTAAAGGTGGGGACATTTTATTAAGAATGCACATTTGATGCTACTAATTCTTCTGATATTGATGTCAGTCTAGGAACTAGTAATAGCACATGAATAAAAAATACCTGGAAGCTATCATAACTTTGAAAAGATGTTAACATATTGGGTGGATTAATCATAAAATGTTGGTGAATAGAGGGACATCTAGAGTGGAATAATTCTGGATTAGGATCTGGGGATTCTGCAGCAATATGTTTTTATAAAATACTGGACCCAATTTAATATGCAAAAGCAGAAGGGAAGTAGCAATGAAGAGTCAGCAGTGATTGAATCAAACATCTAGAATGAATCAACACTTACTGAATTAAAATAAATGAGCAAAATGAAGCACAGTGAAATAAAATATTATGGAAATATAGAGTAACAGAAAAAAGTGGCATTAAAACTGTACCTGAGAGTAGTTTATTAAACCTTATCAAGAAGAATGATTTCCTGAAACCTTTTCAGCAGTCATGGCCTATATGTCTATAAAACTTGTTACCCCTGGCTATATGTACTATATTTTTATTTCCGTTTTCTTTTGCTTTCAGTTTTTGATTCACTCATTTCTGATAAATGTAAATTAATCAAGTAAATTACAGGAATGTTGCAATCAATAAAAGCATACCTAATGTAAGTATAAGTGTATCTGTAACTTATTTATAGGTAAAATGCATAGCTTAAGATAAACCTTCAAGAGAGTTTTTTCCAGTTGTTTAAATAGGTGCAGTGTATCTTACCAAACGACCTAGCAAGAAACTTCAAGGAATGTAGCAGAATCTTAAAAATAATTAACACAGTTAATTTTAAGTTGGTGTGCCCTGCTGATGCAAAAGGATATAAGACTGGAAAAGTGGATGCACGGCTCTGCAGGAAATTAGAAACTATTTTATTCAGTCGGAATTCATGTGAGAGCAGAACCTGAACTCCCAGCAGGGACCTGAGAGTCCCACTGTGGTGCAAAGGTGGATGCCTGCAGCCCAGAGTGTCATCCTGAAAATGCACTGTGCAGCCCATACCATCAGAGTATGGTGTGGTGTTGCTAGAGGCACCAAGAGAGGGTGAGTCTTGGGCTGCCTTCCATCAGATCATGGCACAGAAAAGTGCCATATGCTGTCTGTGATGGGCAAATCCCTTTTATGGTGGTACCTAAAGCTTTCACTTGCAATGTACTGGGCAGGAATTATTCTTCTTAGAGTTGATGGGAGAGATGGAGGGAGGGGTTCCTCAGTTCTTAATTCTGATGGAGCCTAGGCAAAAGCCAGGTACCAACAGCTCTGTGTGCACTCCCTGCAGAGTTTAGTTGGCTGTGCTCAAGGCAGGCTCTTTGACATGGTACAGCTGTTGGAGAGAGTGGGTTAAGAGGTTCTGATCAGCTTTGGAGCTTCTTGAGAAAGAAGCAAGAAACCTCAACAGCTGCTTTCTCCCTGATTTTGGAGTTACATTTGCACTGTGGCCATTTGCTGAGCAAGGCTGCAGCTGTGGCTGTGGCTGGCTACATTCCTCACTGATCCACATCCAGACTGCTGACTTCATGTCCCGCTTAGTCTCATGCCTGCCTCATCATCCATGGACTTGTCTGATGGTCTGGACTCCTGACTAAACCTGGTGACTGTCATCAGACCTGCTTGGCTTGTGTGCTGCCATGCTTTACCTCTCACAGGTGAGGCTGCTGCCTCTGCCTGTTTTGGTGACTCTGGGTTTACTTGTATGGAGCTGCTCACTTTTGCTGCTCCTCAGTGCCTGCCTGCTCAGCTCTGTCAAATGTTAGGTCTTTCTCTACCTGCCCAAAAGCATACCTTTCATATAGAACTTCAAGATCAATGGTGTTTCTCCAAAGTAGGCTACAGCCAAGATGGGATCTGCACATTTACAGCTTTGGATTACAGCTTTACCCATTTTCACAGAAGTTACTCCCTTTTCTGAATTAGATCCTATCTTGCCTGTTGACATGCCATTCGTCTATGCAAACAAGTGCTATTAAGCACTATCATTCAAGTTCACTGTCTAGGCTTTCAGAATCAGTATAGAGGCAAGATTTATATTAACTCAAGGAAGATGTCTAAGACTAGGTGAACCCTGCTTTTAAAATAATGTTTTTTCTGATACATGCCAAGCTAGTTAGAACTCTTAGGTAGAAACATCTTCCTTGAGGTCACCTAAGGGATAAGTGAGCTAAATCCTATTTCAGGCCACATTATATTCTTCTAGCCCTTGCAGCTGAAAGCCATGATATATTTGTATTTAGAATACATTTGCAGCAAGAATAGCAGTATCTTCCAGACACTTCAGAGGTAGAAGGCTTTTTTGAAAATGAAAGTCCAGCTTCATGCTTAGATTTCAGATTCAGGCTTTCCAAGGGCAAGAGGGTGGATCTAAGGGATCACAGTCCTTTCTTTCCTGTTTCTGATTTGCAGATGCGTCACCAGGCATTACGCACTTGGCAAGGACATCCCACCAGCTCCTAGATTCCAACATACAGTATAGAAGAGAGTCAGGAGAGCTGCAGAGCTTAGGATATTTCTGGCTTGTGTTTGAAGACTACAGCCAGCTGGCTTCATTTACCAAGCTTTCTAAATCTAGCTAATCCTACTGCCAGATCCAGCTTTTGTGACTTTTCCATCCCTCCTGCTTCACTTTCCTTGAAGGAAACAGGGAACAGCTGTTTGAACAGCAGATACAACCTGAATGGGCAAGCATTTCTCTGCTCTGTGCTCAGCCCTTGGAAGTGAGGTGATGGCTGCTCCTGCACAGGAGAGGATGGGAGAGGTAGCAGCTCATAAAGTAACACCTCTCTCCTCCTACTCTAAAACAGCAAAGGCAGTTTGCATCTTTCTATAGGAGGTAGGGACAGGTGTGGGCGTTAGTGCAGGCAGCAAGTCGTAGAGAAGTGGTGGGTTAGGTGCTGGAGGATAAAGCCCTGTCTCAGTCTATTTGTTGAGGTCAGAGTATCACATAAGACCCCAGGCCAGAGATAGAATCTGATGTTATCAGTCTTATTCCTTCTCTTCCACCCACAAGGAATGGTTACAAATGAGATCGAGTGCTTTATAGCTGTGATTTGTAACATTGTCATGTCATTAATGTGAAAACAGTGGAAAAATTTTTTTCTTGATCTGGAGTACTAAAGGCCAGAGATCTTCAAATCTCACAGAACAAATGAGTGGGTTATAACCCCCCCCATTCTACATTTCATAAACAGAGCACTTTGTAATGCAATAACTAATAATATAACTACTGTACTAGCAATACATATACTGTTTTCTGATGTTGTTTCTAATTAAATGGCAGAATACTGTAGTCTTCTTTCACTTAATTCTTATTGCAGTTTTAATGTATACACACATGCTGTTTGATAGTGTGATTTGCTAATAGCATCATAGTATTATATCAATATCAAATAGTTACTTGCAATCTCATTAGGCAGATCTGTTGACAATGCTTTCTTGCAGGCCTTTTATTCAGTTCCATACTAGCTACTTGAGCTCTACTATTTATTGCGGATGAGTGCCTCATATTCAGTGTGTTTTGAGGGTAGTTTCAGAAAGTTAAAGCTAATACAGTTGGCCTGTTTCTCAGAAGGTGGAGAAGGTAAGAAATATATTGGTATTGCCCAAGTTTGGAGATAGCATGTCATTATCTCATATAGAAGTGCCTGTTTTTTGGAAGACAACCTTAAAATTTCTCATGAGGTACAAGACCAACAGGAGTTAGCGGAGCTGTATAAGCAGCATGAATGCACACTCAGTAGATCTGAGTTCCTTGTTCTGTACTGGGGGCAAAGCAGCTGAGAGGAAGGGGATATTTAGAAGTTTGGGTCTAAAGATAGTGATAAAGGCATTCACTACAGAACAGCTTGATGACTAGAATTCTTCCAGAGGCTTATTGTTCAGCCTGCTGAAGCCATCTGTGGCACTTCAGAGAGGCTCAGTGAAAGCCTCCTGAAACTTCTTCCTGCACAGACCACATTTCATCTCACATCCTATTGCCACTGCAGTTGTTCACCCATTCTTCCCCTCAAGCACCTCTCCTGTTGCCAGGGGGCTGCTGTGTTGCAGCATTTGAGAAGCAGAAGCTTTGTCTCTTCTGTGCTCAGAGCAATTTCCCTGCTGGCACTCAGCTTGTTGGAGAGCAACTGACCCCAAGCACAGAAATATGAAGAGAGGGGAGGTTACTAGAGTTTGGGGGAGAGGTGTCACCTCAAGCTTGTAGAGGTAAGAGATGCAAAGGACAGGAGCTGGGAAATGCAGTAAAAAGAGCAATGAGAAAGGTAAAAAGTGGAAAGGGACAGAGCCTAAGTGCAGCATAGCTTTTCTATCAACGTTTCCAGCTATGGAGGTAGTTAGAGTCTGGACGCTCTGGTGCACAGGGGAAGCACGTAATTGGTGACTTTAAACATTCACAATAGGGGAACAAAAAAATCTCCAGCTCTCAATGCCAGTTCCTATTTGTTTTGTCCAAGGGATAGATGTCCAGATCTAGTTGACAGATCTAGAGGTCAGGCCCCTGTTAATGACATTTGTATCAAGGAATACAATTCTTCATAATGTTTTGGATTTAATGACTGATCAATACAAGCATTTCTATAAATGCTAACAATATAATTTCTCCAAGATAATGTTTTTTCAATCTTGCCTGCTTGGAAATATTTGCAGTGAAGGTAATCTGCACAACCCTTACTAGTCACCTTATGCACATTACTATAATAGATTTCCATTGCATGAACACATATTCTTTCTTCCACAGTTGCCTCTGTCAGTTGCAGTGCACAGGGCATTGGGATGCTATTGATAATTTGCTATAGTTTGTGAAACAGTGAGATGTATATTCCTGAATTTCAGTTTCAGTGGAATACAAATGGTTTGTTCCCATAGAGATACCACAGAGTGGTTATGATTGGAAGGGATTGCAGGAGGTCATCTAGTCCAACCTCTCTGCTCAAAGGGTTGAAGAACATATTTCAGTATTACTTCTGTAGCAATACCCGAGTGTTTGTTGCATTATAGAGAACCCATCAAAACCAGTTATTGCCCTCAGCTGTTTTTTCCCTGATTTCCTGGTGCTTAGAATTCACTTCTCTTGTTCAGTACAGGAAGCTGTGTTGTGACAAGAAAGGCTTTCTACAACTGGTACAGATGAAAATGTATCACAACAACTGAGGAAGCAGCTAAGCAACACAGCACGTTTTAGGCAGCAGCACCTCAGCTGAGCCAAAGGTCAGAGGTGGTACTGCTCCCCACGTATCCTGGGATGGTGGCATCTCGTGGGTGGATTACATCTTACTCTGGGAGAATGGCCTCCAGAGGGAAGGCCAAACTCTGTTGTCCAGACTTTGCATTTGATTTGCAATCAATGAAATTAATAGTGGAATAAAGATGGATCCCATTTTCAAAAAACAGGTGGTATGTAGAAAAAAAAAAGGCTGATAGAGCTACTTGGCTCTATCAATTTTCCTGAATTTAATATGATGTTTAAAGTTTAACAAAAAAACCCCCAAAAACCCCTTCTCTCTGAAATCGCAAGTTTTCTCCAAATACAGAGCTAGTGAGAAAAATGTGAACTGACTTTACCAAAAATATCATCTATGTCGTGAACAAGTCTCAGCTACATTTAAGCAGTGGGATCTTGGTTACCCTTCCCTTTTCAGCCTGCAGCTGCTCGGTGGGGCCCAGCATTTCACAGGGGATGACTGTGAGACCAGTGAGAGCTGCTGTTTGCACACTGTATGGGAGGCTGCCTCAGGGCTTTCCCAAACCAGTTTTTCCTGAGTAACATTACCTTAGGATCCTGTCAGCACTGAGAAGACAAAGGAGAAAGGGAAAGGACACCACAGGCTCACTCAGCAAACTGTGGGCTGTTGCTGTCTCCTCTGTCTTGTCCATTTGAGTTCTGCAATACCAGAACCCAGATCAACCCCACCATTACTTTTCTTATAGTCCCTTTTAAAGACTATGCATTTTTAAGGACCTGTGCCCTCTCAACCCTTATGTTGGTCACTGGCCCCTATCTGGCCCTATACATTTTAACTGTAGAGTTTAACAGTCATTTTCTGAGTCAGTGCTAGAGTTTCTTACCTTGGGCTCCTTGACTGTAAAACAGTCTGTGAGCAGACTCGACATCCAAAAAGTAGTCCATTTTGAAGGTGCTTTGTGTTTGTGTACAATACTCCTGTATGAACAATCAGTCAGATTCCTAGAAAAGATTACAGAGATGTCAGAGAAAAAAGCTGGTGGAAAGAACTGTGTAGGCAGTCACTAAAGTACTTCATCTGGCATATTAGGGTCAAAGTATTTTCAAGTCACTATTCATAGAACTATTCATATGCACCCTTTTCTATTTTAGAATGTTTGGTTCAAACCCTTGTCTAAAGACAAAAAAGAAAAATGCTACTGCAGTATTAGCAAGATTCCCAGTATCTTCCTAGTACAATCTTCTTCCTAGTACCTGTATTCTAGTCTCAGTCTCCATTTCTTAAGGCTCATACTTAGATTCATCTGCTGGTTAGATTTGCTCTTAAAAAGAAAATCAGAAAAGCTCAGGACAGGGACCTCCTTTAGCCAGATTCCAATCCAGTGCCTCCAACTAGGTACTGCTATAATAGACTACATTAAAGATTGCATTCTTGCCACTTATGCCAAAACACTGCACTAGAAAAGAAGACACAATAATCTGGATATTTCACTCCACCTAAATGGACCAGAAGCCAACCTTGCCTTCCCTCTCTCCTCCTGCTGACCAGAAGTAGCAACAGAACATTCCACCATCAGTTTTAAAATATGTTTTAAGAGCAATCATTAAGAAATGGTAGGCTACTCCTAGCACTGTTTTGTACCTAAGGTTCATATTTTTGGCATCCTTTTGAATCTCAGATCTGCCAAGATCCTAGATTACAACTCTCCAAGATGTACACTGAATTTTGTTTGCCTATGCCCGGCAGAGTTCCTGAAAAGATACTGTGACCCTTCTCCAGCTTCATTACTACATTCTGCATTTTATTATACTCTTAAAAACTTACATTAAAAAAACAAGATTTGCAGAAAACACACAACCCCGTTCTCTCACCCACACCACAGTTCACCATAGCATACAATCATAACCATTCAAACAACTCTGAACATGTATTTTAAGACAGATGGACAAAAATACCTCTAGTCCTTTTCCATGCAAACCTAACAAAAAGGTTTGGAGCAGGGAGTCTGACTCTTGCTTGAAGTAATTAATTTAATTTTGCTGTGAAAAATCAGGAAAGCAAGTTTCCAAAGCTTTACCTTTTTCCTTTGATTCAGTTCTCATCAATCAATGTGCAGTCCTTTTAAAATTCGGAAGTCTGTCCTGATGAGAAAACTTTTGCATTCCCCAGCAATTCACTTTACTGTAGCACTCCCAAACCAGAAATGATACTTACTGCAGAGTATCAAGGGCTATCTGGCAGTGGTGTAAGCTCCAGTAGTTTCAAGGAGGGTTTCTTTGATCTTACTAAATGTCCCCAGCGTAAGCAAACAATTTTGATTGTTTGATTGGAACTCTGATGAATAATGCATAACGTCAACTGGACTTCCTTTATCAGATAAAAATGGCCAGGAGATGTTGTTACTTAGCAACAGGAGGTGACACTACGTTCATCTCCCCCACTCCCCCTCGCCCTTCGTACTAAAAAATTAAGCTCCTGGTTTTGATTTGATAAAACTTTCCCAAGGAAAAAAAAATCTATATCAAGTTTCCTTAAGAATTTGTTTTACACAACAATCTTCCTTGTTGCATATCATATTCTGAGATATTTTCAATGTTTCATAATGGTTAAATTTAAACATAATACTGTGTTTTAGTTAATTATTTGCTTTCACTAAGTAAAATATCTCCTTACTCCATCATTTACCATAAGGGTAATGAGATTGTTTTTCTATGAATATAATGCAAATAACATCTTGAGAAGAGATTAATTTCTTATCTGGTATGGCTTGTTGGACAAGGCAGACAGAAAAAGCAACACACAAAATGTTCCAGTGATCCTATGAAATATATAGAATATTGAGAAATCTTTCCTATTAGAGAATTCCTACTTTAAGCAATTCATTAATTCTTGAAGGAACTCTAACATCTGATATAAGCATTCTCAAGGAATCGTTGCATTTCTGCTTAAGACACAGCCTTTTAGAAAATACACAATGTAGCTTTTTTTTTAGGAAATGCACATTGACGAAAAGCCAAAGCACTGAAAGATTTAAAAAATAAATAAATAAAATCAGATGCAGAAGTACTTACCAGTGTTACTGACCTCTTTCCATCCTACTGTCATGGAATAAGACTGAGCAAATGCAGCCCAGTCTGTGAGCCAGAAAGAACAGCTTCTAATTTTCACTTCAACCTCGAAATCAAGAGTACTGAATAGAGAAAGGTGACGGATCTGCTGTTTTATATTATGATGAAATGAAAGCTCTTAGCACAGATCTGAGTAGAACCGCTTTTTTTTATAGTACATTAGCTTGCTAATTTGAGGAAAGTGAAAGGCTTTGTTTTACTGTCTTTTATCTGTTCTCTTTGCTACCCCCACAATTTAATTTGCATTTAAAATTATTCTTATGTCTCCACTGCACTCCAAGGTATGGAGCATTTTCTAATCATGATGAATGTTCAGTGTGGCTTTTTTGTGCAATGCCACTTTCATTCTGAGCCAGAAACATGGTGAGTAATTATAATTGCCAGCTATTTTCTAGAATGAAATACAGAGTGGTTGTCTGATGCAGTTTTTGATTTTTCCTTCATTTAGCAGTACATTGCAACAAACTACTCAGTCAAAGCATCAGTAAAAATATAAATCAAAGAGCACAGTGTCATGGCATGATAGGTTAAACATGCATATCCATAGACTGTGAAAGCAGACTATATTTCTACTGAGATATTTTCAATTATAATTTGCCTTTTAAAAGTTTAAAAGTGAGTTTGAATAGCTAATAAACTGAAATACAGCAGTTATCTCTTTGTGGCTTCCAGCTGCTCTAGTTCAGCATTACTGAAGCTGCACAGTTTGGAATCCTGATCAAGCCAGGCACTAGGGTCTAAGAAGGGCCATTCTATCAGGTTGTATGGGCATCCCTCAGAAGAGGATCAGGACTCTGCTTTTTACAGCAGGTCTTTGAGAAATTCCCCAAGGCCTTTTTGGAAGTGAGTAAGAAACTGAAGAAGGCAGTGATAAAATGATCCTTTGATAAATTTACACTCAGGAGTGCTGGTCAAAAGAAGTGTCAATAAGCAGCCAGACCTAGTCTTCCTGTTTTGGCAGATATTTTGCTCAAAAGGTCAGATATAAACTCCTTCTGAAATCCATTGCCACCAAACATTACTGGTGCCCAAAAATGTGGGTTTTCAAAGATTGGATTTTCTTTTCAGTATCAGAAAACTCTGTATCAAGTAGCATAGGATTTTTTGTTTGTTTATACGAAGAAACCCAAGAAGATGAATAAACCGTCAGAGTACAGGGGTATTTTTTTGCAGCAGGCAAGAAAGTAAGAATCCTCATAAAGAGATTACTACATGGTTTCCCATTCCTAAGACTTATATTATTTTCCAGAGCATCCAGACAACATCAAAGATAAGGAGAAGGTACATGAACTCCAAATAGAGTCTGGTATGGCTGTTCCTACACTGGCACGGCACTAAATATAGTTGGATTGAGTAGGTGTCTCACTGTGCCACCTTAGTGGTAGATCTGGTTTACCAAACTCTGTTCCTGTTTTCAGAGAAGTGACAAATATATTCATTCCAAAACCCAAATTAAAGCAAAAGCAATTGGCAAGAACACTGCAAGCTGCTTTCTTTGCATTTTGGGGAGTTGCTAGCACCTCCATCTTTGCATTTTGGAGGGTTTGTATTTGCCATGGTGACTGCTGAACAATAGCTATATATCTGTATGGCTGTATAGCTGTTTCTCCAAGCTGGTCTCTGATAATAATTGGATCCATTATCTTATGGAACAAGGACCAGTTGCCTGTTTAGCCCAGCTGGCTTTCTGTAACATAAAACCAGGAAAAAGAAGAAAGGCTGGCAGCACAGAGCTTCTGAAGGAAAATGGAAGACAGGAACATCACTCACTCCAAGGACTGTTTCTGCCTGTTTGAAAACAATATGGAATACTTTTGTTTTTTCCTCTGGATACAATCTCTCGATCAGAAGGAAACTGGAAAAACTACAAGCTTGCAGGCTGGAGAATGTTTAATAGCATCTATCCTTTAGCCTTTGATGTATCCTCCTGATCCTCTTTGCTATGTCTCTTTCAATATGCATTGTCATCTTCAACCATGACTGGCAAGTGAAGCCATTGAAATCACCAGCAGCCTCTCTACTGACCATTGCAAGATCATCCATCTTGATACTTTCATCCATCTCAGGGATTTAGAGTTTATTTTAAATTATAGTGCAGCATTTCTGACAACTGCTAAGAGCTCTCTCTGACTAGGGAGCACTTAGCAACAAGAAAGGTAACAGCGCCTATATATTTATGTGCTTCTGTAGCATTCATCACCATGAGGGAAATCCTCGCCTGCCTGATTAGAAAATCTCTAGGATGGAAGCGTGGGCTCAGATTTGACCCACAGTCCAGGAAGAGCTCAACCCTCAAAAACAGAAATCCAGTACATACAGTTCGATTGAAAAGCCTACACATCTAGAGGAATGTGCAGGTGAAACAGATCTGTTTTAACCATGATCCCCAGATCAGACTTCACATATCCCCGAGGCTCCGTGGGAAAGCTCTGCTCAGCTCTTGTGCTAAAGCACAGTCCATTGAGGTGTGTACTCTGACTTGGTTTCCAAAGAACAGCAGGGCATCTCAGGGGACAGGACAGGGAAGGGCAGCAGTAGTCAGAACCAGAAACTGTACTCTCTAGCTTTCTGGTTTTTTCTGTGCTCTGTCAAGGCCTGAAGCCAAAGTTGCAAAACGTCTTCTATTGACTGGACCTCTTATCAGCATAGATCCCTGTTTAGGATAACGGGTGAAGTGATTTTGTAACACACACAGGTATCTATTTAGGACTAGATCGAGACTGAGTGCTGTGTGAGCTAGACCATAATACCAACCAACAGAACTGTGCTAAGAAAATACTTGGAAAAAGCCTGCCACACTTAGGAAAAATCTGAAGCCAAAATTCCTCATCATGAGCTTTAGTAACAAACTACATCACATTTGACTTTTTCCCAAATTAAAAAAAGGAAGCCAACAAAAAACCCTCCCAAATCTCAAGAGGAACGTAATTGAACACTTGGCATTTAAAAGGAGTGAGAAAGGAGTGAGTAGCCTTCTGGTTCTCTAACAGTCAGATACATGTAGGCATTGGGCTGAGGTTTTTTCCTACCCTGAACTCTCTATTGAGAACATAACTGTTACTGTAATGACTCAGAATCTTGAAAAAAGAGTCTGCTGCTGACAAACACTAATATTAACCTGAAAGAAAGTGGGAGAGAGAATGTAATGTGTGACTGAAGAAGTGTAGGCAAGGTGATTATTACAGAGAGTTGTTTCCTGAGGGAAACATTCAGAATGAAGGAAGAATATAAAAGTTTAAGCCCCTAAGCTGTGAAGAATGGGCTTTTTAAAATTATAATTATTAGTCTTGTACTTAGTTAGGTTAAAAAGAGAGGATTACCACCAAAATTAGGGCAAAAATATGTTCTCTATTTCTTATTTGTAATGCAAGACAGATATTATGATTCACATAACAAACAGCACAAGACAAAAATATTCAAATGAGGTTTACAAATTTTTTTATAGGGTAGAGACTAACATTGATGCTTTCAGAAGTTTCTATGATTTTTTGCAACTCCATTGGGATCCTTAGGCTGAAACCACATAGGAATTTAAAGTGAGATGCCCATAGAAAGGTACTTCCACTGCTATAGTATTTACTTCTAATACTTCTGCCGTAAAAGTTATCAATATCCAGAAATAATAAAGAAAATGTAAAGGTAGCTCTGGCTCTTGAGATCAGTGGAAGGTTTGGGCAGTGCTTTCATAGTGTCAGGGTCACAAGCTTGTTATTTAGGTCCAAAGTAAGAACTGCATGGATTCCAGTGCAGGAGAGATGAGTTTGAAAGGAAGCAGCTCCAAGCATGCGTCACGAACAAGAAGTTCAAGAAGTTGCAAGTTGAGAAAATCTTTAAAGTGCTGTCATTGAGAACAAAGGTTAGCTATCCTGCATAGTAAAAGTCTATTCTAAGATGATGTATGGCAGTTTGATACGCCTTCATTTGAGGGAGGAGAACTTGAAGTCATAATTACATGATAAACAGAGAAGAGAGAATTTGGGAGAGCATGTATCTTAAAGCCTAATCCTCTAGTCCTTATACAGGCAGAAATTCTTCTGCTTTAATAGATTTTCATCGTTTTCCTCAATTACATGACCAGATTGTTTTTTTCCTACAACCAACTACACAGAAATGGAAGAAAAGGAACTTTCTGTCATTCTCTCCCACGGCTGACTTGGTGGAAGTAGTCAATAAAAGAGCTATCTGTGGCAAGGAAAGTGGAGGAAACTAGTAAAATAGGTGATTAAGTAAGCCTACCTTCACTGCCCCACCAGCATTCAGCAGTTAAGAAGGTAGGACATTGCTTTTGACTTCCTGCTCACTTTCCAAGGAGTTTGGCAAAGGAACTTGAAAAGGATCTAAATCAGCTGCTGGAAACAAAGACAACAAAATCATCCATCCTTCTGGGACTGAGCAGCTTGAGCTTGAGCTATCCCCCTGTACAAGATAGTGTGTCTGGCCAAATATATGAAAGGAAATGCCTTTATTTTGCACTAATACAGGTGCTATCACAGTCTTAACCTTCCTTGGAAGAAAGGAAAACTAGAAAGGGAAAGCTGGAGACAGTTGCATACTTACAGTCTCCTGATGGCATTTGAGAAATTGCACCTAAAGCAGATCATTCATAAGCCTGGTTTTAGTTGGTTAGTGGTTTAAATGGGATAAACAATTCCAGAGTAACTGAGCAGCTGACATAAATACAGTAGCATTCAATGAAAATTTGAGACTTGCATTCTGGCTAGAACAAAACCAAATAACCTTTTGCCATCTCATCTGCCTTTATGTAAGGCAAAGACATAACTATGAAGTATTAATGAATCTACAAGGTATAGTTCTCAAATAACACAATTTTATTTAATATTCATAGGGTACTATGCATACAGAGATAAATAATACATATCAATGCCAGTCTTGGAATAGTTTACTGTAAAATCATAGAATGGTTTGGTTGGAAGGGACCTTAAATATCATTTAGTTCCAAGCTCCTGCCATGGGCAGAGCACCTTCCAATAAATCAGGTTGCTCAGAGTTGTATCCAACCTGGCTTTGAACATTTCCAGAGATAGGTCCTCCACATCCAGTGCCTCATCACCCTCACAGTAAAGATTTTTTTCCTAGTATGAAATCTAAACATCCGTTCTTTAAGTTAAAAGCCAATTACCCCTGTCCTATCACAACATGCCCTTGTAAGAAGTCCCTCTCCATCTCTCCTGCAGGCCTCCTTTGGATACTGGAATGTTCAGACATCTCTCTGCGGCCTTTTCTTCTCCAGGCTAAACAACCCCAGCTCTCTCAGCCTGTCTTCCAAAGAGATTGCTCTAGCCCACTCAGCATCTTTCTGGCTGTCCTTTGGACTTGCTCCAACAGGTCTATGTCCTTCTTATGTGGGGCACTCCCAACCTCCTTTCCTGTTTTCATGCTGTGTTATCCTCCAAAAATTGCATAATTTTCTCTTACAGTTTGGTCTATGGTTTTTAAGATTAACCTCCCTGGTAAGACAGATCAACAATGGGAGCTTCAGGAAAAGCAACCACCTGTCTTATATTTCCTACCTCATGTTGCTCTGGAGCTACTGAGGAGCTATATCTTTCACAATGGGAATATTTACAGGAATTGCAATGAAACAGGTGACTATAACTGAAAAAAATTGTCCAGATATCTTGAGAACTCCTGGACAAATATTACTGTATCTTACTATTAAAGTTATTCCAAAGCTTACCTGTACGTTTAACTTAGTTTAGATGCCATTCTTTTAATAGGCACAAGTTGAGTATTTTATATATGTAAGTATATGCAATTACGTTTTGCTGTGTTCTCCATGCATTTTTGAAGAATTTAATCCTGCATAATGCATGTCTAGGCAAGGTCAAAAATAACAAGTGTGATAACAAGCCAGAGGAACCTAATTAATTCTTTCTTAATTATAGTGAAACTGTAGTGCAGTCAAGTTCCCTCTGTCTGATATCAAAAGTATGGCTCAAAAGAGGAATACGTATTGCAGCTACATGTTCCATTAGCATGGTGGGGGCTACACGAGTTCTTCTGTCTCTTCAGACATGACTTTCTGCCCACATCCTCCTCCTCCTTCACCATAGATGGCAGGCTCAGGAGAGTACTTAAAACTTCGTGTTGTTCGTGATTTTAAAGAATTTCTTTTTGCCTTTGAACAATTCTTCTTTGCACCTTCAGCAGGAATTTGTAGGACTAATACCGAATTTGCATTGCATTATGGAAGAGCTAATGCATATCCTTTTCTCCAGTTTTTATGTGAAGAGAGCTTTCGATGGAACATCAGACAGGATGTTTCTAAAACACTAGAGACAAGGACAATCCAGTGTTTCATGTTGGTTGCACTTGTTTTCAGTCAACCCCATTGCAAAGAAAAATTGAGCATTTCTTTTGTTGCCAAGTTTTACTAATTATTAGAGACACTAGAGCCACATCAGTGAGGTATGTCCCCATGAACTGACACAACAGAGTGTCAGGCACACTACAAAAAACAGCCCTGACAAATGACATTTCACCATCTATGAGTGGTCTTCTCAAAATAACATTCAGTGTTTGCTCAGTACTCCACCAGGTGATGAGTAATTCTAATAAAATATTGCCCTTGGGAGAATGAAGAAAAAAGGTACTTTTGGTGCAGCATAAAAGTCACCTTTAAAAAATAATTTAATGGTGCTTCTTTAAAAACTTACTAAACGGAAACTGAACTTAGATTATAGTTATTGTAGCTGTCTCAGTTTCAATCCTTATGAAGCAGATTCTTCTCTTATGGACTACCTTCTGAAGCACGAAAGTTGTATTATTTAGCCTCTTGATTGACTCACATCTGCACATTGTGTAGTAGTAGTTTCTAAAGATTTACATTTTTCAGTTAGCTAAGCCAGCAAGTGTCCCTTGTATGGCACACACACATACCATTCACACAAAATTTCCAGGGACCTGAATGCCAGCTAACTGCACAGCTGGCATCCCTGCTTCTAGTCATGCTTGGCATGAACAACAGCTTTAATATTGGATGGTTGCAGGCTTAAAACACACGCTAAGATATGTGACCTGCACTTCTGAGCTTTGTGACACCATCGCATGGAAGTTCAAGTCATAACTATAAATCTAGGGCTTGCTTTCAGTAGTTGAGCTTGATTTCCAGTAGCTGAGCCAAGTGGATGTTAGTGAGCAAATCAGAATGCCTGGTCTGACAAGCAGGTCTCACACCAGCCCTGTTGTAATTGGAGTGTGCGCAGCAGTAACTGCAGGACGGGTTACTATTGCAGCAGATCTACAGACACTGCTCAGGAGGAGGGGTTGTGGTTATAGCTGCTGGGTTGCACAAAAAAAGGAAGTGGAAAGCTCTGAGCAGTTGTGGAATTGCAGCCCTGAAGCTACAAAGACGCATGTTTTGTAAGGGTCAGTGTCTCTGCAGAGATGAAGGTGATGCCTGGTCTGTTAATGTAGATGCCAAGCATCTTTTTTGAGAAATATGACTTTAATATTTCCCCCTCCCCTATAAAAGTATCCCTGGGTAATAATAACAATAAAACCCCCTCCCCTCAGTGTTTTCTTTTTAAGCACATCAAGCATCAGAAAAGCTGTCATTTCAGACCAACTTCTGCCCATCCCTATGGCAACTAATGGAAGCATTTAATACTATATATACAAAATGTAATTTGCTCCCCCGCCATCTCTAGTTATACCCTTCTTTTTATGCTAAAATTGCTCCATGACGCCTACAATGTTTGGAAAATGCTTTTGAAGTGACATGCATCAGAGGTTCAACGTCACTGTAAAAAAGCTCAAGTGACCAATTAAAAAAATATTGACTTTGAAAAAGCAATTGTGGATATTAGCAAATGCCAAAAATATCTTGTCTGAACAGTCACATTTGTAGTCTTGGAATGCCCAGTATTAAAACTTACAATGTCTTTGAAAAAGAAGGAGGGAGAGTAGAAATAAAGTACTGATTATCAAACCAGAAAAGTGACAGTGTTTAATATTTTTGCAGGCTCCAATCCCTGTCATAGAAATAGCTTTTTAAGTTATGAAGCAGTCTCTGGAAATCTACCCTCTGCCTAGCTCCTTATAGCTTTAGAAGATACTTAAAGCCAGCTGGAACTCAGGGCTTAAAATATTAAAAAAAAAAGAATGAAAAGATAGAAGTAATATGGATTTCTTTAATCTCCTTTTCAGAAGGGAGGGATGTATCCATTGCTTACAGCTCTGTTATGAACAGTTCTCTGTTCTCTAACAGAGAACATGCTTACAGTTATTTAGTTGTCCAGATCATTTGACTTTTTCTCTATTCCTTAGAGCTTTTATCTATACCTGTTTCACAGCTGAGCACCATACAGTAAAATCATTAAATGCAAGGATACTAGATAATAACTTCATTCTGTTACCTCCTTTGAAATAGTCAGATGCACAATAACCCATCTCAATTTCAAGTAGGCCAGCTTTAAAGAGATATATAAAACTATTTTTGTAATATGTAAACATATAGATCCAAATATAAATTTATAAATACTTAGATAAATGAGTCAGGCAAGAAGAGAGCTATTGTGTGCTAATACACTGTCTCTGTCATTGTTACGACAATAACAAAAACTCCCAGGTTATCAGAATATCTCCCAGGTATCTCAAGTAGTGATTTCAATTGTGTAAGGGATCCACTTCATTAAACTCAAGAGACAGGGTAGCCCTGCTGTTGCCTGACTTCTTATATCCTTTATCATAGTGCTCTGCTTGCAAGAGGTTTTGCAACAATCATCAGTTGGCAAGAATAGGTATCATCTACAGGCTAGGCTGAGGAGCTTTATAGAAAGTAGTAGATTTAGAGAATACATTAGAAGTTATGCAGTATCTTCTGCCTCTTAGAGATGCTCAGCATGAGGAAGAAAGTGAGGAGTACCAATTTACTTAGGATAATGCTTTTTATTTCTTTTGGAATTATAGAACCATTAAAGTTGGAAAACACCTCCAAGATCATCAAGTCCAACCTTTGATCAAACACCACCACTCCAACAAAACCATAGCACTACCTGCCAAATCCAGATGTTTCTTGAACACCTCCAGGGATGGTGACCCTACCACTTCCCTGGCAATCTCTTCCAGTGCTTTACCACCATTTCAGTGAAGAAATTTTTTCTGATGTCCAACCTGAACCTCCCCTAGTGGAGCTGAAGGCCGTTTCTTCTTCTGTTGCTATATGCCTGGTAGAAGATACTGACACCCATCTTTCTACAACCTCGTTTCAGGTGGTTGTGGAGAGCAATAAGGTGTCCTCAGTCCTCCGTTTCTCCAGGCTAAACAACCTGAACTCCCTCAAAAAGAATGTGCAAAGGAAACAACTTCTGTAGAGGAGTTAAGTGGGCACAGCAACATTATAATGGTGACTAAAGCCAGACAGTGCCAGCTGCTTCCTCAAAATCATCTCTCTTTCACATTCCTTGTGCTAGTCCTTTGGCATACATAGACCATCGACAAATACCTGCAGCCTGCTATCATGGTTCAATTAGATGAAGGTCTAACCAGAAACTTTTCCAGTAAAGGACCTGCTTAGACAATATCTCAGGGATCGGACCTTGCAAAGGCATGGCAATTCCCTTTAACTTTAGTTTTCTATCTGGAACTACAAGTAGTGGGTAGGTAGAAATAGCAATGTGTCAAAAGGAATAAGATAGAGTCTAGAGAAAGAGGAGGCAATTGCTATAAGATTCTGGCTGTAACCCCATGGTATGGGTTTTTCCGTGTATTTCTTATTTGGCTTGTATTTTTCACCTGTTTAGGTACAGGAGTATAAGAAGTTCATTCCAAGCTGTGCAATGCACAGATAAAAACAATTTCTGTTTTGAAACTGTAGCATATGCAGAAGCATTGTATTTCTTTCTACTGTCATATCTAAACCCATCCTCTTTTGATTTGAAGCCATTCCCTCTTATCCTAGAGCTACATGCCCTTATAAAAATGCTCTGTGCTTGATTTTGCATGAAAAAAGGATATGATGTATACGTGAATTAGAGCATCCCTAATAAAAGGGACAAGTTGAACAGTATCTATAGCATATAACATCTCTGATGTGTATGATGGCTCCTCTAGGCAAATGCTGGCACTACTGAAATCAGTCTGGGTTTTATGCCCTTCTTCTGCAAGCCCCATGTGAATACTGCATATTGGGAGACACTAACATTTTTTTAGTTATGCAAACTTTTGCTTCTAGGCTGTAATTTTTCTCTCAATGCCTGGAGCCTATGAGAAAACAGAATTTTCTGGAAACAACTCTAAAACTCTGAGGAAGTGAGGACTGGAACATACAGACAGTGTGTGTTTAATAAAAGAGAGATGTAGTGTGCTATTTAGGAAAAAGATTACTGAAAAAGGAAAAGGTCTTTGAAGGCATACTTAATGCAGACTTGCAGTTTAAATGGAGAAGAGTATAGTGGGATAGATCAATAAAAATAAAGCAAACAACAACAGAAGCCCAAATTCACAGAAATACAAGGCAGAAGGAGGCTAGAGAAATTCTCTAATCCCTGTGCACCACAGCAGAAATAACCTTACCAAGCTCATTCTTCACTAATGTTTCTCTAACCTACAGTTTAAATCTTCCCTTGAAACACAGCACAACCTCCCTGGTAGGTCTTCCTATTGTTACAAGACCCTTATGATTAGAATTTATTTTCTTAAAATATCCCAATTGTTCTGCTACAAATTGTAATTTTCACCTTTTTTTCCTCCGATGCGTATCATGAATAATTGAGGAAGATGGTGTAACTCGAATGTGTCACGTAGAAATAATGTATTCAGTTACTTCACCAAAGGGAGAATTATAGTCCTCTGTAGTTGACTAGAAAACCACCATAAGACTCTGAAATGTGAGCGCATTTGAAGAACACGGTTGATCACTGTCTTTGTAATGACAAAATACATTTGAGATGCTTAATATAACTATTTGTCTAGCCCCTCAAGAACTCTGATATTCAAGCCCTGTCTATCTTCTTGCAAAGATTTTTCACTAAGTTACAATCTACTGGATTTTCCAATCCTCTGGAAGACTGTTACAAAGCCATATATTGTCATTATTGGCACAAAAAGTAAAGTCTACTTGTGTCACAAAATGTGGTCCAAACTCCTGGCTGGAGCAGGTTTGCCTACAGCAGGTTGCACAAGATTATGTCCAGGCAGGTTTTGAATATCTCCAGAGAAAGAGTTTCAACAGCCACTCTGGGAAGTCTCTTCCAGTGCTCTGTCACCTTAAAATTAAAGAGGTTTTTTTCTCCCAGATAAATAGGGCCCAGCTCTCTCAGCATTTCTTCATGAAAGAGGTGCTTCAGTCCTCTAAACATCTTCATAACTCTCCACTGGATTCACTCCAGGAGTTCCATGTCTTTCTTGTCCTGAGGAGCCCAGAACTGGACACAATACTCCAGATGTGGCCTCACTAAGCCTGAGTGGGGTGAGAACATCACCTCTGTTGACCTGCTGGCAATGCTTTTCCTAATATACCCCAGGATATCAATGGTCTTCTTGGCCACAAGGACATACTTGCTGGCTCATGTGCAGCTTGTTGTCCACCAGGACATCCAGGTCCTTCTCTGCAGATCTGCTTTCCAGTAGATCAGTCCTGTACGCATGCACGGGGTTGTTCCTCCTTAGGACTATTGCAATTAATATTCCAATAAATTGTCCTTCCATTTTCATATCCATGACTTTTTTACTCTTACAGCTCGTATGTTTCTGCAATAAATAAATTCTCATCATCTAGTCATAGACTTCTTGTCATTTTCACTCTCTGAGGATGTCTACCACTACCACTTAGATTTGTCCCTTCATATCACATTCACCAAATGAAGTGGTGAATGGTGGAATAAATGATGAGTCCAAGATTCAGCAGTAGACTCCAAAAAGATAAGATAGGACTGAAAGAGGCCCAGCACCACAATGGAAAGATCCACCCTTCCCCCTTAGAAAAAGATTATTTATTCAATAGTAACCAGAGAAATATCTGTTCAAATTGGAGTGACTAATAAATACTCTGAGCCTGTTAATAGCTAAAACTTGGCTAGTGAAATGGCTTGGCTAGAGAGTGGCTTGAGTTGCCCCCTTGCAAGGCAGCACCAAATGCATCTGCTCCCAAAAGTGGCAGCCAAAAGCCCCATGGGCACTGGTTTTTCTTCTGCCACAGAAGCTGAACTTGTCTCTCTGCTCAATTGCTGCTTCTGGAAGGAACCGAAAACTCCCTGGCAGCAGCTGCTTGGCAAAGCAAACAACTGAAACAGCTCTGGCAAAGAGTTCTGTAGCCACTGCTGTTTTACAGGCTCCTTCCTCCCCAGCAGTCTGCTATGCTGTGGAGCTCTGCCCTGTCTAAACCTAGAGCTGGCTGGGAAAAGGAGCCCAGTCATGACCTGGGATTGAGAAGATCATATATCCAAGACATAATTTACTGGATACATTCCTTCTGCTGTGGTTAGAAGGGACAGCTCCATCCCAGCTGCATTTCATTCCTTTATTCATTGCAGATCTGGATTTTGCTGAGAGATTCAAGTAAGCATTGTGTACATCTGCTTTAAACAATCTTCAGGAAATAAATCATTTACAATTTGCGCTATTCCATTACTATTCTTCCTCATAATTTGCCTGAGTCTCTAATGTCTACAGTCATGACTCAAAAGTCCCACTGTGGCAGGCAATGAAGAAATAATCCCTGCCTGAAAGAATTTTCCATCTAAGTATTTTCTCATTGAAATCAGCAGCAAAAGCTGATAGAAGAGCTTTCTTGCTCCATGACAGCAAAGAGGGGAATAACGGAGAGCATGACAGAAGGAAAGACCATTCCCATTAGTATGACAGCAGGGCAGTCTTTGTTTCAACTCACTGGCACAATACCTAAGTGCTCTGTACATTTAAGTAAGGTATATCCACACCATCTTTCACCCATCTCTCAAGAATTTCTTCATTGTCAGTGCTCTTCTGAGATGAATATTTTTACATTTCATCCTTTCTGCAATTTTTCAGTTTCTGTTGTTCCTTCTTGCACAAAGACCCAACAGTTTGAGATTCAGGACAGTAACTTGTGATGATGTTAAGGGAAAAATCTAGCAAACAAAAACCAGCAAGCTAAAGGCCCGCAGCATAAACAGCAGAGAGAGCTACTTCCTCCAGGACACAGCTGTTCTGGCTCCAGCACACAAAATAGAACCCAAATTACAGGTAGGACAACGTGTTTGAAGTCTTGATCTCTGCCACACATCTTCCCCTGCTTTGCGGCAGGGGTAGCAGCTATGACATAAGTGCAATGGCACATTAGGAGGAAGCCAATGTCAGCACTGGCTCCCAAACCAGATGCTGTTAATGTGCTGCACAGCATTTAAACTTCTTGGATTTCCACTAGCAAATACACAATCAATTTAGAAAAGAAAAAAAAAAAAAAGAAACATGCATTTGTCTGATCTATGTCTTACAAGTCACTAAATAAGGCTAGGAAATATTGGGAGAGATCCTGAAATACAGAGAACTCATCCACAAAACAAATAAAGCAGAGCTGTTCCTATCTGAAATACTTGTAGCATAAAACTTCTACAGGGAGAAGATTCATAACTACACAGAGATGCACAAACAAGAAAGGTTTAAAACAAAATTTAGTGATAGATTAAAAATGTTTCTCCTATCTACACAGTTTATTTCTCTCCAATGGGTGTAAACCCTCTGTGTTAGGGTGCAATAGCTGCCCTGACACACATGGTCTTGCTAAGGCTGCAGAGGTGTTTTTTTAACTTGGCTAGCTTTGGAAAAAAGTACTACATCTCTAGTCATTCTCTGGCAAAGTGCAGTATATCTAATTTTGTTAAATTCCAAAACATACTGTACACCAAAGTACTTGTAGGTGTGAAGGAGAATGTCAGGGATGAGTCAAAGATTAATACCTAAATTATAAAATGTGAAATGGGAACTGCAGTCTTAAATATCATGTTAAGAACCAGGAAGTATTTACCTAGTCTAAAGCACCACTTGCATTGTAATAGGCAAAATGCTACTTCTTTTAGTTACAGGGAATTCTTTAATAGTCCCAGGTTTGAGAAGGAAGCTGCATAGGGTGGAGAGGCAATTTGATGAGACCTTTACAAACTTCAGCAGAACTCTTATTCATTGCAGCACTCACTTCAGTCATACCTACTTCCACTGTTCTGCAGAACAAGGATGAGCTTCGGATGGTACTCTAGAAAAATGGATGCTTGACTAGTTAATTTCCTTCAAACATACCACTTCTTCTACTCCTACACTGCAAGACTGGCAGATAAAGTTTTCCGCTTTCACCAATCTGCCCCTTCAGTTACCACATTGTCCTGTTTTCCATCCGTCGTCACAAAACTCTCTTTTGCTTTCTTAACAAACAAACAAACATACAAACACGTCTACCTAGCAATAATCTTATCAAACAAAAAAATCCCCTTTATGTGATGCTGTCAGTGCTTCCTTCTTTCTCATTTTTACTTTTTGCCTCTTCCATGGAGCATGGAGTCCTAAAATCATACTTGGAGCTTTTTGATGCTTGGTGAAAAAAACCCAGTAAATAGAGCATAAAAGACTAGAGTTTTAATTAGCTCGTTATTTTCTCACTGTCATTAATCACAACACCTTGGTAAAGGCCCAAGGATGTTTTTTTAAAACATAGTTGAAGAGACAGTAATGATGTTTCCTTTAATTCACAGGGTAACATGTGGAAGTGGTTCTAACAACACTCAAAACCAAGTTTCAACTGATTCTTGATTTACCAACTAACTTCTGTTTCAGTAATCAGTGCCCAGTGAGTCCAGTGCTGCTCAAACCACATGCTTCAGCAACTGATACTTTGCACTGCTCATTAGCTGGTGACAAATAAGATACAAAAATAAAATTTTGGGAAGCAGACTTAAATAGACTTGTCAACGGTTATAGAGAGCCCTGCCAAAAAGTGACTTTATTTTATTAAAAGAAAAATAGGTTTGTTGGAGAAATAATAGTTCCAGAGACCAGACTTCTGAACTCTTGCTTTTTAATAAGTTAAAAATACTCTATAGCTACGTATTTTAGTAGAATTTACTAAATATCACTCCCTGACATCAGCCAGCTCACATTCACGGTACTCCAAAGTAGCCATTTCATGTTTTAGCATCCTCGAAAAGTCGTAAGATGGCTTTAGCTTCATTCTTGACTGTTTGGTCCTTTGCTTATTAGAACATAATTACTAAAGAAAGTAACCAGAAAAAATAGGGATGAGAAATCTATAGGTAAGTTACTGGCCTTGTGATTCTCCTAAATCCTTGATAGTCAGACTATGTTTATGGCTGAAGGCTCAAGATGTCCTTCATGCAGCTTTCTCTCTGTAGTTTGTCATGTTTTCCTTCTAGCTATGTCTTACATTATGGAGACTCAGGTGCTTATTTTGCCCCTGACTTTTTTTTGCAACTTTAAGTTGCTCTTAACGCAACTTGCTTCCTCTTTAATGCAGTTGGGTCAGATAAATAGCCCTTTATATACAACTGTATTTGCCAAATCTCTGCTATAAAGAAAATACAGAGATTTTCTTTCAATAAAGAAAAACAACTCAACAAACTGAATTGATACTCAGAACATGTAAATGAAACTCAGAAAGTAAAGCTAAATGAATGCCTGTAAGGATGCAGACGGCCACATTTAGAATATTTACAGAACGTTTACAAGAGCCCTGGAAGAGGAAGGTATTGCAGCTCTATAAACTACAAGATCTAAAATTTTACATCATCACTCTGAATGTTTTGCTATGATTTTACTAAACAATCCAGCACATCTATCCATTACTGCATTTGAGTATGATAGTCAGTCCTATAAAAACCTGGTAGAACAAGTGTTGTGCTATAGAACAGAATCACTATGGTTGAGTAATCTAATGGCAGCAACAGAGATGGTCACTAAGTTAATTTCTGGAATTCTGCTTTAATCCTGTGCCATAGTTACTGCTAAGCATCTCACAAACCAGTTCACAGTATAATATTCTCAGCAATGAATGAGTTAGCACCTATATAATTACAAGAGCTCAGATGTTTCCTTTTTTTTTTGCAACTGTGCCAACTACAGGCTCAAATGCTGCTAAAGCCTGTCAGCATCTTACTGAGGGGGCAATCCACAGTGAGAACTAAAGAAAATCAGGGTATTCAAGGTTTATTCAGGTATTACAATAAATGGTGGCAACCAATATGAACAATTATGTTACAGGAAAATTTTTCAAAATCTCTATGCCAATTTCAATCTTACTGTTTTCAGATACAGGAAGAGGCTTCAAACCCCAAGTAGTTAAAAAGAAGAACATGGACAGGAATCTAATGTTAGTAGTGATATTTCTACAGAAGTGTCAAGGGAAACTTGCATCTCTGAAAGAGGCCAAAGTCACGATGATAAAAATTTCAGCCTGTGAGAAATTCTTGCACAAAGAGTGATAGAAATTACTCCTGGTGAAATTTTCTGAAATAGTCACATGATGTGAAACAATTAGGTTGACAAACTTTATGTGAAGTGTGGCTTCTAGTAAGATTTGGGGACAACAATATGTACCTGTAACATAAAAAATGCCCATAATAAAGAACCAGAGAGAAAACTTTTAACACTCTCTGTCTGCGAGTAGGAAATGCAAGAGATCTCCATGTAGAGAAATGAAAGGGAAACCACAGGCCATTTCAGGCATAGGCTCTCACAAATATCTACTGTAATTATTTGCCAGACCCATTGTGAATTTGGGGCAGATTCACTCTAGTGAAGTAAAAAGTCACTCTACTTTTCTTCTTTAGCTATGACATCTAGGAAAATTTGTTGTTCATCTACAGCAAGCATATTTGCAGATGAGTCCTAGCATTTTTAGTAAAAGGTGGGGGAAAAGCAGACTGGGATTTTATACCTGAGAATTTTGTGTAACTCTGTATGTCTTTCTTCTCATCCCCAAAATACCAAGATTGGCAAACTGGGACAAAAATTCAGACAAGTATTCAGAGTGTCATGTAGAAACCCATTTAGCTTTAAAAGAATATATCTTATAGCCACTAGAAAAAGGTTTCCTCTGCTGGCAACTCTCAATACATGTTTGGAGTAGTTAAATTTACCTTCAGGACAGGACTTCTGGACCTGACAGCTAAAGATCTAATTTTCCCTGCCTCTTCTTTTTGCCCTTCTGCTTCCTTTTTGGCATGCTTCATCAAGTCTTCTGCTTCCTGTCAGAAATAAAAGAGTTCCAGATGTGCAAGGGTCTGTTTCAAATGATTTGCCATGTTAAAAAGAAGAACACAGTGTCTAGGAATGGAAAAAATATTTTTTGTTCACAAATCAAAAAAGAAACAAGTATTAAAAGAGGAGAAACAAAATTTCCAATATCACTTACTACTCTGGTGAAACAAAAAAGTTCAGAGAATGCTAGATATGGCCAACCTTAAAAAAGAAACAGCAATGAGAAATTAAAAAAAAAAAAAAAAAAGTGGATAGATTTCATACTAGTCATAATAGAAACCTGAAAAAAAAAATTCATAGTCTAAGTGCATCTCAGATTTTGTATTTAGTTATAGAAACTGAGCAATTGCTGGAATAGCACCCTTTACTTGCTTCAGAGTAACAGAGGAGGAACAGAAACAGAGAATTAAATGCATTTCACTTCCCTGATTCTGAGTTTGGGCTACATGCTGCTTAATTTTATTTTGGCCTGAAAAACATATTAATATCTGGAGACGTATAAAGGTCTTCTTTGCTCCTATTGTCAGCAAAGTAGGTTATCACTAGTTTTTAGATAACAAGTATTTTCACTGCGTGAAGTATGCTAGGACTTTATTTAAAACTTGTTCTCTTTTTCATTCTATTATCCTGGCCTGTGGCAGCTCTCTACTAAGCATCCCTGTTTCATAGGCTTCATCTTGATAATACCAACATGCCAGGGAGATTTGGATAGCCAAGTGGATTCACTGACACTATTAAAACAGCTTATACAACTGAAGTTTCAGGTAATTATTTCAATATTTTTTCAATATTCTTGTTATGGTAACAACTAAGAACACATTCAATCACTGCACTGTTTGACAAATACAGCATTTTAAATTGAATGTTGCTTTTCTTTAACAAGTTGTCATAAAATATGCATACATTGTCTCTATTAACAGTATTACTGTAGCACATCTCTCCTGATTTTCCCTTTCTTATTCTAAGTTCTTGCTTGATATTACTGAGAAGCATCAATACTTCTGCAAAGGCTGATTAGCATGCAGTGACTTGATAGACATGTTGGAAGGCAGAACTAACAAATTTCCAGCATGCTACTAGATTATACATTTCTCTCAGTGCATGCAAAAAGAGATCGTTGTTCACTGTACCTCTGATACTTCTGTTGATGCTTTTGTCAACATCTGTTCACAGAAGTGGCTATTGGCATTCACTTATCTGAGAATCACTATGCAAATATATGCAACTGCAGTGAAAGAAGTCCCTAGAAGATTTGAACAAACCCATTTTATCAGAATAAGAATGTTGAGGTGACTGACAGGTCCATTGTCACAGCCCTTGTGGAAGCTGGCTGCCTGCTTTTTCCACTGTTTAAGTAAAATATTATTTGAGTACAAGAAGCATTACTGTGAACATAGCAATCCCCAATTCTGGTAATATTTTGCTTGATCCTGTTTCATTGTAAAGCAGTGATATATGTGCTCAGAGGAATCAGGTTTGGACAATGAAGGTGATATGAAGTTAAAGTGATAGTACCCTTCACCAGAAAGGACAGGTGCCCCCCCTATTCTTAGGCAGTGTTTGGTACACCAAAGAGGAATCCTAAAACAACACCCTAATTAAAATCAAATCTCCATTTATATTCATGGAGGTATGCAAAAGACAAATTGGTGTGATCTAATTGATGCTTTCTTGGCTACTTCTTAAGAGTGGTGGTTCAGATGTTTATGATAAAGGCCCGACCAGGACAGCTGATGAAATGTAGTACTCTCCAGTGTCTGATCAGTCTGAGCTAGACTGCTTAGAACAAGAAGCATTGCCAAAAATGTTGGTTGCAACAATGACCTCAGTTGTTATCCCCCTTCCTGCAGCTATTTCAAGAGCCGCACATGAGTTTGATGCTGGAGTGAAGTCTTTATTTGGTATTCTATATCATCACTTGACATTGGAGGAGAAAGAACTGGTGTTCTATATTCTACAGTTGTCTGCCTCCAAGGTTTTGGTAGCTCATACAGGTGCACAGGCAAAAGGCTGACAGACACATGGGTTTGCATCTCCCTTCCTCTTAGCAGAGCATGCAACATAAAGCACAGTTTTCCCCAGCACTTCACCTTTACCATGGTTGCAGAGGACAAAGCTAAGAAGGAAATAGTACTATTTACTTTGAGAGAAGGAGGGACATGTACTCAGTCCAGAAACACTGAGAATTTTATGTCTTTAAATGCTATATGACAATTGCAGACCAAAGAGTGAGCAATTCCTTAATCCCCACCTCTGCTCTATCTTTAAAAATCTGAAGGGCTGCTACTGTGGATCCTAGTTTTTCAGTTCCAACATTAAAACAACTTGTTTAGAGATCCTGCTTGATAATGAGTCAGCTACTTCTACACTGCATATTGTACATACAAGCATAAGTAATCTTGCTTTCCCATCACACACTGTCAAACAACAGGGGGCTAAAGCAGTAGCTTAAGACACAGGCTTAAGCAAAGGCAGCCCCCCACTTTAAAAAGCAGATTAAGCATGTGACAGATGCTTTGTGATAATTTATGCATAGTGTATGTTGACCTGATTTTTATGATGTTGATTATATGATTATGTTGGCTTGATTTAATTAGAAGGCACAGACAAAGCCTGAAATACTTGATAAACACAAGCTACCAACTGATAAACACACTCAGGTCAGTTTGCAATAAAACCTGAATTCTCAGCTGTGGAGAGCCAATTTCTGGGCTCCAGGCAAGCTGCTGGAACATCTTTGGTCTGTTTGAATGCTGTGATTAAAACAACTCTAGTGACTATACAAAGGATCCCTAAGCAATGTGATGTAAAGTCAAGTGGGTTGTCACAGAGGGTCAGCTGTTGAAAGGAACTTATAAAATCACCCTGCCCCCTTGACACCTTGAGGGAAAAAAATATTCTGGCAAGGCAAAACACCTAAAGTCAATTTTCCCTACTTGTTTTCCACCCTATTGCTGATATTTTTTTAGGGCATCTGCATGCTCAGGATAAATCTGTAGGTGCCTGCAGGGACTCACAAGGTATCACAGCCTTTGGCTTGGAGGATATGGAAGTACCGATGTTCTGCAGCAAGTAAAGACATGAGCCCTTGCATGAAGGGACCGAGCTCAGAGGAACCAGATGTAGCTAGCTCTAGTTGTTATAAATAGCAGCCTCAAGTTTCACGATTAAAATAATCTGCCTCTCACATATGGAAACTTTGAATGCATTCATAAATGTGAAATAATCAAAAGGAGTTCAGCTCCTCACTGTTAATCTGGTATTGTAGAATATTTGCCCCCTGAGGAATCCTGCACAGGGGCATGAAGGAGAGACTTATGGTTTCACAGCTCCAAACCACTAGGGAGACCACATTCTACTAAAGTATGTGAGAATATTTTATCTCTTTGTGACCCAGACAGGGACCTTGTACGACATGATGAGGTTTGACATCCTTTATAGCTGAGCTTCTGTGTGAAAAAGCCTGGCTTGGGCAGGGGAGTGAACATGGGCAAAAAAAACAGAATACATGCCCAGGTAAGTTCCTATTCAGTTTGCAACTGTGAGGCACACTTTGACATGCAAACCCCGAAGTACCCTGGATCCTATAACACAGAGGAAGGAGTGGAGTACATCATATGGCAAAGTTCCCAGCCAGTTCAATGGGGGCAGTAGTTCCTCTGAGAACTTTTGATATTTCTGCCATTGCTTCTTCTAACTTACTCATCACGAGGCCCTTTTGCGTGCATAGTGATGTTCAATCTCCCACAGTCAGTGGACATGTACCCCTTGTACATACCAGAAATTTGACCCTTAGCCTTTTCCAGACTTCTGTGTTCATCACCACATTAGTACATGACAAATAGCTACATTCAAACATTCCCTTGCTCCACCATCACAGACTGATGCCTTGCTGCTGACACTGACACACTCTCTTGCTACTCAGCTCACCCAGTTATCCTTTTGCTGGAATAACCTTTCTAAACCAGCTTATACCCTGACATTTGAAGGATTGTGCAGGGCAGTAGGTTATAGAGGTAAAGTGGTAATAATGCTTCTTGCAACATCCAGGTCATAGCTGGACAAAATGTTTGATTGATGTTTGTTTGAAATGAGGAAGATTCTATATGGAGTTACAGATTTTTATTTTATTTTTTTTTAATTTGGGTCAATTTTACCAAAATGTTTATTCTTAAAAATAGCTTTCATTGGGCTCGGGGTGTATGACATACATGCAAAAATGTAAAAACATTGTACTTTGATATTTTTGATAGTGAGGTTATTTTTGCTTTCCAAGCCCAAAACAACTTACAGTAAGTTAAAATTACGTACTATCAAAATGTATTTAAAAATTATTCAGAAAACTCAAACTGAAAATATCCCCTTGTTTCAGGCCAATCAAGACAACTCTTAACCACAAGTGGTTCTTTTTAGTCCTTAACTCTATGATTTTCTGTTTAAATATTCATCATCTCAAATCAAAATTACTTCTTCCTCTTCCTGTGTCTGTCAGAGAATCTTCTTCACATTCAGCTGTAATCCTGGACCCTATTTAAAAGATTATTTAAGAGTGCCTTTAATTCTGAGGCTAAGTTAAACACCTGCTCAGATTCTCCACTGAATAAGTATGAATGCCAGGTATGCTGAAGTGCTAAACCTCTCCAATCCTTCTCTTCAGCTTTTCTACGTAGGACTTTTCTTCACTGCTCAATAGGACAAAGAATGACAGCATGTAAGAAATTGAGAAGAAGCTTCATACATTCAAAGATGCTGCTCCCAGCCTTTTGTTCAGCAGAGAGAGGAAATAAAGCAACATCTACAAAACTTCTGTGTTTAGATGCAACATAAGTTCTCTTGGACACCCAAAGTTTCTTCCCCTCCCATCTGCCTAAACAGGTATTATTTTTGATCTAAAGATACAGAAACAAGGACTGCATAAAAAGCAATAGAACAAACATTTTAAAATGGGGTCTCATCCTTGCAGAAAGCATCTGACCAGTTAAATTACCATTATTTCCCCTTCCCTCCTCCAGCCATACTGTGTACAAATAGAGTAAACAATCAAAATCACGTTGAAGTCCAGGGCTTCATTTTTCTCTAGTTTAAACACGTTTCATAACAGACTAGGCTCCATTTGTATACACATATATTAAAGAAAGAACACATTTCAGTTAAAAACTCCCTCCATGTTTCAAGCTGCTTATGTCTTATACATACACATACATTTTATCAGGGAAACAAGCACACAGAACCAACCTCAAGCCATTAACTCCTAGCACCCTTCCTTTGTTCAGCTCCCACAAATTTCTGCTGCTGGTGGGTGTAAATCTTTTGAACTTCTTGAAAGAAAGAGAAAACTGTAGCTCAGTGTGTTTAACCATGTGCTTTCCAGGGCTGCAGGCAGAACTTGAGAAAGAGCAATATGAATGTGTGGTGAGCAGCTCACAGCATTCGCTGGGGCTTTTCTGTTTTTTCTGCAACTGCTCATCAGTTTCAATAGGACACACAATAGGATTCCGAGTATCTGTGTGCCTCAGACACCACTCAATTAACTTTACTCAGCAACAAGAGGAAGAGGAGTACAGTAATTTCACGACTATAAGGCGCACCGGACTATAAGGCGCGCCATTTTTTTGCAGTGAGTATCCGCGCACAACAAAGTAACGAATAAGTAATGGAATCCCGCGATCGCAGGTTTTACTGGCAGGTGCTCAATTTGCAAACATTTTTCACGGATCGGTGTAGCCTTTAAATGCAGACTAGGTTCAGGGCTGCCACGGGCTTGGCTTGGCTGGGGCTGGGTGGGCTCGCTTTTCCGGGTTGACAAATTTCCAAATGTTGTCCATATATAAGGTGCACCGGACTATAAGGCGCACCTCCAGGTTTCGATCAAGATTTTAGTCAAAAGGGTGCGCATGAAATTACTGTACTTTGAGCTTTGCTCTCTGGGTTGAAAGTTGAAATTAGCTGCTTCAACCAGAATGCTGGAGAATGTGCCCACTGCCCTGCATAAGGTGAAATGCCTCTCTGTTAAAGGTGCTGGTTATATTTCTCATGCCTACCTTAGCTTTTAAAAACCATTAAATATACCTTTTTTGTTAGCTTGGAAGGGCATGCCTTCTACAGCTAATGCCTTGTAACAATACTGATGCAGTCATAACAACTATTGCATGGCCAGAGAAAGAAAGGAAACTATGCTGACCTTGAGTACAGTATAGAAGTTTTCAAATATCTATGTAGTTAGAAGGAAAAAAATGGTTTGAAGAATAAATGGTATTTAAGAAATGGGGTAGGAAAATCTAAGGAGGCCATAGCCAAGAATCTGGAAACAGGAAAGACTCTTCTGAAGAAAATACAGAAACAGACAACTACCCAGCAAAGTAGGAGAGCTTTAACTCATACTTGCTACACTTTGTAGACTCACACCCACACATAGCAATAAAATAAATGCCTACTTCATTAAATCAGATTCATAATACACCCCAAAAATTCTACTCCTTCTTGGTCAGAGGGGAATACATGAAATCTCTGTCAGTCATTTGCCTAACCCAAGATCAAGCTGCAAAATCTTCAAAAACCCTGCCCACCCTGCTCCTGTAACAAGCGACATTAGAACAATCCACTCTGGCCAGGTGGAAAACATTTCCCCTTTCCTTTGGAAATCAGCACCTGGGCAGCCTCCTTTAAGCTGGGGTTGTGTTGTTTTGTGGCAGGTGAGAGCCTGTGAAAGGTCAGGGATTGCTGAGAGATCAAGAGAAAGAAAAACCAACATGTGCAATAAGCATCTTCCCATTATATCCCAAGGTCGCACATTCGATTTTCTCAGGTTGGGAAGAATGAGGAGGTTGGGCCCTGCACTGCTCCCTGGGGAAAGGCTGCTCTGCCAGCCTGCCTCTGACTCACTGTTGTGACATCTGGTATTAAAGCTTAGGTAGTTTGAAGATCAGTGGAAAAGAGCATTTAAAACCCCATTATTTCACCTGTTCATTTGATTTTCAAATAACTGTGTTAATTCTTATTTACCACATCAGGCCCTTGAATATACTGAATATTGTTCCAAGTTATTGTAACCTTCCCTCTTAAAGTGGATTTAAGCCATTATGGTCTATCACATAAATCCTTCTTAGACTGTGGATTATTGACCTGATAGGCCCAAACAGCTCCATCTGTCCTCTTAAATGGGCATGAATGCTGTGAGTCTTTAGTGCTGTGAGTGTTTATTGCTTTCAATCCTATTATTTGCAAAATACTTTATTTCTCTGTGTGTGTGTGTGTGTGTGTGTGTGTGTGTGTGTTTGTGTGTGTTTAGTATTCAGGGACATGTTATTGTCAAATTGTTGTCTACACTCTTTTAAATATAGGGCTTTCCAGTGCAAAATGCCCCCATACAGAAGCATAAGTGAATGTACTGCTGCTTGACTTGGGAAATAAAGCTATTGACTTAGAGCCAGCCTTTGAGAGTGATGTAAAAGTTGATAGACTGGAAGAACATTTGAAAATGAAAAGGGACTCCCTTTTGAAATGTTGATGCGAATCAAGTCTGAGTTAATGAAGCTTTTATAATCATAAAGTTACTTTCAGATATCTACTCTAAGTGGTTTTTTTAAAAGAGCTAACATGATGCTCAAAGGGACATTTGTTGAAGTGAAAACAGGAGTAAAATAGTTTATTACCTGTTGATAAGTGTCAGAGAAAGAGAGGCATTTTTCATTGGTCAGCATTTGTGGGTCAAATAATTTACCAAGACTGGGTTAATTATTTTGATATGTTGAGTCAAATAATTTCTGATGGAAATTTTAAAGTACTATGAAAAGGTTACCTGTGCAAGAAAGTCTGTTCTTTCCTGTCCCAAGGGTATTCTACACACAGAGTTATTCCTGTTAGGCAATATACTGAAAAGCCTGGAGACCAAAGATGAAGATAGAAATCTGCAAAATGTGGCTGCTGCCTTGGCCTGATGGATTTCATTGCTGAACTTTTGACATCTTCTTATTCCTCCACATGGCACCAGGAGGCCAAGCCATGCAGAACATGTGGATGTGACTTCCCAGTATGCAGAACTCTTTGCCTCTGACGTGGCTGGATTCTCTTTGCAACAAAGATTAGTGGAAAAGAGACAGACTAGCAAGTCTGTTCTGAATAATATTTAAAAATCTAATAGAAACTAAAAAAACCACTTTGCAGATGGTCTGTAATAGCTTTCGTATACAAAAATAGAGATGTCTTAGGTCTGACACTTGGTAGAGAGTGGTTTGTAGCTGGCTTATACTCTTTTATAACATATGTGTGCAAGAGACACACAGTTGTTTTTTCAGGGACAGGAAAACTCAGGAAAGTAGGATGATATTTTTGGCAAGCTATTTTTGCAAAAAAATGCCAGGTGCCAGCACCTTCTCAAATCCAGAGCTATGGCTAAAATTCGAGTGAAGCTATGAAACATCTTTGATCATACTGTTTTGTATATGATGATGGTATTTTAAGTATGCTTGTGTTAATACTCAGAGTTCAGTCTATTTAATGTGTTTTCTCTTCCTTTTTTTTTTCTTATCTAAGTGATTTATTACTTTTTTCTAAGTCACCTGGGCCCTCTGACCCATCCATTATTGGACCATTGACTCACTGTAGGGTTTAACAGTGACTAAATCTTGTTCTAAGCACAGAGCTTGCATAGAACACTTCTCCCTTGAAGTGTAAATAATTGTATCCTAGGTGCTCACACTTTGTTTTGGCAGGGAGAAAAGTGGTGGCCTCTGGAGACAGTCCACCAAACAGGTTTTGGGAGAGGGTATCAGCTTCCCTAGATGAAGCTATTGGAAATTCTGCCCTGTTATACAAATTCAAAGCAAAAGTTATAAGTGTTTAGGAAACTTTCACTTCCCCTTTAGCATCGAAGAGAACATTTATTTTTAGGGATGAGCACATTTAATCCTGCCATGCTGGATACTTAGCCTAATGGAAAATGAGAGTGATCCAGATGTTCAGCAGCACCTTGGGCAACTGTTTTAGCAACACTTATGAAATGCTGATATGCTTGAAGATATGGAAGACAGTGATAAAGAGCATTTCTGCAGCATTAAAAATTAAAGCTTTGCTCTCTGAAATGTAAACAGAACACTACCTAGCATTCTGCATATATCATGTCCATAAGCTTTAGGATGATGTCTAGAATTCCAAGTGAATGTGGTTTCCTTATTGTATAGTATTAACTAGCATTTTTATCCCACAGAAATGGAAGCTGAGCATGTGATTAGAGGAGCATCTAAGAAATAAATTGGTGCATATATGTTTTATTTTTATACTTATAATAGACACACATAAACATATTAAAACTGTTTGTATTTTACCCACAGTCACCCTAGGTACCAATAGAATGTGTTTAACACTGAGATATTTATAGGAAAAATCAGTAAATTTATGTTTGTCCCAACTTAGGCTCATTGAAGTACTGAGATGAAGTTACCCAAACCCCTTTTTTTTTTAGTGTTTTCTCTGCACCAAATGCAGGGTTTACATAAGGGAAAGGCAACTGGGCTTGCTACAGAAAGCTTAACTCCATCATCCTGAATGCATGTGGGGCCAGAAGGGGACCTTTTCAGTGCTCACTGTTTCTGTTTTAACATTTCAGTCACCAGGGGAAGGGAGGAGGATTTAGTGTATTACTGGAAGTTATTTATTTTATGAACTGTACCAATAGTGTGGCTTATATTCTACTTGGTGACTAAATTAATTTCTGAGTTTATATTCACAGTAATCAAGTTTATCTAGTTAGGGTATAAAACTGAAAAATCAGGCACAAGTGAGGGTGGGTTTTGAACAAGGTGCTTTTAGCTATTTTAGTACCTAGAACACTGTTTTAGTGGTGACTTTAATACAGTCTTAAAAGCTGATCCAAGAAATATGAAGGCTGAAGGAACAAAATCACTGCTGTAGTATTTTATTAAAGCAGCTCACATTATACTGAAGGCTTGTAAACTGACCTGTTTCTGTGAAAGCCACTCTTCTGCATCTTGTTTGGATAGGCTAATAAAAAACAAGGGACATTGTGTAGAAACTTGCAAGCTTTGGGACCAGGAGACTGAAATGTAAGGGGTAACACAGTATACATTCTTTGAAAGGAAACTGGTCCATACACGTGTTCATGCATTCTTCTTATGATAAAGGATATGCTACAAAACAAATTGCTATCCATAGATCTTTTATCTTGAAATACAGCAATGAAAACTCAGCTGGTGGTTTTAGTTTCAAAGCCCACTGCTAGCTGGGAACATAACAGTACAGGTGTCATTACTGCCTGGAATTCTTTTGAGCTATACTGTATTTACCTGATGTCATTTAAAGGGGAAAGAATGATGAATGCTCAATTAATTGTAAAATAAAAAACACACAGAGGAAACATCTGACTATTTTGGTATGCATATATGAATGATCTTCATGGTTGCATAATTCGTTTTAACATGAAATAACCAGTTTTGCAATAAACCTCTTCTCCAGGATGGGCCAATTCTACTAAGGCTTCATTAAAAATTTCATCCTGAGCCAGGTGAGAAGACTGAGGCCAGCAAAATCCATTGAAAGCTGTGGGATGTGATCACAGTGTTTGAATCCTAAAGCAATTCCAAGTGGAATTAACTGTGAATAAGCGCTGGGGTATTTGGCCAACCCTAAGCCAAGCTGGTAGGGGGTTGCATAAACTGGAATGAATTCTGCAACACGTAGCTCTAGAAGCCTTGAGCTCATTGAATCCTGATGGGCTGCTGGCTAGGCAGGTTTGGTAGCCTGGGATGTGCACACTTTCTCAGGTCATAGCTCTGTCTCCTCTTTTCTGTTGAATTTGGCTTCCATCACAGAGTAAGGCAACTTCTAGGGTAGCTGAAGTGTGCAGTCCACCTCTGGTCCTCCATGCACCACTGGAAAGGTGCAAAAACTCTGCAGGGTCACAGTTGACCCCAAATCACAGACAGAAAGCCATGCTCTGGCCTTATCTCTGCTTGTAGCCTGCAGGCAGAGTATGATAGAGAACAAAGCATGCAGAAGAGTTTTAGCAGAAGGACTTCAACTGTCCTTGTATCTTCTTTGTTCCAGACAGTTACAGTGAGTTGTCCTAGAACACAGTGATGAGTCTATGGGAGATAAAATTGGCCCTTTCCTCCAAAGAACATTAAAGAACTTTGTTCCTTCTGTTTTTTGGAGTTTTTTTTTTGTTATTTTTTTTAACCAGTAGAGTCTCTACAAAAAAACTTACCATGACTGAGTAGAGCTTTCTTTTCGAGTAGTGAAAGTCAACACAATGTTCTGAAATCACAGTGAATATCGCATTCCTGACAGCTTGATGGCATCTCCAGATGCTGAGATGAAGTGATGCAGAGGAGCATAGATTATCTGATAAATATCTACACTGATCCCAAATGGTCCCAAAGGAGAAAGGTGCTCTATCTTATGAGGACTTCACTGTGTTGCTCTCTACTCCCTCAAGAGATGTGTCTGCCTATAAGCACTGTGCAAATAAAAAGCACCACTTAGAGAGAGGATTCTTCTTTTAGCTCTGCAGCAACTGCAAATCTGGAAAGTGATCTTGTTCACCCCTTAGACACCAGAAAAACCTTTGTGGCAGAACTATCATACAGCTTTATATTCATATAGCACCTCTAAGACATCTTTCCAGGAGAGGCTTGTGTGTGGTTCCCTAATAAAAATAACGAGTTAATAATCATTGGCAGTATACATGAAAATTTGCTTTCAAAAGCATGGAGCCACAAGGCAAAGTTTATCAATGAAGGGCACCAAAGCAATTGTGAGCAGTCCCTGGAGAATTAATTCTTCAAGAGTGCATGAAATCAGTCTGGCACCCTCTGAAATACACAGTCTAGTTGCTTGTGTCCATACAAATATTCACCCTCTCACCATGGAGGCACTAAGGAGTGCAGATCAAAAGGACTGTTTCAGGACTGAAACAGTCACTCTGCAGCAAGAAGCCAAGTAAAGACTGGTAATTATTTTATCTCTGCTGAACAACATTGTAAGCAAATTGCACATAATTATGACAAAATACCATCAACAACATGACAGTCTCCTGTTTTATACTGGGGCATCTGGCACACAGCACTGCCGAGTCAAATGTTTGTTCCCTTTCTGAAGATTGGTGTTTGGTTTTTTTGTCTGTTGCTTTGATTCACACTCTTTCTTCAATAAAGGCTTTTTAACTGTCATTGTGTACAGTGTTCACTGATTTATGCCAGAGGACTGAACTTCAGTAGCCAGAGTCTCATCTTCGTTCCTCACTGCACGGACTGTTCCCTGTCAGAATCTCCTTCCATTCCTTGGAAAGGGCAGACAAATGAGCCCAACCAGTGATATCCCCAAGGGATTGGGGTATGATGGGCAAGTGGAGATGCCTCCTCATATGAGATCAGTTTGCAGTAAGGATGTGCTGGCAAACTTGTGCTATCAGACTTAGCTTTTGAGACTCATGGCCGGGATTTCCCTGGGGGGGTTTTTGCACCACTGCAAAACCAATTGGCCTTTTGGGGGACTGATGGCCTGTCTGTTTTGACCTTGTCAACAAGACCCTTTCTGTTGCCTTTGGTGGCAGGTGGCAAAAGCTCCTTGTAAGGAGGTGCTGGACAGTGAGAGGATCTCATCTCGTTTGACTAGTCTAAACCAAATGCAGATGAACTCCAGAGGCTCCAGAAGCTAATAAAATTTAGGCAAAACAAAGGGCTTCAGATTTTAAGTTGCTTGCTTTGCAAAGTTATCCCCCAGTAAGATAAAGCTAAAAAAAATGGGCAACACAACTGCAGATGAAATCTAAAAGTGGCAAATGCAGTGTAGTTCACAAAGAAAGTCACAAGAATGACTAAACAGTGCTAACAGTGTTAAAGCAGCATATTCACAATTTTTCTTGCAGGTGTAGCTCCTGCCCACATAAAAAAAAAAAAAAAAGTTTTAAAAATATGCAGTATATTCTTAGCAGCTGATTCTTGAGAAGAAGCCAGTCCTTAATATCTTCCACATATGGAAACAGAGGTCCGGCAATTGAGGAAGTCATCAGAAAGTAGGGGATTATTTAAGTACAAATTCAGTCTAGGCTTCTTTTTTTTCTGATCAGAAATTCTGTTCAGATGCGAGACCTGGTAGTGGCATTTTTATTGGAACCCCACGTTTATGTGTCAGCCCATCCTAGGAGCAGAGCACACGTGCCTTAGCTCTGCAGAAGGGTTGGCATGAGCAGATGCTCGGCAGGCTTCGAGTGCAGTGGAGGGCAGCGTTCAAGGCTTAAACTTTGGGAGAGCAGAAGGATGAAAAGAGGAGGCGGGAGGTGGACAGGCAGCAAATCCCTATTGCCTCTCCCATGGGGAGTGCATGCTGTACGCTGCTGATGGCAGAGCGGGCACACAGACCCCTCTCACACCACGGCTCTGCTTTTGAGGTCAGGCCACTGGAGAGCCGAGTGGAAATAGAAGGGAGATTAAAAAACAGCGCGATGCATGTTTTTCAGAGGCGAGAACAAAGGCTGCTCTTTCTCCGACAAGGCAATGAGCCCTCTAGAGGCAGCTGCAACCAGAGCAACCCCTACCATGATGCTGAGCCGTGGAGGAAGAGTCCCAAGCCTTTGCACCTTCTCCAAACCCCTCTCCCACAGCCCTTCTCTCTATCCCAGTCCGCCGGAGCCCACCCCTGTCTCCTGGTTACTCTCACTTTAGCCAGTGGGCTGGAGAAGTCCTGGGGAAAGGAGCTGCAGCTGGATACAGAGACAGCAGCATTTAAACCACTTCAAAAAACTTTCAAAACGGTTTATCTGGCGATACATCATGTATAGACCATTTACCAGTCCTCATCCTACATGGCATTTCTTTAAGGATGTGACAGGACCCTTGAAGTGTGAGAAGGGAGTGAATAACAGCAGAAAACTACTGGGGAACAGTAGTGAGGATACAGGGTGGCAAGCAGCTACAGGGTAACTTTAATCATAAAAGGTGATCAATTCCTTATTGTCAATGATTTGATTAAAATCACAGACTCCCGCAAGAAAGTGGATACTGTGGGAATGCAGTGATTTAAACCAGGCTGGTTTCCAAAGGGCTTCTGCAACTGTGAAGCTGACTCGTCTCTCACTCCTCTGTGCTGTGGGTGAAGCAGAAGGAGGGGAGGCTTGATGTGCAGCCTCCCTGGAGCAGGGGCTGTGACTGGGGTCGTGACTGTATGCTGGTTGTAGCTTATCGCTCTTACTTCATTTTCAAGGATTTGAAACTTGTCAAAAACATCCGTTTGGTATATAGGAAAGTTGCTGAGGCTTTGAAAAAAAACCTCAAGCACTTCTGTTCACCTGTCTTTACAAGACAGCATAAAGTCTTTCTGCAGTCCCCCTGAGGAATGTGTTATGTACCTGTTGTGGGCATTCAGTTTGGTCTGGAGAAGTCCCCTGCATATTTTCCCTGTTTCTCTTCAAAGCTCCAGGTGATACCTATCTATCCAGCTATCAAACCACAGGTTATCCAAAAGGAGAACCTTTCTTTTTTTTTTATCCCTGTTTCCTCAAAAACATATGCTATGAGATCAGCATTAAAGGACTTAACACCTTAAGCCCCTCATGACAATGTCTGTGGTATTAACTGCTGGATGGTCTTGCTCCAGTGGTCTGCAGGACACAGCAAAATGGGTCCAGTGATTTCTCTTCTGAAATATGTAAGTCTAGTATTAGCATTTCCTTAGTTTTCTTGACTACACCTTAATTAAAAACCTAATAAAATGCCATAATTTGATTAAGAGACAGCGATAATTTAAAGCATGCAATTAATTTCTTTGCACCACTCTCAAGTTCCTCCATCTCTCTCAAGCAGAGGAAAAAAGCAAAAAAGAAGCTCCAATGTTATACAGAATTTCCCCTCATTATATAAGCCTCTCATAAGATGTGGGATAATACGAAAAATAGCATGTATAAATCTCTCATTTATAGTTTAATTAATTGTGCACATTATTTTTAAAGGTGTGATAGCTTATTTAATTCAGCTAAGAATATATGTTAGCTAGCCCTTACCTGGCTGCTTTTGGAGGGAATCCAATGGAGGTGTTCTTGATTTATTTTTTTCCCCTTTCAAGTGGAGGCAAGAATTAGATGCATATGTTCTCAAAAAGAATGCAAACATTTAGTTTAATTTAATCTCTTTGTTAGTATTTTTTTTTTTTTTTTTTGGTGTAAACTAATAAGACTTTTGGAATCAGCATTTTTAAATGACTTAAGCCTACAGTTTGATGCTTGGGCTGACATGTTAGCAAGGCAGGGGAGGGACAATTTATTCTTGGAAGTATGTGACAGAATTGATGTAAAGCCTAAAAAGGATGTTTCTTTTATAAAGATGTTGGTGCTGTATAGGCAACAGTCCACACATTTCATCTGCTTGTTATGTTGACGGTCTCTCACAAGCTACAAACCCCCACTGCTGTAAGCACTAGTAACAGCAATCCCTAGCCCACTTATCATCATTTGCCGAGACATTTGTAATGCAGCCTAGTCCTAAACTTGAAAACAAATACCTTGATGATTTTTTCCCTTTGATTTTGAACTTTTGGCCAACCAAACCTGTGGTTATCTGCATGTGTTTTTTGGTCAGGGGGAAAACATTCCAGTTTAGCCAATGCCATCTTGAAGGAACAAAACATTTACTTTTTACTCATGACTTTGTCTTTCAGGCTACAGAACTCTGAAGATCAGGATGAATTTTGCCTCAGCAAAGAGAAGAAAATAGTAACTTGTGTCTTGTCAAGCCGTTCTCCTGTCTTCATTGGCAGCTCAGCCTTTGGTGGCTGCAGTGGGTCGGACATGTGGCTGTGTCATAAGCCTTTTGGAACAGCCCATCAGGAGGAAAGGAACACAGACTTGGAAGGGTCCCCCTCTGAAAGCATCTGGGCATTATAACCTGCCTTTGGGTACCATTTTGCAGTGAGACAAAGAGCTCTTGCTCTTCTTCCTTGTAATTAGAGAGAGATAAGATCTGATGCCTTTCTGGTGGTTGTTTGAGATTCAGGGAGGGAATTTTGCCCTTGTCATGGCTATCTGGTCAGTGCTGAAGTTTCGTTGTTTTTTTCCTGAATCCAGACATCAGGTAAGTAAACTTATAATTCATGTTATTACAGCTGGCTGGTGCCTAGAGGGGACTGGTTTCTTAGCAGGCTGGCTGGAGAAAGAGGAAGAGTTGCACAAAACATTTTCCTTAAATAAGTTAAAATTTCCCATGTTTCATTTTGTGTCTATTGCCTCCTGTCCTTACAGCAGGCTGTTCCAGGAAGAGCCTTGTTCTGTATTTGCAGACAGCAGGTCTCCCCTTTACCCTCTCCCCTTTTGGCTGAACATGCCCAGCTCTCTCAGCCTCTCCTCCTACACCACATGCTCCAGTCTCATGGTGGCTCTCTGCTAGACTGGCTCCAAGTTGTCAATGTTTTTCTTGTACTGCAGAGGTGGATATAACACCTCAGCTGTGGTCTCACAATTGCAGAGGACAGGGAAATAATCATGCCATCATTCTTGCTAATGCAGCCTAGCATGCAGTTAGCCTTCCTTGCTGCAAAGATGCATTGCTGGTTCACGTTTAGCTGGATGTTCTCCAGGTCTTACCTCCTAAACTGCTCTCCTGTCAGAGCTCAGCCTGTCCTATGCAGGGGGCTGTTTCACACCAGGGCAGGGCTTGGTGCTTGCCTTGGTTGTTCTTCATGAGGTTCACCTTGGCCCATTTCTCCAGCATACTGACTGCTGTCCTGTTTTGACATTATCTGAAAACCTGCTGAGAACACTCATTGCCCTTGTCTAGTTGCTTATACAGACACTGCACAATACTGGTGCTGGTAGGGACCTCTGAGGTACTCTACAAGGAAGTGGCAGCCATTTGCGCTTCAGACCCATAATCACCACCCTTGGAGCCTGAGGGTCTAGAAGATATTCCTCTCAGCTTCTTGTCCCCTCATTCAGTCCACCTCTCACTGATTTCCTTATAGATTTGATTTCTAGAAGAAGATGTGGACTAAGTAAGGGTTTAAAATCACCATTTGTGTTCATAACAAAACACTTCTATTGGTTTGAGCAATAAGTAAATACACAAATTGTGGTGGCAATTTTTTGCTAAAAACTTGTTTTGTGTACTGTAAAATTGCTTCAATTTCACCCAGAGATCTGTCAAATAGCCCACAAAAAATGGGGAAATAGGAAGGACTTCATATAGGCTGTCTGTTGAAAGAAGACTTATGTAACTCCTATGTCAGGCTGAGGCTCGACCTAGTAATTTTAAAAGCATTAGACTCCTTCAAAGGATAATGAATCCATGAGCTAATCTCTGGATGACAAGCTATCACTATTATTTGAGATACACCTGTCAAATGTGTATAAACAAAGTTGTTATTGTCTTTAGTTACTGTTTGTTGATAATTCCCTCCAGCATATGTGCACTACTTCTTAATTTTTGGAAATATGACACCTTGTTCTTTCGATGTGATTTGTAATAATTAGTTTCATTGTTCCTTTTCTAAGAACACCTGCTGTAATTATCTCTCTGTGGTGGGGGAAAGGATGACCACAGAAATCAAGTGATATTAAAGAAAGATATAAAAATTTAAAATTACAAAACCATAAAGAACTGTTCCTTATAACTAATTTCTTCCAGAGTATTTCAGAATTATTTTTAGCTCCCTTGGATGTTACTTTTTGGATGCCTCTGTGTTGTATAGAATCACCACTTTCAGAAAAGGGACCTGTGATTTTAGACAGCTTTATTTCAGGTGCTGAAACTGAATCATTATGCTGGAAGCTGGATATGAAAGGGTGATTCTTACCATTCTCTAGTAACTGTTTGCATTCCCAGATTCCATGGACATTTTGAAAATAGTGGTTACAGAGCCCCTGTGGTTCATGGATACCAAAAGCTACCAAGATCATAAATGGAGCTGTTACCCTTTCTCCACACATTAAGCACCTACAGTGGTGCTGGGCATGTTCAGTAAACACACATCTGACTCACTCTTTGGCTGAAGTGTTTCCAGGCACCGAAGGACTCAGGCTCTGAACTTCAGAGATCACTGAATGGGTATCAGAAGCTGTCCTTTGTGTGCTTGGGCTCGTGGGCTATGAACAGAATAAGCAGTTCCAGGTCCTCCAAGGCTTACTGTGCTCTGCAAGGGCCACATGGTGGAAGTCTCCAAACTGCTCAGCTTGTGAGGACTAGTGTAGCACACTGCATCTTCAAGGCCAGGCTGGATGAGGCTCTGAGCAACCTGATCTGGTGGAAGGTGTTCCTGCTCATGGCAGGCAGGTGGAACAAGATGATATTTAAGGCTCCTTCCAAACCATTCTATGATCTCTGCTTGTCCACCTGCATCTTCAGGCAGAGGGTATCTGTTGCCCAGTGAAGACACAGCTTAAAAAAAAACAAATAAACCGCTAAGTCTGTAGCAGGCTAAGAACATGTGAAGAGCTGGAAATGCACTAAACTCAAACATAAAAAGGGAAGAAAAATTTGTTTAGTTAGGCAGTTTCAAATTTCAAAGCCATCATCTCTACCTCACCGGCAGTGGATGGGTGAATTCCCCCTAAACTAGATGCAGAGATGTGTTAATTTTCTACAGCAAAAAAGATAGGTCAATAGCAGACCCAGAACTTAAATATAGATGCTTCTACACTTAGTTACTATGTAATGCAGCTTGTGATGGTTGCCAGAGAAACCCATTTATGCTCTTGAATAAGGTTGTGCTCTCCCTGCTTTATCCTCTCCCACATAATGAACATTTTAAAGTGGCTTAGAACAGAATTGAGCTATGGTGAATGCACTGCATACAGAGGCAGTAAGTGTTTAGATGTCAGCTGTGTATGTGTATTTTTCTATTTTGGGACCAGTGAAACAGCTCAAGGTATCTCTCTATAGTGCTGGAGAACAGCAGTGTTCCTAGCTCAGTCTGAGTTCTTCTGTCTCAGATCTGGGGGTGGTGAGGAGAGGCGCTTTCACAAGACACTCAGCAAAACTTTTGCCCTTCTCTTAGTTTCAGTAAGGACTGAACTTTTTAACAGCTATGAGGTTTTGGATTCCTTCATGCCTGCAAATCTTTTCACAGTCATGGCTTCTTCCCTGGCAAGGACTAAAAGCAGACAAGCCAGTGAACCATATGAACCGAGAGCACCACCTATGACCTTGGACTGTCCCTCCTTCCAGGAGCTCAGCCCAGACTGAACAGGTTGAACGCAGTGTCTGTATTGAACAGTGGCACCTATGCACTATGATACAGTCAGACTGCCACGGGCATGAGGGAGATGGGCTAGTACTAGCCTATGGATGGACAGGGCCTCTGCAGCCTGGGTGACTTTGGTAGATATAACTGGGCTAAAAAATATCATGAACCTTGGAGAGTAGTCATACAGGGGTCGAATGACTTTTGAGACTCCTCTTGTATGAGAAGTAGCAACCATGAATAATTCTGTTTTCCTGGTCTGGGCTCAGTCTCCTCCTTTGTACCATATCTTGTCAGAAGGAGCGTAATGTCAGTCAACTGAATCTTCATAATCTTTTTCTGATGATTGATTTCCTTGATTTCTGCAAAGTTTGTGCTTCACCTGTGCAGTTATTTGGCCACAGGACCCAACTTCCTCTACCTCAGACCTTTGTCTTTAAGGGATGGATTTTCATGTTGGGCTGTGGAACTGAGTGACATCTGTTACTCATGATCAAGATGAAGAGCAAAATTGCATTGTTCTGATACTTGCTCTTTGGAAAGTCCTTTAACTAGCCCTGTGCACTTTTGTGTGTCTGGGGGGCTTAGAGACTTTTAAAAAGAAGATGCAGAATATTTCCCTTGGGATTTCCTCCTTATCTCTGGAATCAGCTCAGTCTTATTACTTATAGATTAATCGGGGCATTAGTTTTGTGGCAAAGGTTTCAGCAAAGCATTGAGCATTGCTGAAAAGCAACAAGACTGAAAATATGACCTCAGAAAATAAAAATTATTGATCTCCAGAAGTATTTGCCCTAGCTGGGGAACAGCAGAGCCATGGAAAAAATGATGTGGCTTCAGCACAACCACAGAAGTTTCTCTTTGATAAGATGGGAAAAATAAGTCAGAGGGAGGGAGTAATGGTGAACCACTGAGAGCCCTAGGGGGAAAAAACATAAAATTAGGAAATATCCTGAAGCCAAACTACTAAACAGAGATTGCAAAGCCCCCTAGATGATTTGTATGCTGTGCTTACAAACCACTCACAGCTGGGCAGGAGATCAATAGTACAGAGACAATTACATATTAAGCAGAAGGAAAATGGCATGGATACACCATGTCCAGATTGCTAGAAATACATGAACATCAGGAATGGGGGTGGAAATAGTATTTTCAGAGTTTGATACTAGGATTTTCTCCCCCCAGTAAAATTTGCCTTATTTCTTCTGAAAGGTGCCTTCAAGGATTTTAAAAATAGCCTCAGGCATTTCTCTTGCTGCTGGTCTAATGTGTCCTCATTTTTTTTCCTTGCTTAGAATCTCCTCATGACTCCTCTTATTACTTAAATCTATGAAAGACAACCTTTGCTTTTCACATATTTTATTTCTCACAGGACTCATATTTTAAAACTTGCTGACACACTGCCAGTCTGGGTGCTCATTTCATTCTCTTTCCTGCCTGAAATGCCTAAGACACTTTCTTTCTTTCTTTTTTTTTTTTTTTTTTTTTAATTCTTCCTTCACACAGTGACTTCTCTAATAAGACCCTGATGCTTTGTTAGAGTTGCTAGGCACTACTGTAGCACCAGTAATTATTATAAAGAACAACACATAATCCCAGAACATGTTTCAAAGTCCTTCTCACTTCAGTAAACACTTGCAGATATGCAGAAATACATGGAGAGGTTTTCCCCTACCCACTGCTGTTCCCTTGCTTAGGAAAACCATGCCTTCAACCTCCTTGAGTTACCATGGCTTTTATTGTCCAATTTCTTTCTTCAGGGTTTCAGAAGTCAGAGGTTAATAGTATTTTTCTCATAACTTTCTGGCTCTCATCTTTCAGAATTGTTCTCTTTCAATTTACAAAAGGTTTCCACACGCTTCCTGCTCTACCTACACACTTGGGAAACAAAGCAGGGAGAGAGATGCTGCTGAAGCACAAGATCCATTAGCAATTGTTTCCCTTGCAAGGGCATGAGAAAATGTGATTCTCTACATGATGTTGATCACAAATTCCCGGGTCTGCCCTTGGCAAAGAGAAGAGAAATTGTATGACTCTCAGATTTGCAGCCATAATTTCTCTTGCTATCACTGTAACTGGATTTAACTACTGCCAAGTTTTAGACAAATCTTTCAGCAAGTGCCAGCAAAAGGTATTGGTTGTAACAAGGGCCCTAATTCTGTTTTCACATTGATGAAATTAAACAGGAGCATGTCTTAGCTTGAGAAGCCTCTAAGAGCAATACCCATGGCTTTACCCTAAACTCCAGGCAAGGACTTCTGAGGTTTTGAGTCAGACAGTATTTGACTGTGGCATGACAGAGAAGCTATGGTTCCTGTCTCCTCTAGAAAATAAATGAAGCTCTCATCCTGTCCCAGTCAAATAACAGGCCCAGACTGCTTCCCCTCTGTGCCAGCACAACCCCACTGACTGTGTTTGATGGACAGGGTTGGAGTACATCTGTCTGGTCAGCTGGAATTGGTCCAGAGGTGCTGGTGCTGGCATTGTGGGGGATGTTGCAAGGACTCTGTCTAATGCCCAGGGAACCACAGGGCACATGCAGTGAGCCCTGCACCCCAGCACAGGGGCAGCTCACCCTTCCCTGTCCTGTGCCGAGGCGGAGCAGCACCCAGCCCTTGGTGTGGGATGTGCTAGATGCAACTGTGGGTTTTATGCCCACAAGACGTGGGTGTACACTTGTGATGGTGTGAAGAGCTGGGAAATACAATCCCTCTCCCATCAGTGTGATTACTTCAAGTTATTCTTCAAACCTTAGTGACTGAAGTAGGGGAAATAAGAGAAAGAGAAGAGAGTAATAGACTTCGTCACAGGGGTAGCCATGACTGCAATTCTTGGGGTTCAGACAATAGATGAGACTGAAGAAAGAAAGTATGATGTCAATCACTGTTTTCAATATCCTCCCACGTAGCAACTGCTTCTATTGAACCTTTCTATTGTGAAAGCCCTTGTTTCACTGCAAACACAGCGGGAGCTCTCGGTGAGCTTTGGCTCCCAGTGGAGAAAAATACTGTGCTTTGGTCAATAAAACAATCAGTGAAAACTTGTTTACACCTTTTATACCTGAATTTGCTGGAGTGCTGTGCTGGTCAGGGGCTTGGGCCTACAGAGAGAGAGTGGCAGCTTGGGTCCTTGCCATAAGAGAGACCCCATTCTTCACCTGAACTTAACCAGCAGGTCCTTACTGACCCTTCAGTCTTACTGCCTGCAGGGCTCAAGCTCTCAGAGCACACAGGCTGGATGAGAAGTGGCCACAGACCACGAGGGCCAAATACTCCTCCCTGTCACCTCAACATGGATGAGATCCTGCCTTGTAGTTCCCAACTGACATCTGGTCATCTCTGCCACCAAAGCTATTGGAATGAGTCTCCAACTGCACCACACCTGAACTTGGACAAAGTTTGTACCTGTAGCTGAATTTTGAATTCTTTTTTTTTGAATTCTTGAACTCACTTTCAGTTTTCAAATAAATTTTTGTTGGCTTCCAAGTAAAGCAAAAGAGAATTTACGTTCTCTAGGAAATGTGATGAGAACGACATTACAGAAACCTGAATTTAACTTGAAAAAATAACAGCATTTGAGCAATTTGCAAGAGAATCCCTGTGAAAAGCATGTTGCTTAAACTGACTTAAAAAAAAAAAAAAATCATTAAAAACAGAGCTAAGCAGGTCCAAAGAGTATGTATTGAGATCCTTACAAGAATTTTCCAATTTTCCATTATACTTTGGAATGATCTTCAGTTCAGGAGAAAATAGAGAAGCAAAGGTCCTGGTAATACTCCAGCAGAAAACTTCGCTGACAAATGGACAAATTACTACACGTATTTTCAACTCAGGAATAAAACAGCAGAACAAATGTTAACAACAGTAAAGCCACTGGAATATCAGAGACTAAAGTAATGCTTGAAGATACCCTTCCTCTAGCTAGATGGTAGAGAAAGGATTTTAAAAGATTTACACATGTATACACATGTAGAGATGAACAGCAATAACAGCTGTGCTGTAGTATTACTGCTTTGTTATTTCATAGTGAGAATACTGGTTATAAAACAAAATTACAAGAAAAAGTAGTGCAACTGCAAATTGGATTGCTTCTGCAGTTTTCATTATTGGTCAGGAAGCTGGTAATTGAAGGATCATTAAGATGTGAAAATGTGTCTTAAAATAACTTGTTCAGCAAAGAGGCCCTTTTATTGGATTTCTTTCTCTGAAGACCATCTCCAATATTTCTCAGAGCTCCAATATGCTACAATGTGCAAGTCCTTCAGGCTCTGCTAGAATTTACTGAGTGAGCAGAACAGCTTCTTGATAGATTGAATTTTATGAACTTGCATGGAAAGACCTAAGGACTAAAACAGAGCTCTCTGTGGCCAAAACCACCTCTGTACAGCTGCTGAAGGCATGACAGCTTGGTGGAGACACTGCAAAAATAGGATTCCCAGGGTTTCAGAAGAATAAAAAGCTGCTAATAGCTGGCTTGGGGATTTAAAGGAAGGTCTTTAAGAGTTACCTTTTACACTTAGTGGTAAATCGAAAAAAAAAAACCTCTAAAAGAGAAAAGCTGGAAATTTGCACCTTGCCTTTGCTCTTTGTCTTTATTTAAAACCAGCTTTCCAGCTTCTCTCTTCTCCCTTGACAAGAAGCATACCTTGCACATGACACAAATTCTAGGTGTTGAGTCTTCACTGTAGCTTCTTTTTGGCTTTACCTTACCCTCCAGCAGCTTCAGAGCTGTGAGACACCCATGAAGTCCTCACCCCTTTGCCTTTCCATACAGGGTCAGAGAGGCAAACCCTCTTGCAGGGCAGTTTGGGGTGCTGTGGGGGAAGCACAGCATGGCACAGAGCAGTCCCACAATGATCTGCTGGGCCCTTCTTGGGTAGGTGTGGTACCGTCCTTCACCACCAATGCACCCAGAGACCTTCCTATGTGTGGTGCAATGATCCTGACCACTCCTGGGTCTGGATAAAGAGCATGGTGTTCTATTATGGCTGCAGTGGGATTTCAGAAAGCCCTCCTGCTGGGGGGTGGATGCCTCTGGGTGCAGGAGAGCAAAGAGGGAAGCCTGCTCTCTATAGACCTTCATGTCAGCAATGTGAGCTCAAATCTGTCCTATCCTCAGTGCAGGTAATTATGCCCTCCCACTGCTTTAAACAAAAATACATTCTTCTCTTTCAAACAGTCAGGTTTTGATAACTTTTTTTTCTGCCCACCTTAGCTCATATCAATCAGGCTTTACGTAACTGTGGTATTTTAAGAAGTAACACCTACTCTGCAGAAGAGCTATTAGCAAAGGCCAACTTAAAAGGAAAAAAGGAACATAGAATGTTATGTTCTGTCTAAGAAAAATATTTTCACAAATAGAAATCACAAGGAAAAGCTGACCTGGAGGGAAAAAATTGCCATAGAATGAACCTTCGTACTAAATAAGATTTAGTTTTATAGATCCATTCCCGGCCTTAATTCTGTTTTAACTTCCAATATACTACAGAAGAGGGCAGTATAAATCCAGTGTTTGCATGTAGTAACATGAATGCTGTGGTCACATCAACAGCATTGAACCTTAAATTAATGTTTGCCTTAATACATTGGGGAAGAATTAATTCAAGAGCAGAACTAGATCATTCTGTTCTCCTGTGGTTCACACTGCGAAGGTTTTTTAGAAAGACAGAAGTGGCATTTTCTGTACATATGATCTGTAAATCCAGCATATAATACTGCATATGAAATATGCACACCATAAAAGCAAAATCAGGGTCAGACTTCAGCAAAGAATAAGGTAGGCAATTTCAGTACAGTGCTTTTTCTTACTCCCATGGAGATAGATAGGAAGGCTGTGTCAGAAAAGAATGATTCTCCAGGAATCCTGCTTCACCTGGTTTTGACCAAGTGAAACACCCAGCTGCAGGGGTGGGTAGAGCAGTTGGAGGATTCCTGGTGAAAGACCTCTAGATACAGCTTTCAGATAGGAAAAGAGTTTCTGTAAGTTATCAACACAAACTTGAAAGGACTGTATGAACAGAGAGAAACAGAGGTCAGTATCAATCTGGCTTGTTGTTTAAAAATATAGGAGTGCGTAACCTTGTCTGCTAAAATCACGTCACCGCCACAGCACCACAGAGCTGTAACACCTTCCAGCTGTAACACAAGTCATGGCTGCAGTGGCAGCACCACTGTGTTTCACCAGGCCCTGAGTAAACAAATGCAGGCAGAGATGATCTTGGTACATCTTGGTACTCTTAGGAAAAAAAGACAAGCTCAAGGATGTAATCATCTGTTGGCCTTCGAGGAGTTAAGTTTGCAGAACACTTTGCACTTCTTCCTCTCCACAGCACTCTTACATAATAGCTCAGCTTCCCTTATATAATAGTAACTTTCTAAAATCTCCTTTTATTGCTGATTTTTTAAAATGGTTTGCATCTCTCAAAAGATGAATTTCTCTGTGAACTATGGCAGGAAACATCAGACAGCTTGTGGAGGTTGTGAGTGCAGAAGGAAGGAGAAGTTTCCTCCAAAAGCTGGAAGGAAGGGGATGAAATTACCATTTATACTATCACAGTCTTAAAGTTATAATTTGACATTTAAAATGTACTCAGTGAGAAATTTGTATAAAATCAACATTGAAAATCTAACAGGATACCACAGGGACTGTAGGTGGTTACAGTCTAATAGAGAATTTCATGGAAGCGCTTAGCAGGGATAGTGCTCTAATAAAGAGAGTCTATAAAAAGAAGTTTCTGTGAAAATCTATAGGATTTAACAGCAGAAGCGGGGAGAAGGAGGGAGGCAGGGGAACAGGGAGAGACATGTGACTTAAGTAATGTCTGCTGAAAATTGCATGTTTTACAATTTTGTGTAGGCGGACTCTAAACATTTTAATGATGCAAACGTCAGACTTGGATGTCAAGTGCCCCAAAGCATGAAATATGGAGATGAAGGGCTGGGGCTTCTGCCCATCTGTAGGAAAATTGTGTTGCTATTTATAGGCTTGCTTTTCTCAAATATCTAAAATACTTTCATTGCTTCTCACAAACAGGCATGCCTATAGCTGAATGTAACTGAGTCATCTGAGTACTGCAGTTTTCCTTAAATTAAAAGGACTTGAAAATCCTACCTTTTAACTATGAAAGAAGCTAGATAGGTAGATACCTACCTTGACTTTTGAAAAATATTGCAACTCCTGTATGAAAAGTGTTTTTCTAGTTCTTGAAATTGAAGATTTTGATTTAGTGCTGGGTTTGAAATTTTCCCAAGCTCTGCCAAAATTCTCCTCCTCCACTTGCAGACTCTGCTTGCTTGTGTTTTGACAGGGAGGATCATGACTGGATTTGCTGAGGAGATCCATATTCAGAAGAGGCAGTTTTTAAACTAACCACGCAGTTAACCTGAGCGCATTGTAGAAAACATGCTTGTTTAAATGCATTATGTACATTTACTTTGTCAGCTGTTTTTCATGGATGTCACTTGAACAGTCACTGCATAAGCAGTCTCCCCTTGATTTAGGTTTGCTCTAGTTTGAAATCCCTGTCAAAACCAAGCACTGTCTTTGAGTAAGTAAATATGACCATCAGCTGGGCTCAGTGTAGAAAAAAATCATCCTGACATTGCAGTATTTCCAGTACAGAGAGAGTATAATAATCTGGAATAGTTGGAAATGTGTATTATTCTCATCTTCTTAGACAAACAGGTCCTGAAATTATTCAGAAGGCAGATATGTATTACATTTGTTACTTTTGTTGTCCCAGGAATTTTTTCAGAGTGTCTAAGAATTAAAGTTATATTCTGTCACAAAATTGGGACTAAAGTGTTTAGGCACTAGAAAGTGCTGATTAAAAACAACCAAGAAACACAGGAGCAAATCTCTCTCTCTGCCTTGCTAATGCCACTTTCTATGTGCAATACAGACTGTCGCTAGGAGGCAGCTGTGCCATGGATTATGTGGTCCTCATTTCTCTGTTGATTTTTCTCACAAACCTCACATCCTACGGGCTGGGAGCTGTGAGACCAGCTTCACCAGTCTCAGAGTGACCTGTAAACATGACTTGTCCAGATGATACACAAGATATCTAATCTTAGCCTTATCTGGTAGCATGTCAGCCAATTTGAGGTTAAACAGCCCCTGCCCCTTGTGCAATGTCCCATTCACATGGACCAGCAGTTCTCTGGGGAACCTCACTGTGCCATGCACAGTATCCACAGCACCACTCTTCATCCAAAACTGCAGCAAACTGTTCTCCAACCTACTCCTATCAGTGTTTCCTTGCCTGTGTTTGGCAGGGTAGTGAAGCCCTTGGGTGTGTTTTATACTTTAAACCTGCATGATGCAGCATCAAGAACAAATTCTTCAGAGTCCTGACAGACCCTGGCCCCAACAACCTCAGCTAGAAACAAATGGTTAGCTTTTCCCTACCTAAATGCTCACTGTGCCTACCAGTAATTCAAAATTGCAAATATCAGTGCCTTAAGTTCTCCAGGGAGAACTGTCAGAAAACAACCCAGTCCTTCAGGAAAACACAGAGCAGACATCCATCTCTTAGCAGGTACATTTCCCATAGAGGCTTAAAATTGTGATGTACTGGTCATAAAGGTAATATTTTTCTAACAAGTAAGTGAAAAAACATTACACCTTGACTTGGTTTTCCATTAACCAGCTGATGCAGTTGTAAATGCCAAGTATCACAGTTCTTCCTGCTACTCTCTACATTGTGATGGATAGCATGAAGGACCACAAAGTGGCTGGCTGTTCATGTCCCTCAATGTGCTTATAAGTTTTGGTGAGGTCTCTAAGAAAAGGAGCCTGGCTGGGGCGATGGAAGAGAAAGCATGGACACACTGAAGTTTGCACACACAGTGAGACACGGCAGGGAAAGAGGACAAGGCAGGGAAGAGCACAAGGCAGGGAAAGAATATCTCCAGGGCAATAGATGAACCTACAGCACATGGTGATACTACTAATGCAAGTTAGCACTATAAATAAAAGCAGTGCAAGCAACTTGCATTTATGTAATGTGAGTTTAGAATGTATACTCAAACATGGTCCTAAACAATACATTGTGAATTGTTAGCTCTGCTTCACTGACAGTGGTCCTGGGTGAGTCAGAGGTGCAGGCCGCTGTTTCTTATTCAGTCTTGATAAAAATGTAAAAAGAGAGTGCAAGCCTGAGAGGATGATGGTCATGGCAGCAATGAACCGGTGAAACACGCACTTTTTCCTTGACATTCAGCATCTCTCAGTAGAGGGCACCAGCACCTCAGCTTAGTGCCAGACAGTGCCCGGCAAAGCAAGAATTCCTGGAAAAAGTCCTATTCACAGCTGAGAACTAGTATACAAGAAAATACAAAATTTTGAATAATAACAGTAAGCAAAGTTGTTCTGGTGAAAAGAAAAAAGTTCAGGTCAAAGATTAGGTTTCCAATTTTGTGTGCAACAAGAAAAACTGGACACCTTCCTAGCTTCAACTGCAAATGCACTCTGCTGGAAAAATAAATAGAAGCACATAAAATAAACAAAACAAATAAATTTTTAAGAAGAGAGAAATTATCTAGTTATAATTCAGTATACACATCTTGATGCAACAGAAAAAGTGATGTCACTACTGAGCAATTAGTTAAAAATTCTGCTATTGTTTAGGGCACTTTAGAAGTGAAGCAGCTCAGATCACCCAGCCTGAACCTAGAATATTGCAGGAGCTTGTTTCTCACACTTAGTGAGCTTGCTTCATTAAATATCTAGAAAAACATTTTCATGCTTTTCTTCACTATCAGGCAAGTTCACCCCACAGCCCCATGTGGAGTGTGACTGGCAGGTCACACAGGTACCCTGGTGCCTCCTGGCTTGGTATTTAGCACTGTGGGGACATGGATTGTGGCTGCCACCAGGATGCCCCCTTCCTGGCATGCTACAGTGATCTCTGCCAGTCCCAAGCCAGCCTGGCCCGGTCAATCCAGGACTCCCTGCTGGTCCAGCCTCCTGGCACTGACCTCGACTTCAAGTCCTAAAAAGTCCGCACCACCCTGAAACACTGCTCAAAACGGAGTGCCCAGGAACAGGCTTTCCTGAAGTCAACAAGATAACAAGGCCACTTAATCATCCAAAAATATGTGGCCTCAGCTTTGTCCCTCAAGGATATAAACATCTCTTTTTAACCACATTTGGCAGCAATAGTCTTTCTCCTGGATTTCAGCTTTCTAAAACATTCATAGGAAAGCTGATCATTGCGTGACTTGAGTGAACATTGGATGGTACTCGGGGAAGCCAACATCTTGTAGAGACAGAGGTTAAACCTATGTCTGGGGCAATGTATTTCAATTCAATTTACACTGCTGTGTCCTTTTTTGTCAAAAGGGTACCTTTTTGGAGAGAGGAATCTCTCTATGCTCTCTATTGTCTTGACAATAAATGGATTGAAAGTTGGAGGAAAAAAGACAAAAAGTGTAGGGGGAAAAAAGATACAACTCAGAGGACACCTGAAAACAGCCTTTCAGCTTGTAAAATGAGACAGAGCAGTGCTTGTTCTGCAGGTCTTGGCAGGGCTGAGGTGTGAGATCTGCTTGGAGGAGACCTGTGTTGTCAGGCCCAAGTGGATGTGAACAAAACACAGACTTCTCCAACAGAAGCTGAAGCATAAAACCCCCGAACCAACTAGATTCTTATGAGGTTAGCTGGCATTTTATGAGCACTAGTGATTGGCCATAGTCTTCTAGACAAGCATCCTGATGCCTATGTCTCTGCATGTTTAATACGCCTGGAGGATTTTTCTCCAAAGCATCAGTACAAGAGGGGAAAGGGCAGTAAGAGCATCCCAGGGGATCCCTTGGATCCAGACTCCCATGGTACTTCTATTAATCTCCTCAAACCTAACCTCGCCCCAAATGCTGCTGAGGCCTCAGCCTGGACATTAGGTCTGGTCCTGGAAGCTATATTTCAGGGAGGATAGAGGTGAGGTGGTCTGGAGCAGAGCTGAGCAATAAGAATGAAAAAAGGCTGGGAAATACAGCCTGTGAGGAACAACCTCAGCACTGAAGAGTATTGAAAACAGACCCAGAAATATGTAGAAAAATACCCATTTCGGAGGGATGCTGTAGAAGATCTCCCAAGGCCCATTTCCAGGGTAACTTTGTACAATTCTATGAAATATCAGGTTTAGAGATCAGTCTAGAGTAACAAGGGCAGCGAAGAAAACAGTCTAATAGTTTTATCTGGTTTTTACAGTCAAAGGAAATTGGAAGCAAGGACCTAATCCCTTGACTCTGAGGTATTGCAGTTTTCAGATGGAAAATTCTCACAAAACACCCTGCAATAAAACAAAGGCATGTTGTGTTTTAGCCTGAGTACCAGTAAATACATTTAACTTGCCACTGTTAGGTTTCTCAATGTATGGGATGCAATTTCTTCTTCCTCTCTCCAATGCCATCCCTGTGTCACCTAACTACAGCCTCTGCTCTTTTGCACAATGCAAACCCAGGCTCCAGCAGCAGGACACTTCAATGAGTGACATGGGCAAATATGCCAAAGCAAGACCAAAGGCCCAGGGTGAGAATAATCATCAGCCTGGTCTTCAGCTTGCCTTGTGACCCTTTAGAGGTGCTAGCAAAACTAACCTGAATGTCAATATGCACAGGACAGCCCACAGGTTATCAGGATCCTCTCTGCTTGTATTGGTCCTACCACAGTGATGACTGAATCATGCTGGGATGTTAAAAACAAAGAATTCAGGAAAATAAACTTATGGGAAGAGGGAAGACATCCCACCAAAAATCAAGGCTCCATACTCCAGCAAGACGAGCAAGCCTAGACCATGAAGAGGACAAATGCTCTACTTCTGCCCCACGCTTGAGTAGCAATGCCTAGAAGGAAGGAAAACATCAGCAAAGCCAAGGAAAACGGGCACGCTGTGGGTACACAATGCTGAAGTCACTCCCTTTCTCTGTGTGCCTGTTTGTTTCTGTTGTGCAGTTCATTCTTCACGCTGACCTTCTAAGGACAGGCACATTAGGGAATTTCAGATGGTGCTGTAATGTCTTGGCCATTGAAAACTCTTCCTTATTTTGTCTGAAATGTTCTGTGGGCGCTTTCTTTAGCAGCTTTATTGGCTCTACTGCAGATTGTTTTTGTGCTGGCTTGCAGGAATATCAGGTAGTTTTGGGAGGGAAGATCATTTTTTAAATTTTAGAATCACTATTTTTTTAATAGTAACTAATTTGTCAGTTATTATATTCCTAGTGAATCCCCATTCTCTTATATTCTTAGTCCCCCTGTTCATGCTGAGTCATGGTGAGAACTATATGACTCTGGAAGGAGAACACATGCTGAGAAACAGGTGACGTGTGAGTTTTGCCTAAATATGTGGCCAGTTACTGTAAAAAGGAAAATAACCTTCCAGGGATGTTGCAGAACTCTCCAAAATGTCCGTGTGGTGCTGGTGAGAAACTACATGGGAACCCAGCTCCAGGGGTGAACAGCTCCCAGAGTACTGGAGGGAGGAAAATTTCCAGTACTAGAGGGAGGAAAATTGTGCTATTCCCTTGCTCTGAGAGGCTCTGCAGCATTACTGTCCTTCCTGTGGTTTATTTCCCCTAACTGAGCAGCTACCATGACTATCCCAGACACTTGGCACTGGACGTTAAGTCGGAGTTTGTGCATGAATCTGTGACTCCAATACCCATCTATCTCTCAGCCTTGTGTGCAATTTTTCATTCAGGTAAAGGAGACCGAGGAGCATCCTAAGGAGACCCTAATCCATGAGCACCAAAGTGTGTTAGCGATGACTACCACCTCTTCAGAGTCTTCCATTCCAGTTAAATAAGCATGCTGCTCCAGCACCTCTGGTTTAGCCACATCTGGAGTAAATGTGTTTTGTGTCAGGTGGGAGTTCATTAGCCCTCCTGCCGTGCCTCTTGCTCTCCATCATGGTTTGCCAACTTTTTTTCAGTGAGGCTTTGCCCTCCAAGGAAGTCTGAACCCTGCTGTGCTGGAGTTGCTTGCTGCTGTCTGCCCTCTGAGCCTCTGCTTTATACACTTCATGTGTCAGTTAACCTTATCACCTCCAGCTTTTAGAACTGTTGGAATTGCTCTACTATTTGCCCTGAATTTTCGTCTTAAAAGTGGCTGTTTAAGTCCAGGCCTGTTCTCCTTGAAAAGCAGCCAGAGTCCATACTGTTCTTGCCTGCCAGCATTCCCCAAATCTCCAGCTTATTCTTCCACCCAGACCTCATTTTTATTTCTCTTCCGTTTTAAAACTTTGTAAAACTTAAAAATAGTTCCCTGCAAGTTCAGAGAAAAAGCTCAAGCCAAAAAAAAAAAATATTGCAACAACAAATCAGATAAGATGAAAACAGAAAGGGAAAGGGGGGAGGGCATGCCACAAATTATATCACTGTCAACATGGAAATACTTAAAGAATGCATATTGAGAAACAACAGGAATTAAGAGGCCACAGCTGTGTGATGAGAAGTGATAAGAAACTGCCATCCTTTAATAAGGAGTCCTAGGAAACATGCTTCAAATGCCCCTTTTCCCCAGGCCCCCCAGTCTCCAAACAAATAGTACCTGCAAAAAAAACCAAACCAAAACCAAAAAACAACAAAACGAAACAACCCCCCCCAAAACCAACAAAAAAATTAAAAAGCACCCCACATCATCATAATGAAAAAGAAACCCTTACTTTACCCTTGTTTTGGATTAAAGAAGAGTTGGGGTGGATCAATAAGCAATTAAAATACATATGGCAAAGGCTTTTAAGACCATCAATGGAAAAAGGAGGACGAAAAGGAAAGGGAGAGGGTGGTGGTGGCAAACAACAGCATTAACTCTGCAATTGTTACTAGTCTGTCACCAAACATACTTTAGGGATTTTCTCGCTAAGCCAGAGGGATATATAGTGGCAGTAGAGGATTTCAACCTTTCATGTTTATTTAAAGCTGTCCACACACTTTGATTAAAAACACACACAAACTTTAATGTTGGAGAATCTTAGGTACATATCTGTTTTAGCAGCCATTTGTTTACTTGACTTTGTTTTTCTTTTTTTTTTTTTTTTTTTGGTCTTTGGTGGGTTTTTCTTTTTTTTGTCTGCTATGCAAACTTTTCACATAAAAGACAGCAAAAAGCACTTTCACTCCTGCTGGGTCTTAAAAATATCATCTTTCTGGCTATTTATTTATTTGAAGCGCTGTGCTGGGGACCTGAGCACTTTGCAGAGCTGTTTAAATGCAAGTACATCTCAACTCTACAATGGTACCTTGGTCTGATCTTTTCTGGATTGTCTATAACGTTGCCAGCTTTAACTGTGAGTTGGGAAAAAGTTCATGGGCTAATTAAAAGCCCAGCTTCTGGGCTCTTGGGACAGTGTGCTCTTTAGTTTCCCTTTAGAGAAAGGATGGACAGATATAGGGAAAAGCCTCGAAGTGCCACATGAATGCACCCAAGAGTCTGGAAAGTCAGAACATAAGTTTAAAAGTATTTCAAATTCTTTGTAATATTTAAAATAATGCAACTGAAGATTTGGGAAATGCCAGGGTTGGCAGGAATGAGATTGCATAATACCCTAGAGGTTTAGGTGTTGATTGAAATCAAACAATTAACAATAAGAAACGATAATAAAAATTAAAAACAGTAGAAAAGAAATATTTGGCAAGAGATTGAAACTGTAAACATATCACTCTGAATTTTGCATTTTTAAATTAAAGTTGCTTGAATTACTTTAAATACTGTAAGAAAAAAAAACCCAGAGCTTTGAAAGAATAAGGCTCTTGAGTTAGGTAAGTATCTTGTTAGCACAGGCTGATTTTCAGACCAACCAGGTTTGTCTGTGACAGTAACAAAATGGAAAACTGAGCCTTGTACTTAGGGGTGTCGGCACAGGCTCTGGTACCAGTGCTAGCCACTTGTAATGAACAAACAAACAAACAAACAAACAAATGTCTTTTGGTGGAAGTTGGCTTCCTTCCCCAGTCACACAAGCTGTGCTCAGGTTATGTAGGCAAATATTTATCATTTGATAAGAGGTTATGATCTGCTGACCTTGGTATTAGTCTTGATTGCCAGTAAAGCAGAGTTCTTAAAAGCTGTTTTTGTAAGCAGCGAGCCAAACTAGTCAAAAGTTTCCTGTGTAATTTATGTCAGGTTGCTCCAAGGTTGGTTGTTTTGGTTTGTTTTTTTTTTTTAACTTTATGTTCTCCAGAGAGCCATGCTCTGGTGGTTGATAGGACCTACAGATCAGCTGGCAAGATCTACTCATCAGCTCCAGCTTCAGATGTCCCTGCACTGAATGCCTGGGAAGGTGATGGGGATGTGTGGTGAAAAGAATGCTCTGCAATTTTCTCACCCTCTAGACAGGACAAAGGGGAGGAGGAGAGCAAAATATCAGAGCTTTGTGTGAACAGACAGCCAGATGGGCAACCATGATGCTTGAATTGTTTGCTCCTAGTCTGTGCCCACTACTATGCCCCTGAATTTGGGATTTTAGATTTATCACTGGTGCACCTACAGTAGGTCAGAGTTTGCAAACTCCTGCACAGGATCAAGCCATTAAACACAGGCTGCAGAATACTCTCAGGGTGGGAGTGTGCTATGTTCAGCATGTGTGGGTCCTATGTGCCTGTCTGACCTATAATACACTCAAAAACAATCAAGTGAAAAAAAGACAGAATGTCTGAGACCCAAGTTTAAAGACAGTTGCTCTCCTGCTTTCTGGAAGTAATTCTCCTCATTACTCACATATACAGCAAGTTCAGAAGCATTTCTCAACCTCAGAAGTTTTGTATATTCACTCTAGGAATGTAGTCATCATCTTCCTGGGTACATACTTCCAGTTTTCCAGGAAGAAAACCAACAGGAAATGGAGCAAGTGATCATATCTGATAAACCTGAAAGGTGCTGTAATGAACAATGCTGGGGTGTCAAAACTCTTCAGTGCCTGCCAAAAGATGGCCAATGAACCCAAATGGGGCTCTACCAGCAAGGAACTGAGCATTTGTCCTTCATAAAGCAGAGCTCGCTCATGACTAAAAGTACACGTGAGTGAACCCAGAACAGTCAATTCTTTTTTTCTTTTTAAAGATTTGCTTTGTCCACCTCTTCACTGAATGCTTTATATAGCCTGGAGGGCATAGTGTGCTGTGTCCAAACTGCATCTAACACTTTAACCACATCTAGCTATTATAAAATCAAAATAAGCTCAGATTCCTATGCTTGTTCACACTAGATGTATGCATGCCAAGATTTTTTAAAAGTGAGTAATACTTTGAAGAACGTTTGGTTTCAAGTTGTTTTAATGTCTCTCTCTAACCCCCTTCCCAAACTTGGGGTATCCCTGAGGTTTCTTATAAGCTCATATCTCCCATCACTTGGGAGTTATTGCAGTCCAGTGGTGTCCAGATCTGTAGCACCTTCTCCTCAATATAAGGCAGATTCCTTAAAAGTACTGCCAAAAGTACTGGAATTGGGATAAAGACAGAAATGAGAAAGAATTAGATACATTTTTCTGGACATGAAGAGCCATACAGAAGGTCTTGGAGAGGGTGGATATGAGGAGATATGCAAAGAGTGCAGCAGATGCCAAGATCTTTCTCTCCCAAAGGAATATTGCCTGCACCAAAGGATTTTGCCAAACTGGTATGTGAAGTGCTGGTGCATGGGACAGGTGCCTTCCTCTGCCTACCTCCTTCTCAGTGGCAGGAGCTATTAGTGACCTTGCAGTGATGCCAGCAAGGCCCAGCTAGAGCCCTGCAAACACACTGCTGTGCAAACACTCTGTCCAAACCAAGTTTCTGCTCTGGATGGTGTTAATTCATGTTGAGGTAGACAAAATGAGTGAAAGTGCTCATAAGAGCAGTAGAAGTGGATGTGAAAGATGTCTATCAAAGCATTTTATCCCTCAGCATCTTCTTCAGATGTTAATTGTGTGCTCCCTTCTCTTCTTGAATTTTATTTATTGAGAACAACACTGTATTTCAGGATACCTGATTGGCTCCTTACTACTTGGAGAGAGAGTAGATGTTGCCTACCCAAGCAAAGTATTTCCCTTTTTCTGAGGCCAGGAGATCTTCCCCTGTGAGGCAGAAGCAGCAAATTGAACTGAACCAAGAGCAGATTAATTAGTATAGGACACGAAACATTTCAAGCAGTTTACCTACTCTGGAGCACAGCCATATCTTGGGAAGGGGGTAAATTCTTTCTCATGACCACAACCATGAAGAAGGAAGGGGTGAACCAGAGCAAGAGCATGCTAAGGCTTTTCATCAGCTCCTGCAGGGGCTAGTTTTATGTGCCCCCTGACACTGTTCTGAGAGTCTATACACCCACAGCCCAGACTCCTGCCAGCAAAACACCAACCCCTTGAAGGATTTCAGCTGTGCCTCCCATCTTCCTCTTCCAACACCTTCTGGATGCTCCTCCCTCCCTCTCATGCACATATCACATCTTGACTGCAAAGTCCTCCAAGACCTCTCCATACCAATAAAGTCAAACATGAATTTGAGGCACACTTTGCAGAATCACACTGTTTGCAGCCCCGATGCATGGACCTGCCGTGGCACAGACCAGCACTCATGCAATTTAAAGGATCAGGGAATTAGGAGATCAGGACCCTGAATTAATGGCTGCTTCCCAGAACTTTCCTACTTAGCTGGCAGGGGCGATGATTGCCCTGTATCGCTGCCCTGTTCCTCTCTGTGGGTTGAGCACATCCATTGTGTGGCTCGTGCCACTCCCTGCTCCAAGGGGGCAGCTGGGCTGCTGTGTGAAGTGCCCAGAGCAATGTCCCAGGCCCCTGACAGGCCCTCCTGACTTCCCCCCTGGCCTTTTTGTTGGCTTTGCATGGCGGCAGGCGGCTGCGCGTGCTGCGTGACTTTCTACATGCCACGGGATACTTGAGATGACATGATGGACATTCCTCCTTTGAACCCAGCCCAAGCCCATGCCAGAAAGGGCCATGATAGATTCCCCGTGCCATCCTGCAAAACAGGCTGAATTATAGCACCTTTTAACCACAGCCCAGGGTAAACAATACAGCCTGTACCACGGCTCATAAACAGTCCTCATTATTACAAAGGGCATTTCAAACGCGGTGTGCTACGGCTTGACCTTAAAAGCTATAGACAATCTAGCGGAGCACAGACGGTTTCATAAAGTACAATCACTTCCTGCAATTCTTGGGGCAGTGCAGCCGGAGCCGTGCAAATCCTGTTTTCCCTGCATTGTTTCCTGCATGTGAATATCATCAGTCTAATGGTGCTCGTAACCATGGCACTCGTTAAACAGGAGCAGGGAGACTTGTGATAAAGCCAGCCAGGACTCCAAGGATTTGCATGGGGCCAGCAACATTGGCTGGACAAGGCAGATTTGCCAGCATTCACTTCAGAAGATCAAACAAGCAAAATATGCAAAAGAGAAGTGCTTTAAGAACAGCTACTGGGTAAAATTGAAGTCAAACCCAGATTTAGTCAGCCAGGCTGGTGGGAGCACAGTGATCCCCTTCCTGATCAGTGGGAGCACTGGCTGTCTTTGGAGAAAGCCTTTGCTCCTGCCTGGGGGTCCATATGCCTGCAAGAACATAGAGATACTCTCAACAACATCTGCATAAGGCAAGAGCAGTGGGAGGTGCAGAGGTCAGGGAGGATCACACCTCTCTCCACCTTAGTCACTTCTCCATTTCCCTGCATATAGGAAAAAAAGCCAAAACAGAAGTATGATTGCAGAAGATGTAACTGAAGGTAGACCCTTGGCAGTATAATCCATTCTATGCTTTGGATGAGATTATTACTGAGTCTCTGATTTATTTAATATCTCTGGCAAGGTTTCATGTTTCCAGACAACACCAAGACAGTACCTGCCTGGTGTATTCACGACTGCCAAACATTTCAAACATTACATTTTTTACAGAGAAGTCCAAGTAAGTGAGTGCACACAATTACACATTTGCCAAACAAAAAGCTAATGGGCTGCTCAGCAGGCATCTGGCCATCATCAGACGCCTCAGTGCTTTGCAGTCTTTGCCACATTTGGGAACTAAAGCATCAGCAATACCCTGCTTCATACTTGAAGGTGCCTGATCAACAAGATGTTGGAGGAGTAATTGCCCCAGAAAAGGTTTAATTTACAGTCTCCTGTATCCCATAATGAAACCAATAGCGCCGAGCCTGACCTCGGTGTACAAGGCAGCACCCACAGAGACAGAAGCAGGCAGAGGTTACTGCAAATCTCAGGGCAAGTAAAGGCTTGATGATGGGGAAATTTTAGATGAGTAATTAATCAAAGAGGCTGGACATAGTTCATTGTGTTCTTTAAATACTGTAGGAAAAAAGCCTGTTTCCAAGTAAGGAGCGTGCTTGTCTGGGGCAGCAGGGCATACTTTAGTCCTGGTGCTACTGAGTAGACAGGATTTGAATTCAAGCTTTAAAATGCAAGCCAAGGGGGATGATGATGGCCACAAAATGATTACATTCTTGAAAACAGTAAAAACCACAAAATGGACACCTGTAGAAATGGTGTCAGGTCTCACAGGAAGAAATTCTGAGGGACAGTATTCAAGCCTAAATTTGGACAGCCACAAAGCAGTCTGAGTTGCAGAGGAGAAGAGCAGGTATAGTTGAAGATAATAGGACAGAACCAGCACGAAAGATTATCAAGGAAGTAAATGTAGAAGTGGAAGCACAGACTTGTGGTGGTGAATGAGCATAGAAGAACAGCACAAACATGTAAGGACAAAATGAACAGCAACTAGCAAGTGGTATGAAAGCTTCACAGATACCCAGAACCAACAAGACAACACAGGAAAACCCATCACTTTTTGGATAAAGAGGAGAAATAAGGCTGAAAAAAAGAAGGCTGTTCAAATCTTTGTTAAAAACTCTACTGTGAAATTAATTTAGCAGATGATAAAGGCCAAAGCCAAACAAAAACAAAACAAAACAAAACAAAAAAAAACCAAAAAAAAACCAAGAAAAAAAAGACAAAAAGAAGGAAAAAAAAGAAAAAAAGAACGAAGAAAAAAAATGCTTAAACAAGTTTTAGAAAGATAAAGTTTTCAAGTCTAAGAGGTCTGATGAAACTCACACTAGTGTAATTAAGGAACTCTTCAGAGCAGACTGAGCTATTAGGGATTATCTGCAAGAATTCTAAGTTTAAAGGGGATGTCCCAGAGGGCTGGAAGACGGCAAAGAGAGAACCTGTCTTTATAGAAAGGAAAAAGGAGGAGCCAGGGAATTCAAAACTAATCTGCCTAACTTTGATAAATGGAAAGATAATAAAATGAGTAATTAAATAACTGAGTTATAACCCCAAGAGAGCAATATGTTGACAAATATAATCCAGTGCAGAGTTTTTGAATATATATTTTTTAAATAACATTGCATGTCAGACCAATTTACTTGGTAAGTAGCCCAGTAATCAAAAAAGAGGCAGGATACCGTTTTCCAACACAATGTTCTGAGAAATAAAAGAGGAAAATATTATCTTGGTGAAATCGCATTCACTTGAACCTGCTGCTGTGTCCAAAACTGCATTTGGAGACCAGGTGTCAATCATTCACTGTCAGGGCAGGATGATGTTTAAGGAAGTCCTTCCTGCATTTTTCCTAGCCTCTTGTCTCTTCAAATTATTAATCAGAGGCTGGGACTGACAGGGAGCTCAGCTCTTAGAGCACTAGCTGTAAAGCTAGAGGATGATCCAAACTGAGGAAGGACTTCAAATCTGCAGCTTGAAGTTCAACAAAGGTGAAGTATTTTTGAATGCCAAATGAAGTAGATTGAATAAGCAAAGTGGCAGCACACCAAGAAGTGATCTTGGGGATACAGAGGACCAGAAGCTCAACATGCACATAGAAAAAAAGATTAATCTTTTATTCAAGGTCTGTCAGTAAGAGGGCTGGATGTGAAACACGAGGAAATTGGTTTGCTCTGTGCATATAAAAAATCAAAAAGTAAGAGAAATACTAAAGACACTGGTAGGACATCAGCTTGGCTCCCTGCTTGAAATGAGATCAACTCCCCAGTGAGTTCAGAAGGGAGCAATGGCAATGATATGTGATGTGAAAAACACATTATGTAGGAGAAACCATCTTTGTTTGGTACAGAAACAGGATTGGGGGAGAACAAGAGGGATGCTGTTAGTCCTGCAGCATACAAGAAGGGTGTTCCAGGAAGAAAAGAGCTTAGTTGTTCTCTGTTTTGAGGAGAGTTTTGTTTATTTTATACAAAGATATTTTGAGCTACCAGCCTGGAGGAAAAAGGAAAAAAAAAAACTGGATAAAAACCAAAACCCAAACCCCAAAATAAAACTCAAAATTTTCTCATTTGAAGGAGAGTTGGAACAAGGTACCAGAGGAGGCTGTACAAACCCTGTCATTGGAGGTCTGTGAGTGAACAGCTGTCAGGGCTGCTGTAGATCATCTCTTGAGGTCCTTTCCAGCTCTGCTTTTGTATGATCTTGCAGAGTAATTAAGCCTCTGTTTAACATTATGCACATAAGTGACTTGCAAAATAGGCAGTGCTCCAACCTGAGCACATGTTTAATTGCTTTGCTGGTCTGAGGCCCAAGGTATTTCTGGAAGGTGTTAATTTATTCCAAAAATTCTTGCTAACAACTATTCCCCTATGCACACTGACACCTGCAAAAAAATAAAAGCAGTATTCTTCTGTTTCCAAGCTGCTGCATTCCTTTCAATTCATCCTGCCCTCCTCTGATAATACTAAGAAAATAAAAGGTTCTCTGTTTGCAACCTTATTTACTGGGCAAAATTATTTCCTCATGTGCTGTGGTTACAAGAGAAACATGAAGTCACTGAAACAATGAGATGAATGATATCAATAAAGCATTATGGATGCAAAATATGTACAGTAGTTTCACGAATATAAGCCGCACCTTTTTCATTGAAGAATCCAGCCTACCCCAGTGGTGCGGCTTATATTCAGGTGCGGCTTATCTATGGACAAATCCCAGCGAAACGCCAACCC